>NW_021029117.1:30543-230448 GCF_004153795.1 Camellia sinensis | reverse complement strand
ACTTCTATTAAAAAATCTGTTTTCAAAAATAATTTGCTGGATTTGGACTCTTTGATGATTCATCGGTCTTGCATTGCACTCTGCGAGATTAGATATAGGACCGTGACACAATTTGAGTCCGAACTGTAGCATGAGGCTCAAGGGCGCGTCTACACATATTTCACGTAGAAAATCTCCCCTTCCCAAAACCCTCACTATTGTCTCTTCCAAACCCTAGGTTCACATCATGTCGTCCACCATCCTACCATCATTCTATTGTCGTCGAGTCATTGTCGATGACTGGAAACGTAGGTCAAAGTAAAGATTCACTGTTGTAGAAGTTTACATCCCCATCATCCAACTGTCGTTCGTTCATTACCAATGATTTGAAGACACAGCACTACCAAAGTTCACATCAGTCGATGTGTATAATCAACCAAAATAAAGAACAAACATAAGCACCCATCATTCCCCCTTCTTTTTGGTTCAATCTGAATTCCAAAACAACTATTTGATAAATATCATTGTTGTGTTCCCCCCTTTACGTCTGATTATAATGAACTAATGTGAACATTTACATCATGTGATCATCATTCTTGTTAATTGGTTGTAATATGATATTATTTTGTAATATTGTAGTTATTTTTGCCCCTTTTGTGAATGTTGGCCTTGTTAGTGTTGTTGATTATTAATGGTGATCCAATAATTTGAATCCTCAATTTTTTATTATTTTCCATGAAAGTGGCATGAAATACGGTCCATGTGAATATTCACACTATCCTTCCCCCTCTCTTTTTGGTTCAATGTGAATTCCAAAACATCTCTTTGATATTATCGTTGCTGTGTTTCCCTCTTACGTTTGATTGTAATGAACTGATGTGAACATTTACATCATGTGGCCATCATTCTTGTCAAAAAAAAAAAAAAACGTTAAGCAGAACAAACAAATGAAGTAGTACAATCCATCACTATATTACACTTGTGAAATGGAAAAACACATTGTTTGATCTTCAAATCCGAAAAGTATTCCTTGTACACATGTACAAGCAGGGGGTAAGCAACCACTAGCTCACTAAACAATCTCATATTAAAATATTAGAAGATCTACGGGTACCAAAATACTCATACATATACGTGAAATCATTTCATGTCAAAACCATATGATTTTATTACATAATCTCTTAAATCCAATTTATTTAATTAACCACAACAAGTTAACTTAAACAAATAAACATGTTTCAATAGTAACATGACATCCTTTTCAATTCATTCAATTATCTCATTATCAATTGAATCAAATAATTAAACAATTCATCAAATCCATTTTATACAGTCTTATGAGATGAATGCATACACCATGTTATGCTCAAAATATTTTTCTCATCATTTGAAAATCTTACGTACAATGCCAATTTGAAAAACACATTAATCTAACAATTTCAATAAAATTTCAAGATGGTAAATACGACTCAGGTAATCCCTCGGCTGGTGTCTGTAAGTAGACTATATAAGTACTACCAAATTGTCATTTTTACCGATATTAACTGGAAGGCTCGACACCTATCCGCGTGGGTTTCTGGTCTTTCACCATGGACACTCAGGCCAACTTAACCAATACCAATTACACCCCTTATCCGGACTTACCAACGTATTTACCAAAACAAAATAATAGATCTTGTTTCATAAAACAATTTCTCTTTTAAAACCATAACCTTCCAATGTAAGATTAAAAATCAATTTCAATAGTGGTTCGATAAAATGATAATGCAAAATGTACAATCCTTCATATGATTCCATTTTCAATTTCCTCCACACAATTCTCCATAGTGATCAATTTTCATATCCCTATCAATGTAATATCATGATACAATCCCAAGAGATAATATAACAATGCCAATGTTCATGTATTTACCACATGTAAATCAACAACTTCTAACTTAGTCTTTTCAAGACAATTCCACAATATTCCTTATATGAAACAAACTTCCAAAGTCAAACATTTTCTTACTTTTCCAAAAATCTCTTCATTTAAATACCAACATGGCAATCCCCTACCAGTTCATCAATAGCAATAACATATGACACCAAAGTGGATTTAAGTTTTCATCGATTTCTAACTCACATTTTTTATCAATGAAATGTAATTACAATCTTTTCAAAACTCATTCCCATTCCAAACATTAAATAGAATCAAATTCTCATTTTTCTCATGCAAATGAAATCTTGGGACCTTCAAGTTCAATCATAATTCTCATAAGTATAAGTGAATATTACAACACTTAATCAATTTTCTCGAAATCTTCTCTTGACTATAATTATAATAAATAACACGGTGTTCACTTTCCAATTATCAACATCCACCCCATCGATTTAAACCAAGAAAAATAAATAAATAATCAAACGTTTTGATAATCCATTCTTGATTTAATTCAATTCATCCATTTGCTCCGAACGAGCTAAAATCATATTCCTTTCTTTTCTTGTTCAAATCCACCAAAACAATTCAAATATCTCATAAAAAAATTTTGGAGTACGAAATTATTATTGTAAAATTACTCATGTAACGCCCCAATTTTCATACCCAAATGACAATACAATAATCATGGCCCTTTTTAAGGAGAACCAATCATACAATCCCACACTTGCATTTCATAATGTAAATAGTTCCTCATGCGATAATACATTAATCCTACAACAAATAAATAAGCAAATAAATACCCCAAACGGTTTACAAGTTTCCAAGGCTTAAGCCCGATTACACATAACGGTTATTCAAACCTACACATACAATGCCCTTGGTTTACAATCAGAGTCACAGTAATTGAGAACATTGTGCTCTTAGCACACACTTCCTCACCTTCAATTAGGCGGAATCACCACGTCTTTTCCTGCACAAAATTCCCGTAGGGTGAGCATAAAGCCCAGTAGGAAATCCTTAACAAAGTATATACATTTTATACAAGTCTGAAGTGATGAATGCATATGACATGCCATGCCCTGTTGAAAATAAAGCACATCTTCATCTTTTGAAAACCATCATGTTCAACGATGTCATGCAATTTCAACTGTTCAACATTTATCAATCTTAATTAAGGGGCGGTAAATATAACTCTGTAAATCCCTAGGTCGATGTCTGCAAGTAGACTATACAAGTACTACCAATTTGTCATTTTTACCAGTATTAATCGAAAGGCTCAACACCTCTAGTTTGTCATTTTTGCCAGTGTTAGCTGGAAGGCTCAACACCTATAATCTACACCACATTTCAAGACTTACCACCGTATTTACCTCAAAACCATTTCATGAAAACTTGTTTCTTAACATTCTTTTCTCAATGCAAAGTTTTCAAATTAAATTTCAAAGCTCTTCATTATCAAATAAATTGATATGCCAATGTAATAATTAATAATACAATGCAATTTCACAAAATGAATAAATACTTTTATTTCAATTCATCCGAGGGATAACATAATTCCCACATTTCCAACAACTTAGTCATTTCAAGACTATATCAACACTTTTAAACAACAATTTCCAAAACTTCAACAATTCTCTTATTCTAAGGGAAAACCATCATTTATATGTAATAAATAAACAATTTTCAAACGTCATTTATTTTGGCACACAAATTAAATATAACCACCTATTCTAAATTTTTTCAACATCTTTCTTAAAAATCCCCAATTCCTAGGTTTTCTCACCAAAAACCATTCATTTTCAAATATTTGAGAAGATCTCACCAAAAACATCTTGCTTTCATCAACATAGTTCAAAAACTCTAAATTTCTATTTTTAAAGGAAAATGAAGTAAACCCATTTTCAAAATCACTCATTTTCTTGAATCAACAATTAATTTTCAAAACTAATTAAAGGATGATTTCGAAAACCATCTAGATCTTGCAAAAACATATATATAACTCAAAGAAAATTCCTACCTCAAGTATTGAAGAAGAATAGAGATGAAACCCCAAAATTTACGGTATCAAAACTCGATCTCCACTGCACACAATGAAGCCCTCGAGAAGTTATACAACTTTGATGAAGAAACTATAGCCAAAATCCCAATAGATTTGGAGATATCGAAGAGAGAAGATGATTTCTAGAGAGAGAAGCTCTAGATCTGGAGCTTGGAGAATTTTAGAGAGAGAGAGGATTGCAAAAAGTGATCTAAAATATCACCTTTTCGAACTGATAAAACACGGTCCGCTCGAGCGTGAAAGCCCCGCTCGAGCGTCAGACACAGACTCTCGCTCGAGCGTGAAACCCTGCACTTGAGCATAAAATACGCTCCTCCAGTATTTTTGCAGACAAAGACCTCGCTCGAGCACCCGAATTCCCACTCGAGCGTAGAAAGCCTCTTTCGAGCGAAAGAGCCAAATTCTGGGCAACTAAAAGTTTGGAAAAACAAGTAACCAACCTTTTCCAAACACACAACTACAACCCAATAACCAACAATGAGGGGAAGACAATGGAAACACAACATGAACCATCATTCAAACCATACAAACCCGAGTCCGGGACATCACAAGAGACCGTCAAAACCGGGATCGCTACAACTCAACTAGTAAACTAAGAAGAAACACAACATGAACCATCATTCAAACCATACAAACCCGAGTCCGGGACATCACAAGAGACCGTCAAAACCGAGATCGCTACAACTCAACTTGTAAACTAAGAACCCAATACTAAATCACCTCAACTTAACTAATAATCTTAGTTCAACTTTGACAACTTCATCTCACTTATTTTTTCCAAATCTCATACTTAGTCAACATCATCACTTTTAATCTCATAATATTAAAAGTTAGGAATTTAACCCAATAACACCCCTTTAATTACAAAGGACTTTAAATATTAACCAAACTAATTTAATTCATCAAATTAGTAAATCCATTAAGTTCACCATCTTCCAAATTAATAACACCAAACATAAATTCACATCAGTCATCACTCAAAATACCCCCACATTTCATGCCTAACCAATTTTCCCAAATCTCTACAAACCACAATTTTACAACTTTTCTAAAATTAATAAATTAACATTTACAAAACATCATGAATATCACATTTTTAGAGTCTTAAATCCCAAAATCATTCTATAATCTCAACTTAACAATTCACACCATATTCATCAATATCAATTTATTTTTCTTCTCAAAAATAAATTCCAAAACTCAAAGATGAGATAAATATTTCAACATTATTTTCCCAAAATAAATTATCTAACCATAATATAAGGTAGATACAACTTATACAACTATTTATTTTATTTTATTTTTGGATTTTTAAAGAGTATTTCCAACACAAGATGATTTTTCCAAATCAATTTCAAAATAACAATATTCTTAGCATTTCAACATAATTTCTCTTCCAAAAATTACCAAACAAAAATCAAAAAAATTATATATATGTAATGCCTCCTATGAATATATATTTTCTCAAAAGAATCCTAACACATTTTTAATGTAATAATATGAAGAAAGTCTCTACCTCAAATATGAAGAAAAGCAATCTGAAAATGCAAATATCACCCGATCATGAATCCGAGAACACCATTGCGAAGATCACGACGAGCTCTCCGACTTTCATTTACAACACTTTTGCAAAATCTCACTCTAAAGACTCCCACTCTAAGTTTAAAGCTTAAGCCAACAATGGAGAAGAAAAAAGAGAGAGAGAGAAAAAGAGACGTTGTGAGAGAGAAAGAGAGAGCACTGAGCTCTCTGCCAATTCAAACAAAACAAATGAAAAAAAAAGCCAAGGAAAAGAAAGAACAGACAAGAGAGAAGGAGGGATGTGGGGACAACCCCATGTGGGTTCACTTCCCCAAAACGGTTTTTTTTTTTTCAAAAAATACAATATAATATTTGTAATAATTCCTCAAAATTTTATAATATAAATTATAAAATAACATAATTTTTCTCATCACAAAATATATCATTTTTGTACATCACAAAATATAATATTTTGCTCACTACGAAATATACACATTTTCATTCTATATAAAAATATATAATTTTTCACCATATGGTACACACCATAAAATCAACTGTCAAATATTTGTTATAATCTTATATAATAAATAATAACAACTCCCAATGTGGTTACTACCAATCACCTAATTAAAAAGGACAAAATAGTTAAACACGAGTCATAAACAAGTTCAAATTAAATTAAATCTAAGTCATGGGCCTCACCCATAAGTCAAACACGGTCCAATTATGTACTAAAATAGACCCAACAAATTTATCTCAAATCATGGTCTAAACACCCATAACTCAATTTCAAATTCTGCTATAAATTAAATTGAACACCAATCAGTCCGTGAATTTTCATAAAATAAATACTCATCATTTAATTTTGAAATTTTTACCCAACATGCTAGACTCGTATGTGAACAACATATAACAATTTCATAATTTCTGAGATCGGAAACTATTTTTAAAAAATACGAAACGTGTAACGCCCCAAATTTCTAGCCCAAATGATAATGCAACAATCATGGCTCTCTTAAAACTTTAGTGCTCTCAACACACACATTTCCACACCCTCAATTAGGCGGATTCACCACATCTTTTATAGCGATCCCGGTATTCCCTGTTGTTGTTTAACTGTAATCCGGACTTGGTTCCGTAGATTTGTTGTTGTCTTATCCTCATTTCTATCCCTTACTCTTTGTTTTAGAGTTTTGGGTTGTGTTGGGCAAGTTGGGAATAAGTTGGTTGTGTTTTAAAACTTAGAATTTTGCACAGGTTTTGGTCTATCCGCTCGAGCGGCTCTTTGACGCTCGAGCGGCAATTTGGATGCTCGAGTGTGAATTTCCTTCTCTCAGCATTTTGGTCGTCTGCAGAAAATTCTGGGAGGGTGCATCCGGCGCTTGAGCGGCTATTTGGACGCTCAAGCATGAACCTGTGTCTGACGCTCGAACGGGGTGTTGTACGCTCGAGCGGACCTATTTTATATCAGTCCGTGAAATCACTTTTTGAATCACTTTTCACTTTTGTTTTCTCTCTCTTACTTTTCCAAAGCCGATTTTTGAGAGCTCCTCACTCTAAAACCTAACTTTTCTCTAGGGTTTGATCTAGTAGGAGTGTTTTCCTCACCTTGGAACTTTGTAAGAAGTGTGTTGATCGTCGAGGGCTTCGTTTTGATCCAAGAAATTTAGGATTTGGAGCACTTCCGAGTTTTGCTCTTCTTCTCCTTGGGTTCTACATTTGAGGTAGAGATTTCCTTGTTCTTTTTCAATACTTCGTCTATAGATAAACATGTGGTAGTTTTGTATTGCATGAAAATCATATCGATGTTGGATTTGTTTGAAATCATGAGAAGAAACCTAGGGTTGGTTGTTTGAAAATGGTTATTTTATCATTGATGGTTGTTTTGGGCTAATTGGAGTGTAAATTAGCATGTTATAGTTGAAAGGAGAAAAAGCCCTAAATTATATTTTGATTTGGTAAATTAAAATGGAGGGTAGTTAACCTATGTTGTAAATCTCTATTATTAATGTGAGTTAGGTGAAGGTGTTAATGCCTAAAGGGTTAACTTTGGTAATTGGAATGGTTTTGAAATGAATGTAGTGGACTAATGTGAGTTATGGCTTTATTATCAACGGAATCGGTTTTGTAAAACAAAAGGAATGGAATTGGTTTTTTGGAAACAAAAGGGATGGAGTTGGTTTTGTGAAAACAAAAGGAAATGGAATTTGTTTTGTGAAATGAGAAAAGTATCTTTGATATAAGTATGAAAATTGGATTGTTGTTTCTTGAGTGTTAAATACACACACGTGGGGGTTGTATCTTTAACTATTGTGCTAGTGTTGTTGTTGGGTTTGTGGTTTTATAGTAATTGAGTCTTTAATAGATGTACAAAATACTTGCATCTAGAGGTTTTGTCCTTGGTCATCGGTGGAGGATGACATGGTTGTGTTGAATTGTCGTGTGTGCATTATACCATTGTTGATTGAACATTGTATGTGAGGAAATGCTAAGATACATTATATATGTATACTTGCTCGGGGGGAATTAATTATGTGTTCATATACTTTAACACATTGCTTGCATCTTGATGGTTTATATATACGTGTTATACATGTTAGTTATGCCCTATTGTATTTTGGTTGGTGATATTATACCTTGCGCTAAAAATCAGAGGTGCCGTGACCTTCCAGCTAGCGCCTGGAGAACTGACTGCGCTGAGAATCTAAGGCACCACACCCTTCCAGCTAGCGCCTGGTAAACTGGTATGTTGTTGTGAGAGGTGTATCTTTGACTTACTACGCACATAACTGGTAGAGCAAAGTTTTGTTGTTGTTGTTCCATTGTATCTGAGGATATCATGGATTTGGTTGGTTACAATTTCGGAGGGCCAAGTTACCTCATTGGTTGATTATATACATGTTAGTGAGTTGTTATCTCCCTTTTATAAAGGTATGCATGTATAGTTATGATTGTATTGGGAACGAACCAAAATGTCATTTTGTCATTTGGAAAGTGTGAAGGAGATCGAACATTTTTAAAAAATATGTTTTGAAAAGGCACATCTGTTGTATGTCTGGAAAATGGAAGAGAGTAATGGGCTTAGTGAGATTATTTCCTAAGTAATTGTTAATGTTATGAAAGATTGGGGTTAATGAAAGAAAAAGGAAAGATGAATCGCTTATAGCATTGAATGAAATGGCTATTTTCGAGAAAGTTCATACTTATGTATATTTTGTATAAACTGTCACATTACTATTCTAGTATGAGATTGGGCATTCATGATCATAGCTCTCTGTGAGTTGTTATTGTTGAGGGCCATGTTGAGATCCCTACTGGACTATATGTTCATCCCACGTTGTTGAATCTTTTTCAGGTGTTGAGCAGGATGTGCTACAAGATTTGGATCTTCTTAATTGTTGGCCACGGGGCCTCTTTTATGTTGGCGGAATGCCATATATGTAAAAGGGTTACACCCTTCTTCTTGACTCTTTAATGCTGTAAGCCCAAGGGCAATTTATTTAGCATGCTCATGTTGTATTTACATTGCATACAAATGAGAGTGTTGTTAATCACTTCTACGAGTTGAATATATGATTTTATTTCCGCATGTTATCTCTAAAATGGAATTAAGTTAATGAATTTGGTAATACTTCGAGAACTAAAAAGTGGGGCGTGACATCTTTTCCTGCACAAAAATCTGATAGGGTGAACATAAAGCCCAGTAGGAAATCCTTAACAAAGTATATACATTTTATACAAGTCTCGAGAGATGAATGCACATGCCATGCCATGCCTTTTTGAAAATAAAACACATCTTCATCTTTTGAAAACCATCATGCTCAATGATGTTATGCAACTTCAACTGTTCAAAATTTATCAATTTAATTAAAGGGGGCGGTAAATACAACTCTGGTAATCCATAGGTCGATGTCTGCAAGTAGACTATACGAGTACTACCAATTGTCATTTTTACCGGTATTAACCGAAGGCTCGACACCTATCTGCACGACTTTCTGGTCTTTCACCAAGGACACTCAGGCCAACTTAAGCAATTTTATCTACACCACCTATCAAGACTTACTACCGTATTTACCCCAAAACCATTTCATGAAAACCCATTTCCCAACATTGTTTTCTCAATGCAAATTTCCAAAGCTTAATATAGTCCAATGAATTGCAATGCCAATGTATGCTTAATAATGCAATGCAACATTACTTCCATATTCAATTGTTCCACACAATATACCATTGTAATCAAAATTCCCAATCCTCTTTTCAACACAATTCCACAAGATGAATATATATATATATATATATGCACTTTTATATCCAATTCATTCAAGAGAATAAGTGTCACGACCCCAAACCGCCCCTAGTAGTTTGGTGCCGTGATGGCCAGTAATCTGAGATTACCGGAGGCCAACTTACAAAGTTCACACACAAACAGAGTATAGATACATGGGGCTCCCAAGTGCGGAAGCAAGATTTAGAATACAAGTGGTCCTTAAGAGCTGTGCATAAGTCAAATGAGATAGCAACCATTTACATATGGGTTATGACTTAATAACAAACAAGCAAAGTGCAAGTTATATTTTTCGTATTAGCAAAGGGCTCCACAAGCCGACATAAACAAATTGTACCAATTACAGGTTTAAGTACACAGTCTGCCAGATTGCCGACATCTTCTTTGCCGACATAACAATCATACAAAAACATACATCTTGATCAAAAGACTTCTCAGCCGATGTGTTCGAAATACAAATATTACAAGCCGAGAAGCATGATTTTCAAGACTGTCGACATAAATGCAGGTTAAGCCGACATAATCAAGACCCAAAACAAGCTCCAGAAATCACATCTAGGCGTCACCGCCTTCTTGTTCATCACCTACATATATATAGAGAGGGTGAGCTTGAATACTCAGTGAATGGTATAAATAATAAAGGGGTTTGCATGAATAATAGCCGAAATCCTTTCAAAACAATACAAGACAAGCTCTATATATAACAAGGAATAGACCTCGCCCATCAAACAAATCTTCAAGGTTCCAAGGGATACTTGCTGGCATCATATATAACAAATGACAACATCTCGGCAACAGGTCCACGTGGTAAACCGTCCGTGGCAAATCAAGACAAAGCAAAAGAGGCATCTCAACCAAGGGTGCTACAAAAGTTTAGAGTCCTCCAGCACGAGGGACTTTCAAGACAAGATGTGTTGCGAACGTTTAGAGTCCTCCAGCACGAGGGACCTATGTTACAAAGGCCCGTAGCCCTTTAACACTAGAGTACAAATCAAGGGTGCTGCGAAAGTTTAGAGTCCTCCAGCACGAGGGACTTTCAAAACAGGATGTGCCGCGAAAGTTTAGAGTCCTCTAGCACAAGGGACTTTCAAAGCAAGATGTGCTGCGAAAGTTTAGAGTCCTCCAGCACAAGGGACTTTCAAGACAAGATGTGCTGCGAAAGTTTAGAGTCCTCCGGCACAAGGGACTTTCAAGAAGGTCATCAAGACAAGGTCATACTTGGTATACAAAACAAGGACAATTATTCATGCTTAACAAACACTTTCAAAACAAAGCAAAGCAAAGTCTTTACCAAAACACATAACATAGCTTTATTAAAAATACCACTCACCTAGTTCTTCAAACGACGGGGTCAAGGCAAGTCCAAGTCCTGACAAACACATGGCAAAGGGTTGCTACAGCACTACTCAAAACATGTCTAGCTTACATGCAAATGACTTTGGCATTCTTCAAAAACTAAGTCAATCAAATCGAAACGTAGTTTTCTTATCCTTGGAAAAAAACACGCTGGGCAACTACCAGGACTTGGCCGAGGTCCCACACCTTCTCGCCGAGGTGTGGTCCCGACGGCCACATTCGAAAACGTAGTCGGGAAGAATCTGGGTTTCCCTCTTGATAGACATGAAGAACAAGAGCATGAAGAACTTGAAGAACATGAACATGAGGGAGATGAATGCAAAGATCAAACTTGCTATTACAACAGCTGAGACTTCATGCTATGAATTCAAAAAACTTGGACCTGGGTACCCATACCCAAGGATCTTATCAGAAAAAACACAAAAACATGAGCTTTAAAGCAAACTTTTGGATCAAACGAGGCTTTTCTTCCAAAAACACATGAAAACCGTTTTCTCTTTCTAAAACCGATTTTAAATCAATGCATAACGTGCCGAACAGGTTCAATCGTGCAATGCGGCTAGATGATCGATAAGAACAACCAGAGTAGGTTAAGATTCTGACCTTAAAACTCGAATCTAACGGTTCAAGCTCCAACGATCAAGCTTGGAAGCCCCCTTCTCTAGCTCAAACTTCTCCTCCTTCTAACTAGAGCTTCTCTCCCTAAAAAGGCAAGATTGATACAAAATGCCATGCCTCACACGACAAACACTGACTTAATCCCTCTGTCGGGACACGTGGCATCAGTTGATTCGCTCAACTCAAAAAGGTGACTGACTTGACAAGACAAGACCAAGACAAAGCGTACTCAGCAAGCTAGGCGGCACGAACACACCGGCAAGTAACGACATCGGCTAACAACAAGACTTCGGCAATCAAGGGGTAAGGACATCGGCTTGGAAGGACAACACTTGACTAAACTGTGCCACACCCTAGCCTAGGTGTGCCACACCTCGGTCTAGGTCATACCATTCCAGGAACAAAATCACTCATGCAAGGATCAAGGATCTAGAACACCTAGATATTAACATCTCGGCCTAGATGATGCACATCTCGGCCTAGGCAACGCGCACCTCAGCCTAGATGGTGACATCTCAGCCAATATGCCAGGGCGAAGATGGAGGTCAACCAACGGGTTTCCAAGATAGTTCTAAGTGACAAAGGTCTCGAAGGTGTCTAGGCTTAAGATGACCTCGGCAACGCACCAGACGAGAACAAAACATATAAGCAATCGTTCAAGCAAAACAAGACAAGATTGCAATTGCACATATTAAAACAAGATCATCCATAAATGTATGCAAGTATGACTAAGTCAAAATGAGGGTTGTTACAATAAGGTAATTCCCACATTTCGAGCAATCTCAACAATTTTGCCAATTCAAGACTAAATCAACATTTTGACAACAATTTCCAAAATAAACAACATTTCTCATTTTTTCACAAAATTCGTCATTTATATATAAACTAACAATTTTCAAAACATCCATTTATTTTGGTACGCAAAATAAATATGACAACATCTCCCAAGGATTTTCAACATCTTTCAAAGAAAAGACCCAATTTCTAGGTTTTCTCACCAAAACCATTCATCTCCAAAATATTTAGAAGAATCTCCCCAAAATCATCTTTCTTCAATCAATATGATTCAAAACCTTCAATTTCTATTTTAAAAGGAAAAGAAATTAAACCATCTTTCAAAATCACTCATCTTCTTGAAATCAATAATCAATTTCTCAAAGCTAATCAAAGGATGATTTTTAAAATCATCTAGATCTTGCAAAAACATATATATAACTCTAAGAAAATCCCTACCTCAAGTTTTGAAGAAGAAATGAGATAAAACCCCCAAAATCAATGGTGCCGAAACTCCATCTTCGCCGCACACAACGAAGCCCTTGAGATGATAACCAACTTTGGTGAAGAATTTAAGTCCAAATCCCAATGGATTTGGAGAAATCGAAGAGAGAAGATGACTTCTAGAGAGAGAAGCTCTATAGACACCCCATTTTTGACCGACCTTAAGACTCAGACGTCACCGATTGAGCGCTCGGTGATGATGCATATTGTGCTCGTTCTGAGGTTTCAGAGTCTCAGCTGCGAGCCTTGCCTCCGGACTTTAGGGCTCTTTTGTGCTTTGCCTCGGTTTGCGAACCAAGTCCTGCTTTCTCTGTTTTCTTTTCCTGAAGGGAGGGAGAGGTCTCGTAAACCATCTCTCAGTGGCCGTAGGCTACGTTTCGTGGTCGTAGGCCATTTTTCCCGTTTGGAGACCAGTTTTCGGTTTTCGGTTTTCGGAGCCGTCGGCCGTGTGCCACGGTTCGGGACCGCTTAACTACTTCCGTTTGCTCCGGTTTTTGGCACACAAATTGTTTCCTCTCTATAGAGGGACACTGTGGCCCGAGAGACCACCTTCGTGGTTGTACGCCACCTCCGGTGCCTAACAGCCTGTTTTTGGGGCCCTAGGCCGCGCGTTTTGGCCCCCGAACCCTCGTTTTGCATCGGTTAGGGTTCATTTTTGGCATGGGCCCTATTTTCATTGTTTGAAAGGTGGTAGTATAGTGGGAGACCAAAAATTCTTTTGAAAAATATTTTCTCTCTCCTCCAGCCGGTTTTTTTGGTAGAAAGTTAGTTTTTCCCACTTTTGGATCACAATTTCTGGTCTCCCATATCAGCATTGTGTTGTACTCACCTGGGAGGCCACCAATATGGTAGGCCGACCAGCTTTTTCTTCATGACCCTTTTGAACCTTGCTAGAAAGCTGGTTTTTCCCTCTGTTGGGTCACTTTTACTGGTTTTTCACCCTACAGCTGTATTCTACTCATCTGGGAGGCCACCTTTCTGGTATGGCCAACCAGAAATTCATCTTAACCCTTTTGAACCCCGGTCGGCCGACCACTTAAACTGGTCGGCCACCTTCCTCCTTTTTGGCCTTCCCAAGTGCTTCACAGCTGTGCCAGCTGTGAAGCATTTAACCCACTGTCTGAGATTTTGAGCCCTTTGTTTCTCTTCTTAAGCAAGCTTTGGTCCCTTTGCTTAGCTTTGAAGAGAAGCTTGACCCTTTGGCCAAGCTTCTTGAGGAAGCTTGACCCTTTTGGTCTAGCTTCCTCAAGAAGCTTGACCCTTTACTTGAGGCTTCCTAAAGAAGCCATGGCCCTTTGTCTTCTATAAGACAAGGTCTCAACTCCATTTTGCAAGGTGAGAAAAGATTTGGCTGGAGCATTGCATACTCCCCTCCATAACTCTCCATTTTAAGCTCAAAACACCCCTTTTCTTGGCCATTTACACTACACCTCTAAGCCTAACACCTCCACCATCCATTCCAGCACCTTGGAACTCATTTTTAGAGGTTGGAGGCTCACTTTCTTGGTCCAGAAGTTGCTGCATTGCTGTGCTACAAGGGTAAGTCTCCATTTCTTCCATTTTTGCACTATTTTGCTCTATACCTTAGCTCCATTTGCAAGTATTTTCGAGCTTTTACATGAACTAAAAAGTGTCTTATTTTGAGCCCCTCTTGAACCTTGTTTAAGGACATTTTTCTGTTTGAGGTCATCTACCTCCTTGTGTGCTCCATTCTCTCTTTTAAGGCTTATTTTGCATCATATCTTAGCCTTATTTGCAAGCATTTTTGGACTTCGACATAAACTAGAAAAAGTCTTGTTTTGATCTTCTAAACATGTTTGTTTGAGGACTCTTTTCTGTTTGGGGTCATCTTCCGCCTTGCATGCTTCATTTCCTCATGTTTTGAGCTATGCATTAGAGCATTTGCATTGGCCTTGGTTTGGCCTCTTTGAGCCACAAAATCAGAGAGGGGTGACCCTCCCACCCCTTGTTCTCTTTACTAGCATTGTTGGCCTTCCAAAGGGACCCTTTTTTGCATGCATTGAAGTCATGTTTCAGGCCTCATTTTGTGAGTTTTAAGGTCTGCCTAAGCTCTGTCAAGAGCCCATTTTGCCATATTTTATGTCTATGATGCATGTGTAGAGCAATCTCATTCAAGGCCTTTCACAAGGACCTTTCTTTGCATGTTTCCTAGACTGATTTCAGGGCCTATTTGGTGGATTTTAGGGCTGTCATAACTCATTTCTAGAGGTGGTTTTGCCCTTTTGTTTGTCTATCATATAGGTGTAGAATACCCCCTTGCATGGCCTTCCAAAGGAGCCCCTCATTTTTGCATGCATTGATTGAGTTTCAGTGGGTATTTGGGCATATTTTGGCATGAAATGCTTCTGTTTTTGTTTGGTTGGGTGAGCCTTCATATGCTTCATATAGTTGTAGAACAACTAATGGTTCACTAGCTTTCTTTGCATGCTTTGTGGACCCTTGATGTTAGCACTTTTTGACCATACCTTAAACTAATAATGTGCTTATTTTGGACTACCCTAGCTTTGTTTTTAAGCCTCATGGTCGAATGATGTTTGTTTTGCATGCTTGTAGTTCAATACCCATGCTTAACTTTGAGTTTTGAGGTCCATTGCATGCATGTGCTGAGGTGTGTTCATGTTTTGAGGTCATTTTTCATCATATTTCAGAGCTGGTTTGAATGCCATATTGCCATGTTTTCATCCCTTTAAGTGTGCTTGAGAGTTGTGCGTGAATGCCTTGTTTACCGACCAATGAATGAGCTTCATTTTCATGCATGTTGAGCCATCATTTTAGGCCAACTTCCCACTGTTTCAAACTTGCCTAGGGTTTATTTGGGGTTGGTTTTGCCTTTGGTGCGTTGCTTTGGGTACCTCTAGTGTAACGCACTTCACTAGTTTCGGTACCCGGGCCCCCTAGCTTGCATAGTGTGCCATGTTTGCATGATTCGGGACCATTGTTTATCATGTTTCAGAGCTGTATCATATGTGTTTGTATGCCATATTGCATCCCTTGCCATGCTTTGGTAGAGTGGCATGCTATGCCTTAGGATCGGTACTTGGCATTTGTGCGCGTTTGCATGCATTTTGGTTGTTTCATTTCCTATTTATGGCCACTAATATGAGTGTGGCTGAGGTCCACTCATGTTGGTGTAAGTCCATCGGGCATTGTGTATGCCATTTCAGTCCATAGCATTGTGTATGCTAGGTTATATGTTAGAGCATTGTGTATGCCATGTTACATCGAGCATTGTGTATGCCATTTCATAGCATTGCGTATGCTAGGTTGTATGTTAGTCGCATTGTGTATGCCATCTCATTTGCATTGTGTTTGGGATAAGAGTTAGCCCAAGCACGGGAAACGAGGGACTTTTCGTACTCCGAGTGACGGAACGTGTCTCAATTCCCGGTTGCCGACATTCCGGATTACCCATGATGGAGTTTAGGTCTTGTTGTGTCTTCATGTGCATTCATTTCACATCGAGTCGTGCAATTCGACTCCTCGGCCATCATGCATCAGGATGCGTGATTGGTGGCACGAGGATCGAGGTGTGCATACATATGTGAAAGTACTTTGCCATGCCCCTTTCTTGCTCTCTGTTGCAGCAAATCAGCAATTAGCAGCCTTCTAGAGCTTTGCACAGCATTCTGGGATTAATTGCAAACAGAGGTAAATCGGGGCATCGAGAAGAATTTTTCGATGAAGGCAACTCGAGCATGCATCATTCATCATTCGGAACAGAGCTGAGGCGGTCCATGGATTTGCGTGCTAATTTACCTACTTTTCTAGATTAATTTGTTAATTAATTAGGATTTTATATTTATTTGGACTGTACTATTTATTCGGACTGTAATTATTTATTCGGACTGTATTATTCTTTCGGACCCTCCGAGTGAGGGCACAACTGTAATAAGTGTGCGTGCGTGTGATGTATGTCTTCCAACCCCACGTCTTTCTCCCTTTTATTTACCAGCTTATGATGGTTAGATTAGGGCATGTTTCAATTAGCATACTTATGATAGCATGTTTGCATCATTCAACCGTATTGCATGCACCTGGCTCGGCGCATCATACTAACCACATTGTACTTCAATTCCGAGTTGAATATCTGTTAGCTGTAGCATCATCATATGCCATCTTAGAATAGCCGAGCCTATCTAGTTGCATTTTTGCATTTGTTGCATTAGGCATTTCAGCATAGTTAGGATCATGCATGGATTTCTAACATAGCTTCTGTTTTGGCTTGGAGTACTCGGTAAGAACTTATACTTTAGCATCCTTGCATGTGTGTGAGTGATTGCCATGATAGCATGCTTACCATGAGGCTAATTGCTTATGTGATATATCTGCCTGAGTGCTTGTGGGTGAAGGTTGGATTATCTAAATTGGAATAATGCATTAACTGTGAGTTTTAAGCCCACTAGATAGTGGCAAAACTATGTTTTCTAAGCTCACCCGAGGGTGGCAAAATTTGCATTTTAAGCCTACTTGCGAGTAGCAAATCGCTTTCAAAAACAAACATGAAATGTTTTGTTCCAATTCAGGCAATCCAGTCTATACTTGTATGCTGTGCGCATCACATAGTAAATCTAGGCTAATAACCGGAATAAGAACGCATAATGTTTTCAAAACTAGATATCATGGTTAGTAGAGGCCGATCTTTGATCGGGCGAGCGGGGGTGCTCACGAAGTGACCTTCCCCAATCGTACCCAAGTTCCCGAGCCGAGGCAACTTTGGTGATAACGGACATGTGGCCTTAGGCAACGAGTCAGGGTTTCCTAAATTTCCCAAAATAAAATATTTAGGTGGCGACTCTGTATCTGGCAAAGCAGTCCATGTTTGGCACTTCTTTCAAAAAAATCTATTTTCAAAAAAATGAATTGCCGGATTTGGACTCTTTGATGATTTCATCGGTCTTGCATTGCACTTTGCGAGAATCAGATACAGGACCGTGACGTTGAGTCATGAACTGTAGTGAGCCCAAATGAACAAAACGGGATTCCCTCCCGGGACGTTCAGGGACGTCTACAGTTTTTGGCGACTCTGCTGGGGATTTAGAAAACTTGACTCGAATGCTTGATATCTTGTTTGGACTACACTTATGTGTTTCTTTGCATTGCATGTGCATTGGTGCGCCTAGGACACCGTGTTTGCCATATGCTATTCCTGAACGATTTGTCGGAGGCTCGCTTCGAGAAGCGTGCCATAAGGCTGACCGGTTACGGGCTCTGCCACGACGGGAACACAAACCCCGTTTTTACCGGGGCACCCTTTTTTTGACCATTCGACCTAGTGCATGTTCGGAATCCATAGTGACCATTCCAAGCTAGGACAGGTTGCTTACCTGATTATAAGTTGTTTGAAATTGCTGCTATGCTCATATCTGTTTTGGTGAAATCAAACTGAGATGCTCTCTGTTTTCCCTTTTGCTAGGGGGGTAGTCCTGGAACCATAGCTTCAGAAGGTTCCGATATCCCCTGAGGTTCATCGGACTTGGGCTGATAGACTTTGTCAGGTCAGAGATTCAGTTCAAGGGCAATCAGTGTTCCTTTGCCAGAGGCAGGGTAAAAGGGCCAGTCAGGCACAGATCATCAGTTCAGCAGTTACCAGATCAGTGGCCCTTATCCACCCCACCAGTAAAGAGTTGGGCCGAGGTCTCAGTTTTTACCACAGGGATAGATATACCAGTCAGTCAGTCGGAATAGCAGAACATGGCTGGGATGGAGGAAATGATGCGTCAACTCCAAGAGAGCATGAAAACCATGCAGCAGGATGTTGCTCATCAAGCAGAATTTGCCAAACAACAGGCTAAGATCATGGCCCAACAGGCAGACTTAATTGCCCGGCTGCAGCAGCAAACAGGAGCATCTGCTTCACATCAGGCTCCTCCCCCACCTAGAGTTCCAACACTCGGGGAGATAGTTAATGTCCAGGAAGATACGGACATTCCGATAGGGCCACCTCTGCCTCCGATCCTACCCCAGCTATCTAAAGCACCGATCAACCTACCGGATTCACTCTTTGAGTTCGAGCTAAACCCTACAGCGCTGAATGTGAGCAAGCTAGAAAAGATGTTCAAGAAATCTCAAAGAGTAAAGTCTATTCCAGACATTGAGGACGGATACACCGACTCAGCCGTGACGCTGCCAGATTGGTTTAAGATGCCACAAATTGACCATTTTGACGGATCCGGGGATCCCATGGTACATCTACGGTTGTTCTCAGACATACTACAGCCGATGGGCCTCACCAGACTACAGAAACTTTCATTATTTTGCCGGACCCTGTCAGGTGTGGCGGCCATCTGGTACGCAAAATTGGAAGATGATGTCAAGAGGAATTGGGATGAGATGGCTGAGACCTTCGTTGCACAATACTCGTATAACACGCAAATCGATATTACGACCCGTGATCTTGAGACGACGAGGCAGGAGCCTAAGGAGAGCTTCTCAAAATTCATGGCCCGCTGGAGGGCCAAAGCCTCAATGATGACCATTAGGCCAACGGATAAGGATCAAATACGGATGGTTGTGCACAACCTCCAACCCAAACTAATGCAGAAAATGATAGTGCTCCCCTTCCATACCTTTTTAGATTTACATGAGATGGGAGTACAGATCGAGGATGCCATGAAGCAGGGCCTTATTGACCAGAAGAAGGAGCAGCCTAGGCGGACGTTTTCCCGCAGTTCGAATGCGACCACCAGTGGTGATGCAGCTGCAAGATCTTCTAAAGTGGGCATGGTTACCACCACCACATCAAAAAAAGCTACCCCATTCACCGGTGCATCCGGAAGTAGCTCACAGAAAACCAAATATCCACCTCGAGTCAAGAGGGTTTTACCCCACTTTATATGCCTTTGTCAAAGGCTCTAGAGGTCTTAATCCGGAAAGAACATCTAAAACCATTGGAACAACGGCCTTTACCTGATCCTCACCCTCCAAAGCATGACCAGACTAAGTACTATGCGTACCATCAACAAACCGGTCATGAGACTGATAGCTGCTTTTGTCTGCGCAATGATGTACAAGATTTGTTTGACAACAAGGTCATTGCCGCACCAGTCTAGCAAAGTCTATCATCTTTGGATCAGTGAACTTGGGGGGGATAATGTGATTATGTGATCAGGGGATGACCCACCTGCGGGCGGCACTCAGTTTACTCCAGATGTGGCGTATGGCACGTACTGTTTTGAGCATTTGTGAATGCTGGTTTTTGAACTTTCTGACTCGGGTATTGAGTCAGTTTTGTTATGACATTTAGAGTCTGTCCTGTTGTATAGAGCCAGTCTTTTCATACTGAGTCAGTTGGGTCTGTCTTGTTGTATCGAGTCAGTCCTGTTTTCTTAGAGTCGGGTGATTCCGGGGATGTTACCTCGGATATCACTATTTTGTTTTGTGTTTGTCTTTTCACTTTCTTTTGAGTCTGTTTCTGCTGGGGAGCCAGTTACACCAGAAGATCTAATTGAAACAGCTATGATTTTCATGTTTTTGTGCTTGTTTCTGCTTTGAGCCTGTTATGCCAGCAAATTTGAATGGAACAGCAGTGATTTTTCACACTCTTGTGTTTGCTTCTGCCGTGTGTCAGTTGTGCCAGAAGTTCTGAATGAAATGGCAGTATTTGACTAAAAACTTTGTCTTTTCTGTGCTTTGAAGTCATTGCATCGACCTAAGTTTTTCAAAACTTTTTGAACACTGTGGTAAAAATGAAGAGGAAGGAATTCCTCGAGATTTGCTAAAATTTTTGATCAATTGAGAAAAAGAGAGGCATGCTAAACCCTTAATGATTGAATTCATGTTTGTTAACATGAGCACTGAGAAGGACCCTGGCTTGATCTAGATTGGTTCCACACTATCTTTAGAGAGAGCAATTTGTCGCTTTCTTAAAAACTTTCAAAAACAAAATGTTTTGTGCAGTCCTGTGAAGACCTGTGTGGAATCGCTCTTGAGATTGTGTAGCTTAGGATCACTCTCAGCCCCGAGACTCGACCCCTCACTTTCAAACTTTGAACTTGAATTCAGAATGTTCAAACGGTCAACTACAATGTGAGGCCTGTGTGGCCAGATTCGCAGCAGCCCGTGAATCAACGTCAAGAAAAGTCAGATCTAGAAGATCAAATGTCATCAAAGGAAGCTTGCAAAGCTAGATCAGAAACACCCCTCGAACTAGGGGCAAAAATGTCAAAGGTGCTCGAAGAGTCAAAAAAAATTAGGATGTTTCTCAAGATAACAAAGATCGGCAAGAATGCCAAATCCTAGAAGAGGGGAAAGAAGAAAGAATTGCTGAAGGATAACCAAGTTCCTATCCACAACACTAGGGGCAAATTCAGCCCCCATTGGATGGACTCCTGGATCGTCAGCGAACAACAGTCATTCTCTTGGATTCAGATGATTTCAGGATCTCAAAACCATTTGACATGGACAAAGCTACACTTTTACCCTTGAGAGGCTCGCTGGGCTGAAAACCCGAAAGGGCCACCCAAGCAAAAGTTAGAGCAAGAAAAAGAACAAAAAGAACAAAAAAAAAATGCAAAGAATGAAAAAAAAAAAAGATGAAGAAGAAAAATGAAGAAAATGAAAAGAAAAGATGAAAAAAAAAAAAGAAGAAATGAAATGAAAAGAATTGAAAAGAAAAGAAAAACAAAGCTCGCAAGCTTGAAAACCCAGAAAGGGCGGCCTTGGCAAAAGTTAGAGTGTAAAAGGAGAGGTTAATACCCGAGTGTACCTTAACCCTGAACTATGTAAGGCTTGATTCCCATCTTTGGGATACGTAGGCAACTTCATTCCGAAGTCCAACCGTAAAACACTTCAAATTCGACTGTGTCCATGTGATGGTTCTGATCATCTTTGCCTTCTCTGTATCCGAGAATTTGATTGTGCTCGTCACTCTGAGGACTGACTACAATGCGCTGCGGTGCCATTCAAACAAGGTGCAACTTTCCGTTGCCATTCAATGCGCCGCGGTGCCGTTAAAACAAGGGGCAACTTTCCATTGCCATGCAGCTCTCTTCAAGCAAGTGGCAATTTTCCTTCGGATTTGAAGTTGTGCATCTCAAGAGTAAGTTCTGTGCTCGTTGAGCAGTGACCATTTGCAAAAATAGTTTTTGAGAATTTTTAATGAGGTTGACTAATTCTCTCGAAAATTATTCTATTCTTCTAGAACTGGACCATTTCTTGGACCCAAAAAAGGAAAATTTTCAGTGCTCATAGCCTGACTTGCATGATTTTAAATCAGAAAATTGAACAAGCATGTTAATCTAACTCTCATTTTGGTCAGAATTGTTTTAACAGAAAGCCAAAAACAAAAAATGGTCAAAATGATGAACTAGGGGCACAGTTGAGTCAGGTGTTTTGTCTTTTCCCCATTGTCAACACACTTGCCAAAAAGGGCACTCTATCTGCCAGAAAGGGCATTCTACCTACTAGAAAGGGGCACCTTTGAAGCTGACCACAAAATGGCAGAAAGCTCTCACATCCTCCAAGCAACGAGGTATCAAGCCAAGTGCGAAGCATGAGCTGGAATGGGGCAAGATATTACACTCCCTCATCTGGACAGATCTGATCACGTCCAAACTCCCCAGCAGAGCATTGTCAACCGATGTCAGTTGCAGATTTGCTACACACCCAGTCTTAGTGCAACCCCTCTATGGGAGGAACTCACTGGCTGTGAGCGGAACAAAAAGAATCTAGCAGCAAGCTAGAGACAAGAGCCCGCAATTTCTTGTTTATCCATCAACCACCCAGGGGAGGGATAAAAAATGAGAGATTGAAGAATAGAGAGATGTGCGCTAAGAGAAAAAGTGAGGAAAAGGGTTTTGAGAGAAAAACCGAGCTTGAGGACCGAGTGATGTGAGAATCACAAATAAGGAAGGATGGGGAATAATACCCAGAGAAACTGGCTCCTCGCGTACTGAGAGGTCTCTCGTCTTTGTAACACGTCTGTGTGTCATGTCTTTTATTTTGTTTGTCTCGATTCTTGGTTTGAGTCATTCCGAGTGTGTCTCGATGTGTTTAGGTTGTTTACCTTTTGTTTTCTGCTGTTGAGTCTTTTTGACTGCGGTCAGTTGTAGGCTCAATACTCGGTCGAGAACTCATTTCTCAATTTCAAATCGTTTTGTGCTCAGAGTGCTGTGCCATTCTCCGCATTTGTGCAAAACAGGATTTGTTCTTTCATAAAACCGCAGGGTTCAACCCGGGTCATGTGGGAACAGTAAAACCAGGACCTATCTGAAGCTATATTGGTTCCGGACTGCAAAGCAAAAGAAAAGAGAAAAAATTTGGAGCATCTGAGATTGCTTCAACTTTTGCAAATTCCGAGATTGTATTCCGGATGTACCTTTTCAGGTCTTGCCAATGCTCCGAAGTATGAGTGTGCCTCTACCTCAAGCTCAAGATCAAGTCTGCTTCAACCCAGAATGGTGATCAGAAGTGCTCTCCTTGAGTACCAGTCTCTGCCAGAGGCATCTTGGCCATGTTTGCAATGAGTTCCTAGGAGACCAACTGCGACGGTGGAAACTAGAGTTCGAATGGTTGTTGCCTAAGACGCAAAGGTTCGGGATTTCTGAGACTAAAGTCTAGTTTAAATACCCAGAGGCATGTCCTCGGCTTGAAATCTGTATGGAAGCCCCATAGGTTGAGATAGCGTGTATGAACCTCAATTCTGGATACTGAACCAACCTAGTCTGTCACCCCGTTGGAGAATAAGGAAAGTTGTGAATATGATCAGGAAGAAAGGCAGCATCCAAAATGTTCTATGTGAAGAACCCTTGTCAGTATTTCAGAGCCTTTGTACTGTAAGAAAGGTAAGTGTTCAAAGAGCACGAGGGGAGATCCCTATCAGAGTAGAGCAGTTCATCGCCACTCACCCCATGAGGTGCTTTCTAAAGCGCCACTATGCTTGTTTATTGCGTTCCTTAAACATTATGCATTGTATTGCATTGTACCTATCAAGTTTCTTTCTCATTCATGCACGATATTGTATGTACGGTTCATTCAAAGAAGTTCCGTTTAAAATCATTCACTTAGTGTATCAATTACACTCTCACACTTCATTCATCGTATATCTATCACGCACATTCTCATTTTCTGTATCTATCGCATACATTCTCATTTTCTGTATCTATCGCATACATTCTCATTTTGTTTATCAATCACACTTTCTCCATTCAGTTAGTGTATCAATCACACTTCATTTATTTAGTGTATCAATCACACCTCATTCACCCTTAGTGTATCAATCACACTTTCTTCATTCGTCTAGTGTATCAATCACACTTCATTTATTTAGTGTATCAATCACACTCTCTTCACTTAGTGTATCAATCACACATTCTCACTTTGTATATCTATCACACACATTCTCATTTTCTGTATCTATCACACATATTCTCATTTTCTATATCTATCATACATATCCTCATTTTGTGTATCTATCATGCACATATTCACTTCATTATCTTTTGTGTATCCATCACACCTGTTCACTAAGTGCGTCTATCACACTTCGTGTTCACATTTAGTATATCAATCATACTTTGTTCACTAAGTGCATCCATCACACTTCGTGTTCACATTTAGTATATCAATCATACTCTGTTCACTAAGTGCATCTATCACACTTTGTG
This sequence comes from Camellia sinensis, assembly GCF_004153795.1. Lineage (NCBI taxonomy): Eukaryota > Viridiplantae > Streptophyta > Magnoliopsida > Ericales > Theaceae > Camellia > Camellia sinensis. Next base: position 205,810 of record NW_021029117.1, on the reverse strand, counting down.
TTCACAATTAATATATCAATCATACTTTGTTCACCAAGCGCATCTATCACACTTGGTGTTCACATTTAGTATATCAATCATACTTTGTTCGCTGAGTGTATCTATCACACTTGGTGTTCACATTTAGTATATCAATCATACTTTGTTCACTAAGTGCATCTATCACACTTCGTGTTCACATTTAGTATATCAATCATACTTTGTTCACTAAGCGCATCTATCACACTGGTGTTCACATTTAGTAGATCAATCATACTTTGTTCACTGAGTGCATCTATCACACTTCGTGTTCACATTTAGTATATCAATCATACTTTGTTCACTGAGTGCATCTATCACACTTTGTGTTAACCTTTAGTGTATCCATCACGCTTGTTCACTAAGTGCATCTATCACACTTCGTGTTCACCTATTATGTATCCATCACACTTGTTCACTTAGTGCATCTATCACACTTTGTGTTCGCCTTTTGTGTATCCATCACACTTTGCTCACTTCACCCTTTGTGTATCAATCACACTTTGTTCATATAGTGTATCAATCACACACATTTGCTTTGTGTATCAATCACACACATTCACTTTGTGTATTCATCACACACGTTCGCTTCGTGTATCTATCACACATGCACACTGTATTCACAGTGAGAATTGCAATAATTCTCTTACATCCTTTCTACATTGTAATGTAGCTTGGTTTCTACTTGCTTAAAACTGTTGCATTGTTATGCTTCGTTACAGCTTTCTTTGCATGATCATAAGTTATGTTTGGCATTGTGCATATCATTTGCATCTTGCCCCTGCTTGCGGACGCATCTCTTTATTATCTTGCTTGTTTGTCTAAGTCTTCGGCCTTGTCAAAAATGGGTCGTCTCTGGGCTTTGACATTCACTCCCGTCAATTACGACTTCCGAGTTCTGTCAAAGAGGGGTAACTGTAGACACCCCATTTTTGACCGGCCTTAAGACTCAGACGTCACCGTTTGAGCGCTCGGTGATGATGCATATTATGCTCGTTCTGAGGTTTCAGAGTCTCGGCTGCGAGCCTTGCCTCCGAACTTTGAGGCTCTTTTGTGCTTTGCCTCGATTTGGGAACCAAGTCCTGTTTTCTCTGTTTTCTTTTCCCGAAGTGAGAGAGAGGTCTCGTAGACCATCTCTCATGGTCGTAGGCCATTTTTCCCGTTTGGAGACCAGTTTTCAATTTTCGGAGCCGTCAGCCGTGTGCCTCGGTTCGGGACTGCTTAACTACCTCTGTTTGCTCTGGTTTTTGGCACACACCTTGTTTCCTCTCTATAGAGGGACACTGTGGCCCGAGAGACCACCTTCGTGGTCGTACGCCACCTCCGGTGCCTAACAGCCTGTTTTCGGGGCCCCAAGCCGCGTGTTTTGGCCCCCGAACCCTCGTTTTGCATCAGTTAGGGTTCATTTTTGGCATAGGCCCTATTTTCATTGTTTGGAAGGTGGTAGTATAGTGGGAGACCAGAAATTCTTTTGAAAAATATTTTCTCTCTCCTCCAGCCGGTTTTTTTGGCAGAAAGCTGGTTTTTTCCACTTTTGGATCACAATTTCTGGTCTCCCATATCAACATTGTGTTGTACTCACCTGGGAGGCCACCAATATGGTAGGCCGACCAGCTTTTTCTTCTTAACCCTTTTGAACCTTGCTAGAAAGCTGGTTTTTCCCTCTCCTAGGTCACTTTTTCTGGTTTTTCACCCTACATCTGTATTCTACTCATCTGGGAGGCCACCTTTCTGGTATGGCCGACCAGAAATTCACCTTGACCTTTTTGAACCCTGGTTGGCCGACCAGGGCATGTGGTCGGCCGACCACTTGAACTGGTCGGCTACCTTCCTCCCTTTTGGCCTTCCCAAGTGCTTCATAGCTGTGCCAGCTGTGAAGCATTAGACCCACTGTCCGAGATTTTGAGCCCTTTGCTTCTCTTCTTAAGCAAGCTTTGGTCCCTTTGCTTAGCTTTGAAGAGAAACTTGACCCTTTTGGTTAGCTTTCTTTAGAAGCTTGCACCCTTTACTTGAGGCTTCCTAAAGAAGCCATGGCCCTTTGTCTTCTATAAGACAAGGTCTCAACTCCATTTTGCAAGGTGAAAAAAGATTTGGCTGGAGCATTGCATACTCCCCTCCATAACTCTCCATTCTAAGCTCAAAACACCCTTTTTCTTTGCTATTTACACTACACCTCTAAGCCTAACACCTCCACCATCGATTCCAGCACCTTGGAACTCATTTTCAGAGGTTGGAGGCTCACTTTCTTGGTCCAGAAGTTGCTGCATTGCTGTGCTACAAGGGTAAGTCTCCATTTCTCCCATTTTTGCACTATTTTGCTCTATACCTTAGCTCCCTTTGAAAGCATTTTTGAGCTTTGACCTGAACTGAAAAGTGACTTATTTTGAGCCCCTCTTGAACCTTGTTTAAGGACGCTTTTCTGTTTGAGGTCATGTACCTCCTTGTGTGCTCCATTCTCTCTTTTAAGGCTTATTTTGCATCATATCTTAGCCTTATTTGCAAGCATTTTTGGACTTCGACATAAACTAGAAAAAGTCTTGTTTTGATCTTATAAACATGTTTGTTTAAGGACTCTTTTCTTTTGGGGGTCATCTTCCGCCTTGCATGCTTCATTTCCTCATGTTTTGAGCTATGCATTAGAGCATTTGCATTGGCCTTGGTTTGGCCTCTTAGCCACTGAAATCCAGTGGATTTTCAGTGGCATAGATGTGTCTTTGAGCCTCAAAATCAGAGAGGGGTGACCCACTCACCCCTTGTTCTCTTTACTAGCATTGTCGGCCTTCCAAAGGGACCCTTTTTTTCATGCATTGAAGTCATGTTTCAGGCCTCATTTTGTGAGTTTTAAGGTCTTCCTAAGCTCTGTCAAGAGCCCATTTTGCCATATTTTATGTCTATGATGCATGTGTAGAGCAATCTCATTCAAGGCCTTTCAAAGGGACCTTTCTTTGCATGTTTCCTAGACTGATTTCAGGGCCTATTTGGTGGATTTTAGGGCTGTCATAACTCATTTCCAGAGGTGGTTTTGCCCTTTTGTTTGTCTATCATATAGGTGTAGAATACCCCCTTGCATGGCCTTCCAAAGGAGCCCCTCATTTTTGCATGCATTGACTAAGTTTCAGTGGGTATTTGGGCATATTTTGGCATGAAATGCTTCTGTTTTTCGTTGGTTGGGTGAGCCTTCATATGCTTCATATAGTTGTAGAACAACTAATGGTTCACTAGCTTTCTTTGCATGCTTTGTGGACCCTTGATGTTAGCACTTTTTGACCATACCTTAAACTGATAATGTGCTTATTTTAGACTACCCTAGCTTTGTTTTTAAGCCTCACAGTCGAATGATGTTTGTTTTGCATGCTTGTAGTTCAATACCCATGCTTAACTTTGAGTTTTGAGGTCCATTGCATGCATGTGCTGAGGTGTGTTCATGTTTTGAGGTCATTTTTCATCATATTTCAGAGCTGGTTTGAATGCCATATTGCCATGTTTTCATCCCTTTAAGTGTGCTTGAGAGTTGTGCGTGAATGCCTTGTTTACCGACCAATGAATGAGCTTCATTTTCATGCATGTTGAGCCATCATTTTAGGCCAATTTCCCACTGTTTCAAACTTGCCTAGGGTCTATTTGGGGTTGGTTTTGCCTTTGGTGCATTGCTTTGGGTACCTCTAGTGTAACGCACTTCACTAGTTTCGGTACCCGGGCCCCCTAGCTTGCATAGTGTGCCATGTTTGCATGATTCGGGACCATTGTTTATCATGTTTCAGAGCTGTATCATATGTGTTTGTATGCCATATTGCATCCCTTGCCATGCTTTGGTAGAGTGGCATGCTATGCCTTAGGATCGGTACTTGGCATTTGTGCGCGTTTGCATGCATTTTGGTTGTTTCATTTCCTATTTATGGCCACTAATATGAGTGTGGCTGAGGTCCACTCATATTGGTGTAAGTCCATCGGGCATTGTGTATGCCATTTCAGTCCATAGCATTGCGTATGCTAGGTTATATGTTAGAGCATTGTGTATGCCATGTTACATCGAGCATTGTGTATGCCATTTCATAGAATTGCGTATGCTAGGTTGTATGTTAGTCGCATTGTGTATGCCATCTCATTTGCATTGTGTTTGGGACAAGGGTTAGCCCAAGCACGAGAAACGAGGGACTTTTCGTACTCCGAGTGACGGAACGTGTCTCAATTCCCGGTTGCCGACATTCCGGATTACCCATGATGGAGTTTAGGTCTTGTTATGTCTTCATGTGCATTCATTTCACATCGAGTCGTGCAATTCGACTCCTCGGCCATCATGCATCGGGATGCGTGATTGGTGGCACGAGGATCGAGGTGTGCATACATATGTGAAAGTACTTTGCCATGCTCCTTTCTTGCTCTCTGTTGCAGCAAATCAGCAATCAGCAGCCTTCTAGAGCTTTGCACAGCATTCCGGGATTAATTGCAAACAGAGGTAAATCGGGGCATCGCGAGGAATTTTCCGATGAAGGCAACTCGAGCATGCATCATTCATCACTCGGAATAGAGCTGAGGCGGTCCATGGATTTGCGTGCTAATTTACCTGTTTTCCTAGATTAATTTGTTAATTAATTAGGATTTTGTATTTATTCGGACTGTACTATTTATTCAGACTGTAATTATTTATTCGGACCCTCCAAGCGAGGGCACAACTGTAATAAGTGTGCGTGCGTGTGATGTATGTCTTCCAACCCCACGTCTTTCTCCCTTTTATTGACCAGCTTATGATAGTTAGATTAGGGCATGTTTCAATTAGCATACTTATGATAACATGTTTGCATCATTCATCCGTATTGCATGCACCGGGCTCGGCGCATCATACTAACTACATTGTACTTCAATTCCGAGTTGAATACCTGTTAGCTGTAGCATCATCATATGCCATCTTAGAATAGCCGAGCCTATCTAGTTGCATTTTTGCATGTGTTGCATTAGGCATTTCAGCATAGTTAGGATCATGCATGTATTTCTAACATAGCTTCTATTTTGGCTTGGAGTACTCGGTAAGTACTTATGCTTTAGCATCCTTGCATGTGTGTGAGTGATTGCCATGATAGCATGCTTACCATGAGGCTAATTGCTTATGTGATATATCTGCCTGAGTGCCTGTGGGTGACGGTTGGATTATCTGAATTGGAATAATGCATTGACTGTGAGTTTTAAGCCCACTAGATAGTGGCAAAACTATGTTTTCTAAGCCCACTCGAGGGTGGCAAAATTTGCATTTTAAGCCTACTTGCGAGTAGCAAACCACTTTCAAAAACAAACATGAAATGTTTTGTTCCAATTCAGGCGATCCAGTCTATACTTGTATGCTGTGCGCATCACATAGTAAATCTAGGCTAATAACCGGAATAAGAACGCATAATGTTTTCAAAACTAGATATCATGGTTAGTAGAGGCCGATCTTTGATCGGGCGAGCGGGGGTGCTCACGAAGTGAGCTTCCCCAATCGTACCCAAGTTCCCGAGCCGTGGCAACTTTGGTGATGACGGACATGTGGCCTTAGGCAACGAGTCAGGGTTTCCTAAATTTCCCAAAATAAAATATTTATGTGGCGACTTTGTATCTGGCAAAGCAGTCCATGTTTGGCACTTCTTTCAAAAAAATCTGTTTTCAAAAAACAATTTGCCGGATTTGGACTCTTTGATGATTTCATCGGTCTTGCATTGCACTTTGCGAAAATCAGATACAAGACCATGACATTGAGTCCTGAACTGTAGTGAGCCCAAATGAACAAAATGGGATTCCCTCCCGGGACGTTCGGGGACGTCTACAAGCTCCCGATCTGAAATTCTGGAGAGTTTTAGAGAGAGAGAGGACTGAAAAAATGATATGAAATATCAGATTCACGAACTAATGTCCGCTCGAGCGTGGAATGCCCCACTCGAGTGTCAAATACACTAACCCAGTACTTTTGCAGACAGGTCAAACTTCTGAAACCAAACATTCTCCGCTCGAGTGCATAAACGGCTGCTCAAGCGGACAAGCAACTTCGAATGCATTTTGCATTTTTGTTTTGCGGGTGCTACCCCTCAATCCCGCCAGGGCGCTACCCCCTGGACCCCAGCGAGTTGACCGGGCAGCTTGACCCTCGACCGGCCAGTCGAAGTGGCTAAACATGAAAGAAGGATCGAAACTAGGATCGCTACAAAACTGAACTATTTTTGCACAAAATTTACGCAGCAGCCAAATCTGAAAATTTACTCAATTAAATTATGCACTGACTATTTTTAAAAAAAAAAATCTGGGTCATCACATCATTCTAGTTGATTAGTTGTAATGTGCTATTATTTCGTACTATTGCAATTATTTTTCCCCATTTTGTGAATGTTGGCCTTATTGATATTGTTGATTGTTAATGATGATCAAATAATTTGAACTCTCAATTTTTGATTATTTTTTATAAAAAATAAAAAATGGCATAAAATACGGTCTATGCAAATATTCAAACCATACATTTGACTATGAACATTCACAGTCAAATATATAATGTAATGATATGAATATTAACATCATGTATACATCGTATTAGTTTAATAGTTGTAATATGTTATTATTCCATATTTCATCTGTTATTTCCTCTCCCTTTTTTGGTTGCTGTTCTTATTGGCGTTGTTGATTATGATCAAATGATTTGAACTCCTAAAATTTTGTTCATTTTTCAAACACATAAACTAGTGACATGATATATGATCAATGTGAATGTTCACACCATGTATTTGACTTTTATTGTTTTGTCCTGTGTTGTACTGAGTTCATGTGAATATTCACATCTTGGTTTTCCTCAATGCAATCATAGTCACATTATTTCACTATTCACAGCACATATAGTTTGCACTTGTAACCATTAAACCATGGTCACTATTTACCACTTGCAACCATTAACAATAAATTTGTTTCTAATTGAACAAATAGATGTTGCTCATAAATTTCATGGCAAAAGAAAAAGAGAATAGTTCAACGTCGAAGACATACTTGAACAAATAGCTAGCCCCCCTGAAAAGTCAACATGAAAAAGGTCAATTACCGATCTAACATCATTCGGTTAGTGAAACTGATGACGAGCACCAAGTTCTCGGATCCTCGGTTAGATTGTTTGAAGGAAACGTCATTTTGGTAGTTGTTTGATGTGTTAAGGATCGGTAAAGTTAACCTCTACAAATGCATAAAGCTCAATGATGTCGTCATATGCGTGCTAGAGACGTACAAGGCATCCAAAGACACATTTTACATTGACAAGAAAAATACGAATATGAATTCCACATCCTTTGCGATTTTATAAATATTAGAATACATTGGATAAAAGAACCATAATTAGTTATTTTGATTGTACTTAATAAGATACAATGGTATATTGTCATAATGTTTGCTACTTCAAAGTCAATGTTAATATTCATATTGGCTTATGTTGTTTTATAATTATGTATACATAACCATTAGCTTAATGTGACTAAATTAATTTATTTGATATTTTATTCGTAATATTCACATCAATAATCTGATTGTGCATAAACATACACTTCATGTTTGTGTACACACAGAAATGATGGTTTGTGGTTAATGCAATGTTGATGTAATCATATTTTTAGAGATTAAAAAATCAATGTGAACCTTCACATTGTTGTCAACTGCTTTACAATTGTATATACATATTCATTGGCTTAATGTGATTTGTGAGCAATGCAATTTTGATGTGAACTTTAATATCATCAATCCATATTAGTAGTTAACACTTTGAAACCATAATGTCTTTATCTATATTCCAGAATTCATGTGAACCTTCACATTAGTATGTTTTAGTTGAACATTCACATCATGTTTGTATTCAGAATAAAAGTTGAGGCTTGTGGTTGTGTAATTTGATGCAATATTGATTTGAACCTTAACATCACCTTGTCACAGTGGTGATGAACATAGTGAAAACATATTCATCATTCAATATTATATGGGTGTGTGCATAATATTAACACCAATTGACAACACGGTGACAAATTCCATTTTAAATTAATGTGATTATTAACACTGATTAATGATATGAACATTTACATCATTTTTATATCAAACACATTACCAATCTCAAAAAATCATTTCTACATTGAAATCCAATAACAAAAAATCAAAATTAATGTCAACAAACAGAATCATAAATCCAAAAATCTCAATCTCTTAAAAAATGAAAAAACCATCGCACACATCAAACTCTGTATCCTCATAATTTTCGTCTTTATTTTCATCATCATCACTATTATTAACACCTCCTACAATTCCACCATTACAGCAATCCAAATCAAGCCAGACTCACCTCATCTCTTTACAAGGAAAGCCCCATTAATATACCAAAGACCTCACTCCTCACAATTGCAACACTCATTTCTCAAAATTTCAAGCAATATGAAATGTAAACATTCACACTAATTAACAAAAAACCATATACAATGGTAGCAATAGAATTAAAAATCCAAAAAAAATTCAATCTCTATAAAAATAAAAATGAATTATCACCCACATCCGCATCTTCATCTTCATCATTATCACTATCACTATCACTATCATTAATAATCCATGCAATTTCACCAATCCACCAATCCACATAAAATCTAACCCACCCTTGAAGAATATGTTTGTAACAAAATCATTTGGATATAAACAGAGCTTCGACTTGCAACAATGGAGAAACATAGAGTTTCGAACACAGAGCAACAATGGACAAACACAGAGCTTCGAAAACAAAGCGACAATGGAGGAACACAAAGCTTTACCGTAACAATAGAAGTGTTGGACCATTTTAATAGCTTATATTTATTTATTGGTTTATCTTTTTCATAAATGTGGTTTTATTACTTTGGTAACCTCATGGTCATAAATGGAGGTTAAATAGAATTCATGAACCTGGTTAATGGTCATTATTTTGGTGTAACCATTTTCTTGTTTAATGGTCATTATTTTGGTGTAACCATTTTCTTATTTAATGGTCATTATTTTTGGTGTAACTGTAAGGTTCTTATAGCCTATATATAGTCTACTCTTTTCTATCTATAGAGATCAACTATTTTCTATACAAGAGAGATTACTAGCAAAGAAGGGTGTTTTATTGGTGGAGCTTTGGGTTCACTATCTTGTGCAGAGTTGGCCTGAACCATACGACAAGTGGTCGGGCTGTTGTATCCTGGAGGGGACAAGTCATAGTGTTGTGACTGCTGCATCGGTATTTGGATTCTTCCTACCGCAGTGGCCTTGGTCTCCTTAAAAAAAATGAGATATCCGTGCCACAGCCTGATCTATTTGTATCTCATTTTCTTTGCATCATTTATCAATAATATAGTTTAGTTTCTGGTATTTTCTCCAACAATTTTAAGGAGATCAAACATGGAACAAGTGCCAGAAAAAACCAATAATGGAATTGGAGATCTCAACAAACCTTTCAAGTTCAAAGGAGTTCATTTTAAGATGTGGAAAGGAAAAGTTCTTTTTTACTTTAGCCTTTTGAAAGTTGCATATGTTCTTACCGAAAAGAATCCGAACAAAATCCCAACCGAGGAGATGAATGATGAAGACTATGAGGCACATGAAGCAAAAGTGGCTTCCTATAATACAGATGCCAGATACAGAGTCGCCACCTAAATATTTTATTTTGGGGAAATTTAGGAAACCCTGAGTCGTGCCGAAGGCCACGTGTCCGTCATCACCAAAGTTGCCTCGGCTTGGGAACTTGGGTACGATTGGGGAAGGTCATGTAATGAGCACCCCCGCTTGCCCGATCAAAGATCGGCCTGTACTAAACGAAAACACATGCGTTCTTATTCCGGTTAATTAGCTAGAATTACTATGTGATGCGCACAACATACAAGTATAGACTAGATCGCCTAATTTGGAACAACACATTGCATATCCGTTTGTTTAGAAATGGTTTGAAGTTTGCAACTCGCAAGTAGGCTAAAAAAGTGGATTTTGATGAATTGTTCCAATTCAAGTAATCCAACCTTCGCCCATAGGCATTCAGGCAGTTATATCAAATAAGCAATTAGCCTCATGGCAAGCATGCTTTCATGGTAATCGATAACACACATGCAGTATGCTAAAGCGTAAACACTCACAGTGTACTCCGAGCCAAAACAAGGAACTAGTTAGAAATCATGTATGATCCTAGTTCGTGTTAAGATGGCTAATGCAACGCATGCAACAATGTAACTAAAATAGGCTCGGCTATCTAGAATGTCATGTGAAATGCAACTCGGTACATGTATTTAAATAAGTGTATTGAAAATACAATGCTGGTTTGCATGATGCGCCAAGCCCGGTACATGCAAAACAGATGAATGGATGCACACATGCAAGCATAAGATATGCTAAACAAAATATGCCCTAAAACTAACCATCGTAAGCGGTTAAGTAAAAGGGAGAAAGAAATGGGGATTTGAAGACATGCATCACACACACGCACGCTTATTACAACAATTGGCCTTCTCGAGGGAGAGATCGAATAAGAAGCTAACTAACTAATCTAAGCTAATTAAACTAATTATTACATCACAAATTAATTAACTAATCCTAGTTAACTAATTATTACAAAATAAATTGAAATAGCTAACGCATTAACTATTAAAGGTACAAACCAAAGCGTAAACTAGCTATCTAAGCATGGCAGCTAAGGAAAGCAGTAAAACAGGAGGTTCTCAGAGGGAGAAGACTGGATGCATGCTCGGTTGCCTCGTTCGGAAATCCAATGCGATGTCTTAACTTGCCTCTGTTTGCAATTGTTTCTAGAACCTTGCACAAGGCTCCAGAAAGCTGAAACTCCCCTTTGGAGACCTGTGGGAGGGTGGCCGACCAGTTGTTGGTGTCTGCAGCCATGGTCGACCACCTATCTTTGTTGAAAGCTAGAAAAAGTGGCCGGCCAGCTAGTTTTTCTGGCTGGCCGACCATTTGTTGCTGCTGAACTGCAATTTGCTACAACAGAGAGCAAGAAAGGGCATGGCAATGTATTTGCAAGATGTGTGTGCACAACCACCCTCTCTATCATGTCATGAACTCAAGGGAGTGTAGTTCTCGACCCTCGGGCCACCAATCGTGCATTTCAATGCATGATGGCTGAGAGGCGAAGTTGCACAATTCAATATGAAAATAAATGCACAAGTAAACACATAAGGCCTAGAACTTTATCATGTATGATCAAGAGCATCTGCGACTGGAATTTGAGGCACGTTTCATCACTTTAAGTATGAAACATCCCTCGTTTCTCATGTTTGGACTAACACCTATTCCAAACACAATGCAACACATAACATGGCATACACAATGCGACTCGAGCATGCAAATATGCAATGCAATGAAACAAGCATATGAACAATATGCAAGGGACAAGTATGCAAACATGCAAGGCAACATAACATAGTATACTCAATGCTCGCATGCATGCTCAATGCAAAGCAACTTTAGATTTTAAATACAATGTAATGCATGCATGCACAATGCAATGCAACAAGGGCAACTTATCAATACTAGGGACATGCATACTCAATACAAAGGACTACTTGGCATACACAATGCATAGAACTACATGGCATGCACAATGCAATGTAAGATGGCATACTTAATGCAATGAACAATAAGCATGCGAACAACATAGAAACAAGCATGTTGAATGGACTTAAACCAAAAGGAGGTAAACCTCAGTCATGCCCAAACCAGTGGCCATTGGTGATAAAATTAAGGTACATGAAGCATATACAAGCATGCACATGCAATGGCCCATCAAAGAGGCCTAAGAGCTCAACTCTCAAGAGTGCTCAAAGAGTGACAAATGTGCAAGTGTAACAATACTAAGTGCACTAAAATTAGAGAAGAAATGATCACTTAAACAATGCAAGTAAAGCATGCTAGGGTCCTAAAGCATGAAAGCTAATAAAGAGGACTACAAAGGAGGCATGCAATACATGGAAAATAAGCATGAACTAAGCATGGACAGAGCTCAAGGAGGTCAAAACAAAGACCTAAACATGCTGAGATGAGGACTCAAAGACCTAGGCATGCAAGCATACAAGCTAAGCCATGAACTAGGCAAGAATGCGCAACACTCAAAGACACTTAAAGAGTGAATGAAGTGGGAACATGGCAATGCTAAATGCTCTAAAATGAAATATTAAATGATGCCAAATCATTTAAATAGCTCAAAGATAGCATGCATGAGTTAACAAAACACAAAGCTAGCAAGGCCAATTACACTATAGCTATACAAGGCATGAAGGATATGGCAAAGGCAACCCAAAACAATCCTAGAACATGTTAAAATAAGTCTAAAACATGCATGGAAGGAAGCCAAAATAAGCTAGCATGAACAGCATAAGTCATGATGCATACAAGGCAAATAAGGCGGATTACACTACACCTATTAAGACCAAGCATGGGATGACTTAATCAACAAAAATCAGAGTTATATCATGGCATAATAACCCCAAATAAGCACTGAAATGATGGCTCGCAAGTTAAGGCATGAAGGCATACGCAATGATTCATATTAAGGAATAAAGGGGCAAACCCTCCAACGCATTGAATGAGAGATAAATGGAAGTGCATGACCATGAAACATGAACTGAAATCACATAATAAATGATGCCAAATCATTCAAATAGTCCAAGTAAAGCATGCCAATGGACTTGATGCACAAAGCTAACAAGCTAGATTGAACTATGGCTATACAAAGCAAGTCATGCATGGCCAAAACAACCAAAATCAGAGCTAAAACATGTTAAAACATGGACAAAAGCTTCATGAAGTTAAGCCAAAAGCATGCTAGAATGACATGTTACAACATGATGCATGTTAGGCTATTTCATGGAAATACACTACAAGTGCATAGAGCATGCAAAGGCTAACCAAACCAAATCCTAACAGAGGTATGACATGGCAAAACATCACCAAAAACATGCTGAAATGGACTCAACACAAGCTAAAATGACATGCTACTTCATGAAGCATACAAAGCTAGTGTGTGTGATTTACACTACAAGTGTATTATGCATGCAAGGGATGACCAAACCAAGAAAAAACAGTGGTGAGCCTCAGCAAAATAACCACAAATACAAGCTAAGATATGGCCAACATAAGCTTAACAAACATGCTCACACATGAGGCTAATGAAGACAAGTATTGAAGACATAAGGAGAGGGGATGACCCTCTCCTTTTTGGGACCTCAAAACACCCTTCCCACCACTGAAATTCCTCTGAGTTTCAGTGGTGAGAAGGCCAAAACAAGGTGGTCCCAAAGGCTCACAAAGAAGGCACAAAAGCAAGGCCAAACAAGGCCTAAGAGGGGGTAAACAACCACAAACACAAAAGTGAACTTAAACAAACTTCTTAAGCACCAAAATATAGAACTTTTTTCAGTAGGAAGTTAGGCTCAAAATAGCGTGCAAAAGGGCTCAAAAGCTTAAGCAAAAATGGGGGTTTTAAGGGTTAAAGACTCACCCTTGATGAACTTCTTCAAAGCTGTAACTCTAGCAGGTTTTTCAAGCTCAAACCAACCCAACAACACCAAAACCAGCTCCTAAGCACCTCAGTAGCAAAATGACCCTTTTGAACACAAAACAAGAGCAAAATGAAGAAATATAGATACAAAACTATATGTATCACTCCAATCTTTTTTTTCTGACCCTAGAGGAGGGAGGAGATGGTTCTCTCTTATAGAGAACCAAAAGCAAAGCTTCTTGGAGAAGCTAAGGTTCAAGCCAATCCCTCCATACACGTGTATGGAGGATAGCTTCAGTGCCTTCCAGCTGTGCCAGCTGGAGGAAAATATCTCCAAAAAGGTGGCAAAAAGCAGCCGACCACTTAAAGTGGTCGGCCAGCTACTTCAAGTGGTCAGCCGACCACCACAAGTGGTCTCCCATGACAACAAGTGGTCAGCCATGGTGGGAGATGATCAACACAGTGAAAACAAGCCAGGGGTGGGGTGGTCGACCAGAAAAGATGGCTCAAAGACCTAGGAGACTAGTTGTCAGATCAGAAAACTGGCTGACGGGAAGAAAAGTGGTCTCCAAGGAAAAAAAACTGGTCTCCCACCCTTGTACCACCTTCCAAACAAGAAAAACAAGGTTTGTACCAAAAACAAACCAAAACGGATGCAAGATGAAAGTTCGGAAGGCAAAGCGCGCAGCCGGAAGCCTCGAAAACTAGCTGACAAGCACCAAAAGTGGTTTACGACCACAAAAGTGGTGTCCTAAACCACAGTGGCCCTCTAGGCCAAGGAAACAAGGTGTGGTTCAAAAACCACGCCAAACGGAGAACGTTATGCGGTCCCGAGACAAGGCACGCGGCTGAAGACTCCGAAAATCGAAAACTAGTCTCCAAACGGAAAAAGTGGTCTACGACCACAAAGAGATGGTCTACAAGACCTCTCCCTCCCTCAAGGAAGAGAAACAAGGCCTGGTCTGCAAACCGAGTCGAAGCACAAAGAGTTAAGAGGCCCGGGGGCAAGGCACTCGGCCAAAACTCCAGAAACTCGAAACGAGCACGACATGCACTATCACCGAGCGCTCAATCGATGACGTCTGAGTCTTAAGGTCGGTCAAAAATGGGGTGTCTACAATATGTTCCCAAGATTTCTTAAATGGGACATTGGTGCATTAGTGATCAAGACGCGGGGATTGGATTTCGCAGCACCAGGCAAGTACTAGGTACATGACACATGTTTTGAGATGCAATGTTTTTTCATATGTCTTAATAGTTGAGAATGGGCATGTGAATGTTCATGATGTTTGTTTGTATTGGTTTATTGTGTGGACAGGTAAGAGTAGATCGCATAAGATCTTTGGAGTATGAGCGTGACATTTTGGCGACAGACGAGGGATCAGCGGCCGGTCAGGTGGAAAACATTGATGACGTCAACGCAGAAAATGTTGGTGATGGTATGAATGACTGTAACGTAGGTGATGGTGGTGTAGGGTTGACGGATGTTACCGATGAGCGTGACGATGGTGGGGTTAATGTGGCTCGTCACATGGGGGCTAGGATGGGCGTCAAGTCAGGTGTCGTCCAGGTATCGTTGCATAAGCCAATGAGTAATGTGGCAGATGACACCAAATTACAAAAGGCATTGAAAACAATTGCAGAAATGAAAATGCAAAACAAAACCAACAAGGAGGCGATAGCAAAGCTGGAGGAGGAAGTTGTTAGGTTAACAAGTAAATTGGAGATGCAAACCGTGAACATTGTTGGTGGGTTTGAGTGTGTTATTAAGGTGAAAGATGATGAGATACAAAAGTTACAAAATGAGAATTAAGGAATTACGACAAACAATAGCAATTCTTGAAGACCAGCTGGCAGACCATCAAGTTCACAATGTTACACAGGAATTCTATAAATTTGATGGCAGAAATATGGATGTGAGTCATGACATAGGCCGCAATGGGGTCAATGTGACCATGGTTCATGATGTCACGCCTATCCGAATTGGTGTGAATCCTAGCAACAATGTTGGACTTGTAGATGTGCACACAATTTCATATTCTAGCCCAGCTCAAGAACGTAGTGTGGGTGATGTGAGTTTGTCAGATCATGAAGTGGGAGTGGTTCCGTATGTAGTGGAAGGTAGGCAAGGGATGGGTGGGACAAATTTGTTTGTGCGCAACATTAAGTCCAAGGTCAAGAAAGAAATAAGACTGAAATATTATGACTACCCAGTAGTTTGTGGACGTGGAAAGAAAATAGTCACAACCATGCACGATGGTGGGGTAGTTGACAAGTGTAACGTTGATGACGATGTTATTGATGTGGACACCATTGGTGTGCCTACAAAAAAATGGTCTAGGTTTGATACGAATAACCGGTTTGGTGTGTGGAAACTAATGACAATTGAAGAGAAATGGAAAATAACAAAGGCGTATGAACGGAATAGCGACGGGTATGTACGGGTGCAAATCCCCATTTGTTTGTTTTATTTTGTTTTGGTAATGTTATACAATGTAATTAACGAGTTTAGTTTGTGCGTAGGGTTGTCATGTGGGATGGCATCGTGAGTGGTGTGTCGGTGTATTTTACCGATATCAAAAATCTTGTACGGGGAGATAGTATACGTGGCAATGTAAGATGTTGTATTCTAGTAGTGTTACATTTGTCAGGTTGTTTTTTGCTTTTCTGAAAATGTGATGTGACGTACGCATTTGTATGATTTAGTTGTGTGATGAATTTGGTGTTGTTTCACTGCAGGTAATCGATGCCTACATGTAGACACCCCATTTTTGACCGTCCTCAAGACTTGGACGTCATCGTTTGAACACTCGATGGTTTTGTATGCTTGTGTTCATTTTGAGTGCTTGAAGTTCTCGGCCGAGCGCCTTGCCTTTGAGCGTCTAAACTTATTTGTTTTGTGCTTGATTGAGGACCAAGAGCTTGTTGTTTCAAGTCTGGAGGAGAGGGTGGCCTGTCGACCATCCCCACAGTCCATCGGCCATGGCTCGCGCCTGCCAGCCATCAGTGGTGGCCGGTCGGCTACACTGATGGCCGACAGCCATTTTTCTCCTTTTTCAGATATTTGTTTGCCAGTTGTGCCTGCTGTTGTTCACTAAAGTGCATCTCCATACACGTGTATGGAGGGATGAATGCAAGCTTTGATCTTGATTTTCTATATATAGGGGGTGTCCTCCCCCATTTTGAGAGGTTAGATATTTTGGATCAAAATTTTCTCTCTCTCTCTAGAATTCTCTCTCTCTCTCTTCTTGTTTTGTGCTTTGTAGTTAGTTTTCTCTACACCTTTGCACACTAACTCTTAACCAAACTTGACCACCTTGGAGTTGAGGTCCCTTGGAGCCTAGTTTGAGCTTTTGGAATGAGGTTTGAGCCTGAAATTGTGGCTAATTTGTGCTATGCTTCAAGAGGTATAAGACTTACCTTGTAGGCTTTGTTTTAGCTACTTGTTTTGCCATCTTTTTATACTCTTTTTGAGCTGGTTTTCAACTATAAAAAACTCTGATTTTTTAGCCTTAACATGATGGTTTAAGGCCATTTTGTGTAAAGGGGTAGTCTACCCTTCTTGTTGCTTTATTGTGTAAGCTTTTGTACCATCTTTTAGCATAATCACATCAAACTTTTTGGCCCTTTAAACCACTGAAATTCAGAGTTATTTTAGTGGTAAAAACTTGATTTTGAAGTCCAAAATTGGAGAGGGGTAGCCTCCCCTCCTTGTGCCTTGTTTGCAAGCCTAGATAGCTTAACATGTGAGCATGTTTTTCTAGCATTTTGTAGCCTAATCTCAGCATGTTTTTGCCTCTGATTTGGGCTGTTTTAGCTCTGTTTTGAGCTGTTTGTGTTGTATGAGTAGTTTTTTGCATGGTTGTGGTGTAACCCCATGTTTTAGCTTACTGTCTTAGCTAGTTTTGTCTTCATTCTAGCATGTCTTTCAACTGATTGTGGGCTATAAAAACTCTATATTTTTGGGCTGAAGCTTGGGTCCAAAGGCCATTAAAGGTTGAGTGGTTGATAGCCCTTCTTTGTACCTTGTTTTGGAGGCCTTTGCCCTTGTGTTTCCCACCCTTGCATCATCTGTTTTAAAGCTTTTAAATACTATTTTTTAAAGCTATTTCAGTGGCTAAAACCTTATTTTGAAGTCCAAATTTGGAGGGGTTAGCCTCCCCTCCTTGTATCTTGCTTACTAGTCTAGCATGCTCCTTATTTTAGCCTATTAATCTAGCATTTTCTAGCTTAATTCCAGCATATTTTAGGACCTGTTTTGGACTAATTTAGGACTGTTTTGAGCTAATGGCTACATTTGAGCTTTATTTTGTATGCCTCTACTGTAATAGTTCTCATAAGTTTGGTGTTCTAGGCTTTAGACACCTTCTTGTTTGAGTTGATAGCATTTGTTTATGCCTTTATCACTCATTTTTAGCATTTAATCATCTCTGCAACCTCCCTCATTTCTTCACTTTTTCATTTGTTTTGAGGGTTGGTTAACCTTCGGGTTGTGTTTAAGCTTGAGATCGAGGTTTGTGCTTAATGGTTTTAATCCTCTTTTGAGGTTTTCTACTAGCCAATGACATGACCTCTCTCTTGCCTTAAATCATCCCTTAGTTGACACCTCTTCCATTAGAGGACACTCACTTTTGGACTAATCAATTAAAGAATGGATTGGTAATCTAAAATGAGTAAATAAAAATGAACAAGTAAAAGAGCAAAATAAACAAAACCCTCTTTTCAAAATTATACATTTGAAACCCTAGTTCCCAAAACCCAAAACCATTTATACAAAATACTCAATATCTAGGTCAAAACCCATAAGAGTGAGTAGGAATCCCTACCTCAAATTCGGAGCTCAAAAGGAGAAGATGAAGAAATCCAAAGTGCTCCAAAACCCAAACTTCTCGGATCAAAACGAAGCCCCCGACGATCAACACAACTTTTACAAAGGCTGAAGGAAAGGGTAGCACTCTAACTAGATCAAACCCTAGAGAGAAGGGAGTTTCTAGAGAGAAAGGCTCTCAAAATGTGTTTTTAGAAAGTAAGAGAGAGAGAGAGTGAAGTTGAAAAGTGATTCAAAAATGCCTAGCTGCCAACTGATATATGACTCTCCCGCTCGAGCGGATAATAGAATGCTCGAGCGTCAAGCACAAAAATCTGGACCCGCTCGAGCGCAAGAAGGCCCGCTCGAGCGCCAAGACACAAGAATAAAGTACATCCGCTCGAGCGCGAAAACCAGTCCGCTCGAGCGTAAATTTCCCCCTCCCAGAACTTTCACAGACAAAGTACTACCCGCTCGAGCACTAACGCTCGAGCCTAAAGAAACCCGGTCGAGCGTGAAAAACATGCTTGCAGAAGTTTTGCAGAGCACAAAAATACTGGGAGTGTGCAATCTCCGCTCGAGCGCTAGACGACCCGCTCGAGCGGAGCGACCAAAAACCAAGCGACAATATTTTAGACCAAGGCTTAACCCACCTGCTCGAAACATGCCCAACATATCCTAAAACTCAAACAAATGGAATCAAAGGACGACAATAAGATAGATACAACTACCAACTCCACGGAACCAAAGTCCGGAATACAATAGATACAAAAAGGGAAAACCGGGATCGCTATAACCTTCCCCCCTTAAAGAATTTTTTCCCCAAAATTAAATACAAGTTTTTCAAAAACAAGATTTTCTCAATTTCCAACATTATTACAATGCAAAATTTAACAACTCGACCCATTTCCGGTCATTCCATCTCTATTCAAGAGGCAATTTACCACATATCTCGATATGTATTAACAACATGCTTTCCTCGAAATTCATCAATTTCTACATACAGGTTTCACAATTCTATATCATATTCCACATTCGTGATATATCTCCATTTCTACAATACATTCAACATATACAATGTTATAACAAACTTCCATTTCAAGGCAAGTTCTACAATACTTCCATAAACCAAAACATTCACTATGTTTTACAACTTAAGACATATATAATGCTCTTAAGGTTCAATAAGATTACAAATTTCCAATGCATGATTACGCGTCAACAAACAAGTCCGGATATTTCTCGCGGACCTCCAACTCACGTTCCCAAGTGGCTTCCTCCACTCCGTGATGTTTCCACAAAACCTTTACCAAGGGAATGGTCTTGCCACGCAGGACTTGATCCCGCCTATCCAAGACCCGAACCGGTCTCTCTTCATACGAGGCATCCTCATCTACCTCTAAGTCGGTCCAATCTAACACATGGGACGGATCCGGCTCATACTTCCGAAGCATACTCACATGAAACACGTCATACACTCCGAACAACTGCGGTGGCAAAGCTAAACGATAAGCAACTTCCCCAATCCTCTCAAGGATCTTAAAGGGACCGATAAACCAAGGGGATAACTTCCCACTCTTCCCAAACCTCATCATACCTCGCCTAGGTGATATCTTTAGAAAGACATGGTCACCTATCTCAAAAACCAAAGGCCTCCTCCTACGATCGGCATAACTCTTTTGGCGACTCTGGGCTGTAACAAGCCTCCTACAGATAAGCTCAACTTTCTCCATCATCTTCCTAACTAACTCCGAACCCAACAAAGGTGCATCACCCACCTCGGCCCAACAAACTGGAGACCTATACAGTCGGCCATACAAGGCCTCAAACGGTGCCATACCGATACTCGACTGGAAACTGTTGTTGTAGGCAAACTCCACCAAGGGAAAGTGCCTCTCCCACATCCCATTAAAGGCAAGGACACAACCTCGAAGCATATCCTCAAGGATCTGAAAGTACGCTCGGACTGCCTGTCAGTCTGAGGATGATAAGCCGTACTAAAGGTCACCTTAGTGCCCAAGGCACTCTGCAAACTCTGCCACAACCTAGTAGTAAAACGAGGGTCTCTATCTGAGACGATCGCCACTAGGACTCCGTACAACCTCACTATGTCCCGAATATATAAATCGGCAAGATGATCTACTGAATCTCTCATGCACATAGGGATAAAGTGCGCCGACTTAGTCAACCGGTCTACAACCACCCAAATAGCATCACTTCCCCGCTGAGTCCTCGAAAGACCTACAACGAAGTCCATAGTGACATGCTCCCACTTCCACTCGGCAATAGGCAAGGGTTGCAACAAACCCGCTGGCCTCTGATGCTCGGCCTTCACTTGCTGACAAGTAAGGCACTTCGACACGAAAATCGCCACATCTCTTTTCATACCCCGCCACCAAAATTGGCGACCCAAATCACGATACATCTTAGTGCCTCCCGGATGCACCGCAAGGCGTGAATGGTGAAACTCTCGGAGTACCTCCTCTCGGCAAGACTCCGGCACAAACAAACGGTCTCGGTATCTCACACTCAGGTCGGGATACACCGTCAAACCTTTCTCAACCTTCCCACTGGAGATCTTCTCTCAGAGGGATTCTACCTCAAGGTCACCTCTCTGTGCCTCTAACACCCGAGTCACGAGTGTAGGCTGTGCAACAACAGAAAACAAGGCCTCAGCCTCAACGGATTCGCCCAGAAGCAAATCAAACTCGCCAAGTGCACCCAACATCTCCCATTCTCGGATGGCTATACAAGCTACATCACTAATGGATTTCCTACTAAGGGCATCGGCCACAACATTGGCCTTTCCCGGGTGATAGTGCAACTCAAAATCATAGTCCTCAATGAATTCCATCGACCTTCTCTGCCTCAAATTCAAGTCTCTCTGTGTAAACAGGTACTTCAAACTCTTATGGTCTGAGAACACCTCGAACCTCTCACCATAAAGGTAGTGCCTCCAGATCTTTAAGGCAAAAATCACAGCTGCTAACTCAAGATCATGCGTAGGGTAATTCTTCTCATGTATTTTCAACTGACGTGAGCCATAAGCCACCACTTTCCCCTCTTGCATCAACACACAACCCAAACCCTCTCGTGAGGCATCACAATAAACCGCATAACCCAAACCTCTTTCCAGAATAATCAAAATCGAAGCGGTGGTCAATCTAACCTTCAACTCTTAGAACGACTTTTCACAAGTCTCACTCCATACAAATTTGACCCCTTTCCGTGTCAACCTAGTCAATGGCGAAGCTAGCCTGGAGAAATCTTTCACAAACCGGGGGTAATACCCAGCTAATCCTAGAAAACTGCGGATCTCAAAAGCACTCTTAGGCTATGCCCAATCTTGCACTGCCTCAACCTTGGATGTATCAACAGACACCCCTTCTCCGGATACCACATGACCTAAGAACTTGACTTCTCCTAGCCAGAACTCACATTTCCCAAACTTGGCATACAGCCTATGGGCTCTAAGCAACTCAAGCACCACTCTCAAGTGTTCCTCATGCTCCTCCTCAGAAGGCGAATAGATAAGAATGTCGTCCACGAAAACGACCACAAAGCGATCTAAGAATTCTCGGAAGATCCAGTTCATCAAGTCCATAAAGACTACCGGTGTATTGGTAAGCCCAGATAGCATCACCAGAAACTCATAATGGCCATACCGCGTATGGAATGCCGTCTTCGGAATATCCTCCTCCCTGACCCTCAACTGGTGGTAACCCAATCTCAAGTCTATCTTAGAGAAACAACGGGAACCCTTCAACTGGTCAAACAAATCATCTATACGGGGGATAGGGTACTTATTCTTGACCGTAGCCCGATTCAACTTTCGATAGTCGATACAAAGTCTCAAGGCACCATCCTTCATTTTAGCAAAGAGGGTCGGTGCTCCCCACGGTGAAACACTAGGGTGCACAAAACCCTTACCTAACAATTCCTGGAGCTGAATCTTCAACTCACTCAGCTCGGCTAGGGCAAAACGATAAAGTGCCATAGAAATTGGCGCTGTGCCGGGCACTAAATCAATAGAGAACTCGATCTCTTGGTGAGCTGGCAAACTAACGAGATCCTTGGGAAAAACATCCGAATACTCACAAACCACCCTCAGCAATACAGTCTGGGTCTCATCACACTCAATACTCAAAAGGCTAGCAAGAAGACCACTAAGCTCACTCCGCCCTCGCGGATCATACACCGGTGGCAATACACTACTAACCCGATCCCCCAAGAAATGGAAACACTCCCCGCTCAAGGTACATACTGTGACCCTCTGGTGGTAGCAATCGATAACAGCCCGGTATGACGATAGCCAGTCCATACCCAAAATAACATCAAAGCCCGTCATGGGCATAACTACAAAAGGAAACGGAAGCCTACGGTCAGCGACCTCTATATAATTCACCCCCAACAGGTGATACAACACATATAGGAGATGCTAATTGTGCCAACTCCAACTCCAACACAAATGCGAATGCAGTAGATACAAAAGAATGAGATGCACCCGTATCAATCAACACACTAGCAACCGAGTTGCAAAACAGAAAGGTACCTCTCACAACTGATGGAGCCGGTACTAGGTCCTGTGCAGTAACAACATACACGCGCCCTGTAGGCCCCTGATCCACTTGCTCACCTCTAGGAGCAAAAGACTGCTGCACTGACTGGGACGACGAAGCTCCCGAATTGGCCCTCGAGGCCTGCACAAACTGAGCTAGCTGATAACTCTGCGTCTACCTAGAACCAGACGCTCCCGAAGTGGCACTCAACTGCGAGCAAAACCTTTTTAGGTGCCCAGGCTGACCACACTGATAGCAAGAAAGTGGCTGGCCCCTGCCCTGACTCTGGCCTTGAGGTCGAGTCGAAGAAGAAGCAGCTCGCTGACCTCCTCCCTTCTGTGGGCAAACCGAAGACTTGTAACCCAGCTGGCCACATGTGAAACAAGTCAAACCTCCCTGATTACCTCTCTCGGAGCCTGCACTCAGCATTGGAAAGGTCGATCTAGTCAAACCACCCCGAGACTGCTGAGGATTAAAACCTCTCTGTCTCATGCCATCACCCTAGCCATCTTGGCTCCTCTTGGAGCCTCTATGCTTCTCCTCATCCTCCTCTTGCATCATAATCTCTATATGAGCTGCAGCATCCACCAAACGTCTATACTCTCGAATAAAAGACCCTCCAACCCTCAACTTGAGTCCACGCCTCAACTTCCGCTCAAACTCAAAGCAACGGCGTTCCTCGGACGCCACAAGTTTAGGTGCAAACCTGGACAAGCTAGTAAAAGTAGCCTCAAACTCGGCCACTGACAAACCCTGCTGTTTAAGCTGGCAAAACTGTTCCCCTAGCTTCTCCCTGGCAGTTGAAGATAAGAACTTCTCCTGGAAGGCATTCACAAAGGCCTCCCACGCACCACCAACACTGCCCTTCTCGTACTTCCTCCACTAACCCGCATCTCCCTTCAGTTGGAAGGATGCCAAGGTCACCTTTAAAGCCCCGTCCTCAATGCCAAGCATCTCGAACGTCTTCTCCATCTGTTCCAACCACTCGTCAGCCTTAAGTGGCTCCTTTGGATCCCCAACAAACTCGTCCAGGTTAGACTGGAAGAATTCCCTCTTTAGGAAAGAAGGCCTTCCCTCAGCAACGTAGGCCTGATCCTGATTCCCAGCTCTGAGAATACCCAAAGCTCCTGCTATCTCTCGGGCCAAGGCACTCATAGCCTGCTGACCCGCTGGCTGGGCCACATTGGCCTGACTAACTCCCTCTTGTTGTACCGAAATATCATCTAGTAAAGGCATCTCCTGCCTACCACGCCTACCACGCCTACCACCTCTTCATCGTCCTGACATCCTAATGAAGGTAACGAAGAACATTAGCACATTCACAATGTGCCGAAGCTAATTCACTCACGTCCTAATACATGGACAACTGTAATTCACTCCACGTAAGCACATAAACACATAAGCACTTACGAATTTCATTTCCGGATAATGATAGTCCCGAGGCATCACTAGAGTTCCGATTAGAAACAGCATTGATCAAGTGCTTTTCCAACATGACTCCCAGAAACCCAAGGATCCAATCAACATCCTAGAAACTACATTCCATACCCATATAGTCACATAAGCATGTTATCAATTAAACACATAACATTACATCTACGTCTCTAATCAAGCGAGACAAACCCATTGTGATACTAATCACTTCCCATGTACCCAAAGTATTCGAACCCGGTACGCTCTGATACCAAGTTGTAACGCCCTCAAATAAATACATAAAACCCATCATTTTAGACATGCAATGACATAGAAGAAATCAACACATTTCTATTCATTAGAGTAGTTCTTACAACAGTATTACATGTTAACAACAAAAGCAAATGCCCTACGGGCTTACAACTTTCCAAGTCAACACTTGGTTACAAAAAAAAGAGTACTAACTCTATACAATTAAGCCCTGGGCTTGATATACATATAATACAAACAAAATAATCAAAAAGAGTCTTCAACTCCCATAACCATCCAAGCTATGTCCTTGGGGGTGGCATGCTACCTGTACCTGAAAATAATGTCCCATATAGGGTGAGCCAACGCCCAGTAGAGATATGCTAAACACAATATGAGCAGTAACTAAGACATTAGCAATTGATAAATGTTTGACTCACATAAACCAATTTATATACCACTTTCATTACATGACAACTGTGACCATGTTTCATTTCATTTTCCATTTCTTATTCAATTCTCAATTCACAATCATGGCTCAGAACCTGGCCAAACACTCTAAACGAGATAATAATTTATATTAAACGTTTCCCATTTCACAATAGATAAGCATACTAGCTGTATCAACATCTCAACAGATAAGCATATGAGCTATATCAACACTTCCATAGAATAAGCATATGAGCTGTATCACCGGAGTCCATCCCCTATCTTCTCCCAAACATTAACCGGTTTAGAGGTCCATCCCCTATCTTCCCCTAAACCGTAGAGTACATCCCCTATCTCCTCCCACACAACACAATGCATATAAACAATTTATCATATACATCATTCAAACAATACATATGGTTAATGTATTCTTTCAACTGTCATATACGATGACACATTCCATTGATTAGTTTTAGTTTGCCTAATCATCATGCATTGTCTACAACAATCACGACTACCCTCCACCGGTAGCCCAAGGCAATTATTTCTAAACAGATAATAAATGCATCAACCGATAATTTATCCATATTTCCAAAAGTGAGCAATTAATAAATCCAACTTCACTAATCCATCTCATAATGAGCCAATTTCATTATATCCAACTCAATTCCATATTTTCTCAATAATTGTCATTAATTACACTAATGACCCAAAAATACCCAAACATGGCATTTTCCCCTTTATTCCCAATATTGACTCTAAGAGTCCATATATTACCAACAACATCAATATACTCATTTTGAAACCCAAATACGTATTTATGGTCCAAAATAAACAAAACCCTCTTTTCAAAATTATACATTTGAAACCCTAGTTCCCAAAACCCAAAACCATTTATACAAATACTCAATATCTAGGTCAAAACCTATAAGAGTGAGTAGGAATCCCTACCTCAAATTCGGAGCTCAAAGGGAGATGATGAAGAAATCCAAAGTGCTCCAAAACCCAAACTTCTCGGATCAAAATGAAGCCCTCGACGATCAACACAACTTTTACAAAGGCCGAAGGAAAGGGTAGCACTCTAACTAGATCAAACCCTAGAGAGAAGGGAGTTTCTAGAGAGAGAGGCTCTCAAAATGTGTTTTTAGAAAGTAAGAGAGAGAGAGAGAGAGTGAAGTTGAAAAGTGATTCAAAAATGCCTAGCTGCCAACTAATATATGACTCTCCAGCTCGAGCGGATAATAGAACGCTCGAGCGTCATGCACAAAAATCTAGACCCGCTCGAGCGCAAGAAGGCCCGCTCGAGCGCCAAGACACAAGAATAAAGTACATCCGCTCGAGTGCGAAAACTAGTCCGCTCGAGCATAGATTTTTCCCTCCCAGAACTTTCACAAACAAAGTACTACCCGCTCGAGCGCTACCGCTCAAGCGTAAAGTAAACCGGTCGAGCGTGAAAAACATGCTTGCAGAAGTTTTGCAGAGCACAAAAATACTGGGAGTGTGCAATCTCCGCTCGAGCGCTAGACGACCCGCTTGAGCGGAACGACCAAAAACCAGGCGACAAGATTTTAGACCAAGGCTCAACCCACCTGCTCGAAACATGCCCAACATATCCTAAAACTCAAACAAATTGAATCAAATGACGAGAATAACATAGATACAACTACCAACTCCACAGAACCAAAGTCCGGAATACAACAGATACAGAAAGGGAAAACCGAGATCACTATAGCCACACACACATAGAAAACACGAACCGTTTGAACCAGAGAGAGAGAGAGAGTAAATGATATCAGATCTGAGGTTCGCGAACCGCAAACCGTCATTTTTCAGCGACGACAATAAATGATCTCAGATCTAAGGTCATAGACGTGACAAGCGACGATGGTAATGAAGACGGTGGAGAAAGAGTTCCATAGAGAGCGACGATGGCACCGATGGAAAGCAACGGTGGTAAAGAGAACGAGACAGAGAGAAGAGAGATCGAGATTAAAAAGAGTTATATATATATGTATATATATAAGGGGTAATATAATAAAAGAAACAAGTTTTAAAATATTAGGAGGTTTTGAAAGGATCCGTATAATTGTTGTCATTTTGAAGGACAAATTAGACAGTGAGGGATCTATCACCAAATCTCCCTTTATGTTATGTGGTGCCATATAGCAGCCAACATGGCATCTTCCGTTAAAAATTGGATGGCTACTAGTGTTTGGAGTAAATTTGGAATAATCATAAACATTAAGGATTTAGGGAACAAAAAATACTTTAAGGGTCAAAGTGAGAAAATGATAAAACTTGAAGGGCGCGAAGTGTAGTTTACCCTGGATTTATTGTTCAATAGGTCCTATGATAATTAATGACATTTTTTATCAAACACTATTAAAAAACGTCATTGATTGTTAATGTTCAGCGACGGTTTAAAAAAAATTTCACAAAAAGTTACAAATTATAAGTTTTAATGATTTTTAAAAAAAATCGTCACAAAAAAGTCACTAATTTTTAACTTTCAACAACAATTTTAAAAATTCATCACATAAAAACGTTACTAATTGTAAGTTTTCTTAACAATTAATAATAATCGTGATAAAAAAAAAAGTCACTAATTGTTAATTTTTAGAGACATATGCAAAAAAGTATTACAAAAAATTATTTTAACGATGATTTCACTAGGACTAACTTTCAATAGGACTTAATAGGAATCAAATTCAACTATTATAACTTGTTAGTAGTTTACCCCTAAAATAACACATGTCAAACAATCCCTAAATGCCCATCAAATCAAGAGATTAAACTACAATGAGATAAAGATGCATGTGGCATATTTGTTAGGAATATTGTTCAAATTTTGTTTTATCTTAGAATATTCACCTTAATTGAAGGATGAAGCATCAATAAATTTCAAATAGTGATTTTATGAACTGTTGGTCTTGTCTTTTCTCTTATGGATCCAAAAGTCTCATTCTAATATGAATTACATAAAGGGCTAAACATAAACACATGTGTGTTATGTGTTGAGTGATAAATGTGGATGTTTTCATAATGTTGAAATTACTAACGTATCACTTCAAAAAAAAAAAAAAAACTCTTTAGTATACTTTTTTTAAATGTAATACTCTAACGCAACACTCCAAAAACATAACACTTCAACGTTACACAGTAAAAAGCTCTTTAGTGTATCTTTTACAAACTTAACACTCCAATGTAACATATTAAAAAACTCCTTAGTATACTTTTCTCAAACGTAACAACATAACATTTTAAAACAACTGAGCACTTTTCTCAAACACAACAATGTAGCATTCCAAAAAAATTTCTTAGTGTATTTTTTTTCAAATATAACACTCTAATCAATGTAACAAACAAAAACTTCTCAGTGTACTTTTTCCAAACATAGCACTCTAACACTTCAATGTAACACCAGAAAATCACACCAATAGAAATGAAGATTTCTACGCTTGACAGCCAACACTTCAACCACTAATCCCTCAAAAAAGAATCTTTCACACCTCACATTTCCATTCACATCCCAAAAATAAATCAGAAAATTAAAAAAATGAATCATAAAACGACATTCACTTAAACTCAAATGGCACCAAATCAAATAAATACAGCTTTTCAAACAAAAAAGACTAATTGGTTCATAAGAAAACTCTTAGGACTATATAGATCAACATTCCCCCATATGGAATTTATAGGTAAATTTTCCTTAATTAAGCTCCATACTATTAGCATTTGTGCCCTCAAAAACCAATTTGTTGACTTTATTAACTGATTAAATAAATTGCTTGGCTTTTTTCTTTTTTTTTTTTTTTTGCAGTTTTTTTTATATTATTATTCTAAGTAATGTTATATTTAATATTACATATGATGTGAACATAAGGTCCCTTGGGTAATATTGTAAAAAAACATGCAATGGTTAATGAACCAAAAACTAGGAGTTATGATTTTCCAGTGCCTTGTAGACCCAATTAATGTTTTAGGTTGTGGGTGTTAATTGGACACCGTACTACTATGACCTACACCTGTTTTGTTGCTATATCATAGAATGATTTACTCCATCATTGAAGTAGTGACCTTAGGCAAATAGGTGGGTGTTATGCAATAAATACATGCATTGAACATGATCGATTTTTGTAGCCACTCCATTTTGACCGGCTTTAAGATTTAGACGCTTTCTTTTGAACACCCAATGATGAAAATTGGAATGCTTTATGAATTTCTCAACAGAAAAGGTAGGTTAAGTTTTAATTCCAACCTTACACCCGTTTTGGCCAAATTATTTTTGTGAGGCCCCTGATCTTTGCAATATTTTCTTTGACCCTTACTTTTAAATTATTTCTTTGCAGTCCCTCAATTTCTTAATTAATTACAATTTTAACCCTAGAATAAAAAACATGCGCCAACCGAAAACTCGCAAACCCTAAATTGAACCCAGGAACTCAAGAACCATTTATAAAACCCTAATAATAATTAAATTAATTTTCTAAGTATATTTTTCTGGAAAAATGCCTAAGACCCCCAGTGGGGGTCACTGGGGGTCGTGCGTGTAGACCCGTGATTGGCCCAAAATAAAAGTTGTTTTTTTTTTCAGTGAATGGCAGCGCACCACGTCACTGGGGGTCGGAAGCAGCGCTGATTTTTCTGTCACGCCCCAAATTTTAATTACTCGAAACATTACCAAAAGCCTTTAATTTAGGGTTTTTTTTTATTTTTTTTACAAATATCTATTACCCTTGAGTAATAGAAACATCACAACACATGTTCTCTCTTGCAATGAATACAACAATAACAATAATACATGCCAACTTCCACTGCGAAGTACAATTAAATAATTACAATATATCAATATACAATATTTATTTCCTTCACATCTACAATGAAATTACACAAAGAGACTCATGGACTTCTTAACTTTCCAATCAATAAATCTGTATTCTTTTCCTGTAAAAAAAATGAAACAACCAGGGATAAGCACAATTGCGCAGTAGGGATCTCGTAGTTCTAAAAGAATAGCGATCACAAACTTAGAAATAATCATGCATGCAAGGTGATACCTCCATCGAGTAAGAAAGTCAGAAAAGCCTACCTTCGGCTCTTACCTGGTCGCTTCAAGATCACGGGTCATGACCTCGATCTAGGTGTTGTATGAATATTGTGCAACGAAGGCCTCAGCCATTTCCTCGCAGCTCCTTTTCACTGAGTCCTCTAGCTTGGCGTACCAAATGGCCGCAATACCCGACAGGGTCCGGCCAAAGAGTGATAGTTTCTGGAGTCTCGTCAAGCCCATCGGGTGCAAAATATTCGAAAACAGCCTCAGATGAACCATAGGGTCGCCCGAGCTATCAAAACGGTCTGTGTGGGGCATCTTGAAGCTGTCCAGCAATGTTACCGCCGAATCAGTGTAACCATCCTCTATGTCTGGGATCGAGTTGACTCCATGGGCCTGTTTAAACAGCTTTTCGAGCTTACTCATCTTTAGAGCGGTTGGGTCCATCCCAGATTCAAACGGTGTATCTGTTGAGAAGGTCGGTGTCTTTGAAGTCTGTGGTAGAACTGGTGGTGGGACTGGCCTTGTTGAAGCGTCCGTATCTTCCTGGACATTTGCAGTATCCCCGAGTGTTGGAACTCTAGGTAAGGGGCGGGGGTGGATACGAAGCCGATGCTCCGACTTGTTGTGGTTGCTGCTGTTGTTAGAGCCTGGCAATCAGTTCTGCTTGTTGGGCTACAACCTCTGTTTGACGCGTGGTAATCTCTGCCTAGCGAGCAGCATCCCGTTGCATGGCCTGCATGGTCTCTTGGAGTTGATGCATCATGTCCTCCATTTCGACTGTAAAGTGTTGATCTGACTGAACAGATATGTATTCCCTCTCTACGGTGGAAACAGATATCTCAGCCCGACTGTGTATGGGTAAGGTGGACAATGATCGCTGAACCAACGATTGTTGTACTGATACTCCCTACCTAACTGTCCTCCGTCTTGTAACCGGGGATAATGAAAAGAACACTACTTGTCTATTAACTAGATCCTCAGATCGGTGAAGCCTTCTACCTCTAACCCAGAGTGTTTTAGGGGAAACTGCGTCTTCGGAAGCTATAATGCAATACTACCTTGCAAAATGATAAATAAAGAAAAAGAAGGAAACAAACGACCAGAAAAATGGACAGCACTTCAGCTTAAAATAAAGACAACACACAATTGACATTTTAAGCTGAACACACTGTTCGCAACACTGATCACTGCCCCCAAATCACTGCCTCAAATCTGATACCCCAAATACTAATGTCCTCGGACTGATACCCAGACTTGCAGCTGATACATACAACCTGTAGAGACACACTCTGACAGCACGTAACAAGCAAGTAAGAGCCAAAACACCCCTATGGTGGGGTAGGGTTTCCCTGTCCTATTTTGTCAGGAGCTAGGGTTTCACTTCGCACGCAGCGGTTTCAAACAACCTATAATCAGGTAAGCAACCTGTCCTAGTTTGGAATGGTCTTTATGGCTTCCGATACGCAACTAGGTCGAATGGTCAAAAAGGGTGCCTCAGTAAAAATTGAGGTTTGTGTTTCCATCATGGTAGAGCCTGTAACTGGCCAGCCTTCTGGCACGCTTTTCCAAGCAAGCCTCCAGCAAACTATTCCGGAATAGCAGATGGCAAACACTGTGACTCAAGCGCACTAATGCAAATGCAATGCAAAGAAACACATAAGTGTAGATAAAACAACATATCATGAGTTCGAGTCAAGTTCTCTAAATCCCCAGCAGAGTCGCCAGAAACTGTAGACCGCCCGAACTCACTCCACGCGCAAGGGCGCGAATTGTGTACATAGCTACTACAGTTCGGACTCCTATCACAGTTCTGAATCTAATCTCACAAAGTGCAATGTAAGACTGATAAATCTCCAAAGAGTCCAAATCCAGCAATTGGTTTTGGAAAATCAATTTTAATCAAAAAGCGCCAAGCATGGACTGCTTTGCCAGATTTCTGAGTCGCCACCTAAATATTTTATTTTGGAAAATTTAGAAAACCCTGACTCGCGCCTAAGGCCACGTGTTCGTCATCACCAAAGTTGCTTCGGCTTAAGAACTTGGGTACGAGAGGGGACGGTCCTAAAATGAGCACCCTCGCTCGCTCGATCAAAGACCGGCCTCTACTAACATGATATGTTATTTTTTAAAACACACGTGTTCTTTTTCCGATTATTAGCTAGCTTACTATGTGATGCGCACAGCACACAAGTATAGACTCAATCACTCAATTTGGAACAAAACATCTCATGTTTGTTTGTCGACAATGGTTTGAAGTTGCTACCCTTAAGTAGGCTAAAATGTGGATTTGCCACCCTCAAGTGGGCTTAAAACATGATTTGCCATAAACAAGTGGGCTTAAAACGCACATTTTGATGAATTGTTCCAATTCAAGCAATGAAGCCTTCATCCACAGGCATTCATGCAATTAATCACTTAAGCACATAGCCTCATGGCAAGCATGCTATCATGGCAATCACGCTATCATGGCAATCACTTACACACATGCAAGGATGCTAAAGCATAAACACTTACAGTGTACTCCGAACCAAAACAGAAACCAATTAGAAACCAATGCATTATTCTAATTATACAAGATGCCTAATGCAACACATGCAAAATGCAACTAAATGGGCTCGGCTATCTAAGATGGCATATGAATGCGACATTTGATACATGTGTTCAAAGAAGTGTATTGAAAGTCAATGCAGTTTGAATGATGTGCTGAGCCCGGTGCATGCAAGACAAATGAATTATGCAAACATGCAAGCATAAAGTATGCTAATTGAAACATGCCCTAAAACTAACCATCAAAAGCTGGTAAATAAAAGGAAGAAAGACGTGGGGTGAGAAGACATTCACACACTCGCGCACACTTATTACAGCATTTGCCCTCTCGACGGAGGGTCCGAATGAAATGAAAGCTAACTAGCTACTCTAATTAAGCTAACTATTACAAACCAACCAATTAACTAACTATTCTAGCTAATTAATTATTACAAACCAAATTAAATAACTAGCTAATCTAAGCTAATTAGAATATTACAAAGCATTAAGCTAAATTAATTACAGCACAGGTAATTAACTACAACTAGCTAACAAAAGCGATAAATGGCCTCGCGAGTGAGAGAGATATGCATGCTCGGTTGCGTCCTTCTGGAAATCCACCGCCTTGCCTTGAGACGCCTTTGTTTGCACTCTTTTGAATCTTTGAAAATTACACCAATTTCCAAATTGCTTCTTTCTGATCTCAAGAACACCTTGAGGGCTGAAATTCCTCCTATTGCTGCAACAGAGCACAGACAGAGGCAAGACAGTGTATTTGCAAGGAAATGTATGCACTTCCACACTCCTTATCATATCCCAAGATCAAAGGAGTATGGCACTTGACTCTCAAGCCAACAACCAAGCATTTTCAATGCACGGTGGCCAAAGGATCAAGCTTGCACAAAACTTAATGAATGCACACATAAGACTCGAAAGGCTTCCACCCTATCATGCACAATCAAAGAGGACGGCGACTAAGAAATGAGGCACGTTTCATCACTTCAAGTATGAAACGTCTCTCATTTCTTGTGTTTGGATTTAACGTCCGATCCAAACACAATGCAATGCAACATACATGCAAACAACATGTTTATGTATCAATGCTAGAGAGGCATGCACAAGGCTCAATCATGTAAGCAATGCATGCATTGCATGTTTAGAAGCTAAGGCATCGAGATTAGCAAAGAGCATAGCACTATAGGCATACAATACTAAGCCTAAATGACCAAACCAACCCCGGACAAAGGTTAAATATGCCAAAACATTGGCTGAAATATACTAAGATCAAGGCATATAACACAAGGAAAATATGCGCGTTTGATGGCTCGCCAACGAGGCATGAAGACACAACTCTCAAACACATTGAAGGAGTGGAAAATGTAAGAGTGTGGCAATGACATATGCTCTGAAATTACATTCCAAGTGATGTCATATCGTGCAAATAGCTCAAATAAAGCATGCCAAGAGACTTGAAATACAAAGCTAGTCAAGGGCTTTACACTACAACCATACTAAGCAATGCTCAAATGACCTTAAGCACTCAAAACAGACCTAAGGCAGGTCAAAATGGTAGCAAAAACATGCTAGACGTGCAACATAGACGACAAGAAAGATATGCTCCCGTATTAGCTCACAAAAAAGACATAAGGGCACAACTCTTAAATACAATGAAAGAGTGATAAACATGAGAGTATGGCAAAAGTTTATGTTCTGAAATTACATATCAAATGAAGCCATATCATGCACACATCACAAATATAGCATGCTAAGGGTCCCAAAGTGTAAGGCTAGTAAAGCCAAATACACTATAGCTATGCAAAACCAAGCATGCAGGACCAAAACCATTCAAATTAGACCTAAAGCATGCTAAAACATAGCCAAAAATGTGCTGGACTAAAGCATACACATGCTAGATCAATACGCTGAAACACCAAATATACTAGGCTAGTGAACAAAATTCCACTAGAAGTGCAAGGAGCATGCAAGAGGCAACCAAACCAACCCAAAACAGAGTTATGAAATGGAAAATAATGGCTAAAAACATGCTAAAATGAAGCCAATTCAAGGCATAAAGACATGCTACTTTGCAAGGCTACAAGTAGGATTACACTGCAAGTACAAGAAGCATGCAAGAGGTGACCAAGACAGCCCAAAACAGAGTTATGGTAGGTCTGAAAAGTCACAAAAATGAGTCTAAACAAAGCCTCTAAGAAGTAGAAACACATGCTCTTTTGATGGGCCATCAACACATGCAAACAAGAAAAGAGGATGGGGGACCACCCCTACCCATTTGGGACCTCAAAACCACTTTTCCACCACTGAAATTCCTCTGAGTTTCAGTGGTGAGAAGGCCAAAAACAGATGGTCCCAAAGGCCTTAAAAGATGGCACAAAGCAAGGCAAAACAAGCCACCAGAGGGGGTAAACCACCCCTAACTCAAACAAAGCGTCAAACAACCTTTTTAAACACTTTAAAACAAAGGTTTTTGCTGTCAAAAATAAAACCTAGAATAGCATGTAAAGGTGGCTAAGTAAGCAATGAAAATAAACCTTTAAAGAGGCTATTACTCACCCTTGAAGAACCACAGCAAAACAGCAACTTCTTGAACCAAAAACCAACTTTTTGAAGCTCAAATATGACCTCCAAGAACCTCAACTCGATGATGGTGGTGTTTGGGTAGGTGTTTGTGGGCAAAAGTGTGAAGAAACAACACTTTAAGGCAGAAATATGGAGAGAAAGGGACAATTCTAGAGAGAGAGGGAGAGAGTTTTTGCTCTTAAAAATTCTGAACCCTCTCTAAAGGGGAAGCACCTTCCCTTATATAGAAATGCAAGCTAAAGCTTGCTCAAATCCCTCCCTACTGTGCCTAATAGCTTGTAGGGAGGATGCATTCTGTGCCTAACAGTTGGCACAGCTGGCACCAAAAATATCTATAGAAAGTGAAAAATGGCCACCGACCACCCCACCTAGTCGACCGACCACCTCAGGTGGTCGACAGGGGAAACACTTGGTTGACAGAGCAAAAAGGGGGTCTCCCAAGAGAGGAGAAGGTGGGGGCATGCTGCCGACCACTTGAGGTGGTCGACCGACCACCAACCCCAGCTGACCGACCACCAAAAGTGGCTGGCAGGGAAGAAAAGTGGTCTACAGGGGATAAAAGTGGTCTACACCACTGTTTCTCCCTGTAGGCAAAAAGGGGGACCAAGAGTTGGCTTAAAAACAAGCACAAAACCAAGAGAGTTCAGAGACTTAGAGGTAAGGCGCGCAGCCAAAAACCTCGAGGACTCCAAATGAGCGCGCACATGCGCAATCATCGAGCACTCAAACGATGACGTTCAAGTCTTTAGGGCGGTCAAAAATGGGGGTGTCTGCACTAGGTTGGGTTGCCGTTGTGGTAACTCTAATTTAATAGGCTTAAGTCACATTCCCCTCGATGAATTCTCAACTAACTTTCTTGCTAACCCTTTGGTTAGTGGATCCGCTATGTTGTCTTTAGACTTCACATATTCAATGGAAATAATTCCGTTAGAGAGAAGTTGTCTCACGGTGTTATGTCAACGATGAATGTGTCGTGACTTACCATTATACATATGACTCTGTGCTTTACCTATTGCTAATTGACTATCATAATGTATGCATATAGCAGGCACCGGTTTTGGCCACATTGGAATATCTTGAAAGAAGTGGCGAAGCCATTCTACTTATTCCCCAGCTTTATGTAAAGCTATGAATTCTAATTCCATAGTAGACTTAGCTATGCAAGTCTGTTTGAAAGATTTCCAAGATACAGCCGCACCACCAAGAGTAAAGAGATATGCACTGGTGGATTTTGAGTTTCTAGTATCTGATATCCAATTTGCATCATAGTATCCTTCAAGTACTGCTGGATATCTAGTATAATTCAGCCCAATGTTACAAGTAAATCGGAGATATCTTAGAACCCTTATAATTGTTTTCCAGTGTTCTACTCCCGGATTACTCGTATGTCTACTTAATTTACATACTGTATAAGCTATATCTGGGCGAGTGCAGTTCATTAAGTACATTAAGCTTTCAATAATTTGGGCATCCTCTAATTGAGAAATGCTTTCCTGTACATTCTTAGAAAAAAAAATTAACATCCACAGGTGTTCTAGCAAGATGATCATCATCTTTGCTGAATTTGACAAGTATTTTCTCAATGTAATGAGATTGTGACAAAGCATAACCTTCTGATGTTCTGGTAATTTTCATACCAAGAATTACATCAGCAATGCCCATGCCCTTCATGTCAAAATGTTTATTCAACATTTTCTTGGTAGTTTTAATCATGTCATTATTACTACCTATGATGAGCATATCATCCACATAAAGACATACTATAATATAACCGTTGCTAGTGTTTTTAATATAAACACATTTGTCACATTCATTAATTTTGAATCCATTTGACATCATTGCCTTGTCAAATTTCTTATGCCATTACTTTGGCGCTTGTTTTAAACCATATACTGATTTAACCTATTTACACACTTTCTTTTCTTTTATTGGAACAAAAAATCCTTCAGGTTGTTTCATGTAATTTCTTCATCTAACTCACTATTTAAGAAAGCGGTTTCACATCCATTTGATGAATTTCTAGATTGTATAGAGAAGCAATGACAATTAGCATTCTAATGGATGTTATTCTGGTAACCAGTGAGTATGTGTCAACGTAATCAAGACCTTCTTTTTGTCTATACCCTTTGACCACAAGTCTTGCCTTGTATTTGTCAATTGATCCATCCGCTTTCATTTTTCTTTTGAAAATCCACTTGTACCCAAGAGGTTTACAACCTGGTGGTAAATCCACTAATTCCCAAGTGTGGTTTTGCAATATGGATTC
Source organism: Camellia sinensis (assembly GCF_004153795.1). NCBI lineage: Eukaryota > Viridiplantae > Streptophyta > Magnoliopsida > Ericales > Theaceae > Camellia > Camellia sinensis. Next base: position 168,403 of record NW_021029117.1, on the reverse strand, counting down.
AACTTCACTATTGACAGCTTCTTTCCATAAAGAAGCCTCAGGACTGGACATAGCTTCTTTAAAAGTTAAAGGCTCATTTTCCAACAAAAATGTTAGAAAATCTGGACCAAAAGATTTTGAGGTTCTAGCACATTTACTACGCCTAGGTTCCTTTTCCTTGTTAAGATCTATCTTTTGTTCTTGATCTTGTTCTTGATCATTACTAGTAGTAGCATCAAAATATCTTTTCTTATTACTAGTCTCTTGTCCAATCTTATTCGGAAACATATGTTCAAAGAAAGATGTATTCTGAGATTCAATATAGTATTTACATGCATTTCGGAATGTTCTGATTTATGAATCAAAAACCGATATGCACTACTATTCTTGGCATAACCAATGAAAATGCAATCAACGGTTTTATGACCTATCTTAGCTTTTTTAGGACTAGGAATAGCCACTTTAGCCAAACAGCTCCACACTTTTAAGTACTTGTAGGATGGTACTCTCCCATGCCACAATTCATAAGGTGTTTGATTCACTTTCTTTCGGAATACTTTATTAAGTACATAAGTAGCAGAAAGTATTGTTTTCCCCCACAAGTTCTAAGGTAATCCAGAACTTATTAACATGGCGTTCATCATTTCTTTTAAAGTCCTATTTTTCCTTTCAGCAATTCCATTTTGCTGAGGTGAGCAAGGAGCGGTGGTTTGATGAATTATTCCATGTTCTTTACAAAACTCACCAAAAGGTGATTCATATTCACCACCTCTATCACTTCTAAGTTTCTTAATTTTCTTACCAAGTTGATTTTCAACTTCATTCTTATATTGAATGAAGGTTTCTAAAGCTTCATCCTTAGTTCGAATTAAATAAACATAACTATATCTAGTATAGTCATCTATAAAAGTGATAAAATATTTTTTCCCACCTCTAGTTTGAATTGATTTAAAATCACAAATGTCACTATAAATTAATTCAAGTAGTTCCGTACTTCTTTCAATTAAATGAAAAGGAGTTTTGGATAATTTTGCCTCAACACAAATTTCATATTTATGATTTGAATCAATGTCAAATTTAGGTAAACATTTCATATTAATTAATCTACGCAAAGATCCATAATTAACATATCTTAGTCTACCATGCCATTAATTTGAAAACTCAAGCAAGTAAGAAGAAGATGTATTATTATTAATAACTGAGGGTACAACGGTCATTACATTTAACTTGAAAAGGCCATCAGCCATTAGACATGTAACATTTTCCTACATACATCCCCTTTTTTGTAAGTACAAATTTGTCACTTTCAAAAATTAGCCTAAACCCATTTTTACTCAACAAAGATCCGGAAACAAGATTCTTGCGAATGTCCGGTTCATGCAGCACATTGTTAAGAGTGAGTTCCTTTCCAGATGTCATCTTCAAAACAATCTTTCCTTGTCCTTCAACTTTGGAAGTTGAGGAGTTGTCCATAAAAAGTTGTTCACCGTTATCCACCACTAAATAAGATGTGAATATCTTTTTGTCAGCACAGATATGGGGAGTAGCACCAGTGTCCACCCACCATTCTTTAGGATTTCCGACAAGGTTTGCCTTGAAAACAACTGCAGAAAGATTTATATCATTTACACCATTGGAAATATTGTCCACTTCGATCATATGGGCTTGAGTAGGCTTCTTGCTTGCTCTTCTTTTGCTTTTGCCTTTGCTACGACAATCTTTTGCTTGATGTCCCTCTTTGTCACAGATGTAACACCTGCCATTAAACTTGTACTTCTTATTTTCCCCCCTTTAGAGCCTTGTGCGGAATTTTCTCCGAAAAACTTTCGTTTCTTTACTTTTGGAGCATGTTCCACCACATTTTCCTTTGACTCCATTGGATGCTTACCAGCCCGCTTCTCTGAATTGCAGTTGTTCTCCTCAATCTTCAAACGCACAATCAATTCCTCCAAAGACATTTATTTGCGCTTGTGTTTGAGGTAGTTCATGAATTCCTTCCAGCCTTATGGTAATTTCTCAATTATAGCGACCCCGGTCTTTTCCCCTTTGACTATTGTGTCCGGACATAGGTTCCGTAGATTCTGTTATTGTTTGGTGGTTGTGGTTGTCCCTTATTTTCTCATTTGGAATTATAGGATGTGTTGGGCAGGTTTGTTTCAGGTTGGTTGGGTTTAAGAATCAAGTGTTGCTGTCCAGAATTTTAGATCTTCGCTCGAGCGAGGAGTTTGTCGCTCGAGCGAGCTGTTGTTTTTGGTTCTTCGCTCGAGCCAGGGTTTGGTAGCTCGAGCGAGAGTTTGCGTCTGGTTTGGACCTGTAGCTTTGCATTCTTGGCTCGAGCGAGATTTTCTTCGCTCGAGCGAGTTAGTTAGTTCTTCGCTCGAGCAATAGTTCCTTCGCTCGAGCGTGTGTCTTGTTGCAGACCTGAGGGTTTGAGTTCTTCGCTCGATCGAGCTTTCTTTCGCTCGAGCGAGCTTTTGAGTTGTTGGCCTCGAGCAAGGCTTCTTGGCTCGAGCGTTGTTTCTCTGTGTCTGGTCGCTCGAGCGACCAAGTCTTCGCTCGACGAGCCTGTCCAGTATATAATCGCAGCAGCGGGATTTGATCAGTCTTTTTCTTATTCTTTTTGGTTCTAAACCCTGGGTTCGACTTCTCTCTCTCCCTACTCACCTTCTTTCTCTTAGATTTGATCCACTTAGGGTGTGTTTCTACCCTAGATCCTATATAAAGTATGAGGGAGTCGAGGGCTTTCATTTAATCTGAACATTTGGCGATTTGGAGCACTTTGGTATTTGGCACTCATCTTTGTCTTCACCATTTGTGTGTTTTTCTTCGAGGTAGGGATTTCCTACTCATTTTATAGGTTTTGAAGTTTTGGATTTTTGATATGTTGGGGATACTTTGGTAAATTTGGGAAAGAATGGTTAATTCATGGAACTGGGAAAAGAATGGTTAAATTCATGAATTGGGGGAATTCATTGATTAAATGGCGTAATTGGATAATTTGAATCATTTGTCTATTGAATTGTTGACATAGTTATTTTCAGTTTAGAAATAACTGTTTTGGGCTATCGGTGGAGGATAGTCGTGATTGTTGTAGACATTGCATGTGGATTAGGAATAACTGAAACTAATCACAGTGGTTAAGTCATTAATTTTGACTATTGCATTGATACAGAAATATGTGTATTGATTGAGCATGCATTTGCATACATTGTTTTGTTGTGTGGAAGGAGATAGGGGATGTACTCACGGTTTAGGGGAAGATAGGGGATGGACCTCTAACCGGATTGGTTTGGGAGAGATAGGGGATGGACTTCCATTAGCATCACTTTTATGTGTGCTATTTATATAGAAGTGTTTTATTTGATACAGCATAAAAATTTGTAATCAATCTGGAAGTATGAATGTTTTATTTGACTTGAGACTCATTTGTTTGTTGATATTGGAAGGATGGAATTATGATATATGTTAATTCACTGCTTGTAGTTTGCCAGGTATAGCCATTTATAAAATGAAAGTAAAAACGTATCTTAGGCAATAGTGTCACGAGACTGTAAATTGAAGTAATGATATCTTGGTTAACCATCATGCTGAATGCTTTTATTATAGCTAAATAGGTAAAGAAAAACATAATGGGTGATTTATTATTATAGTCGAGTTGACTATATATGAATAATTAAATGATGTTAATGATAGCTTGATTTTAGTATATTTCTACTGGGGCTGTGGCTCACCCTTCATTGGCAACATCATTTTTCAGGTTCAGGTGATAAACTACTCCAAGGACTTAGCTTGGGAGGTTTGCTTATGGATTGTAGGAACGACTACTATTTAGTTAATTGCTGTTATTTATTAGTACATGTAAACATTCAAGCCTAGGGCTTTTCTGTATTGAGTTAGAACTATATTTTTGTAATTGCAGTGTTGGCTTGGAAAGATGTAAGCCTGTAGGGCATTTTATTCGATATTACATGTAATGTTTTATTTAGTAATACTCTGATGAATGAATTAATAAATTGTCTTCTTTAAATAATGCATGTCAATGATATATAATGGGTTAATTTTGAGGGCGTTACATCAATTAAGGCAGCAACTTGGAAAGATTCACTAAGAGACATGCCTTCTGCGTATATGTCATGCAGAATAAGTTGGAGATCTTGAACTTGGCTGATCACAGCCTTAGAATCAACTATCACAAAATCCCCGAATTCGCCAACCACAAACTTCTTTGAGCCGGCATCTTCTGTTTTGTACTTTTTCTCCAGAGATTTCCAAAGTTCCTTTGCTGTCTTGATGGAATTGTAGACATTGTATAATGTGTTGTCAAGTCCGTTCAAGATGTAGTTCCGGCAAAGGAAATCAACATTTTTCCAGGCATCAACCGCAACAATCACTTGCCAGTTAGTTTCATCATCTTTCAAAATAGAAGCATCCTTACGGAGAAAACGAGCCAGGTTCAGAGTTGTACGATAGAACAACATTTTCTGCTGCCATCTTTTAAAATCAGTTCCTGAGCACTTCTCTGCCTTCTCACCGTGATTGACTGGCATAGTCATAACAAGAGGAGGGGTTGGTGAAATTGCAACCATCATACTCGCACTTGTTTGAGCATTAGTTTGACCAGTTTCAATAGCCATGAATTCTAAATTATAAAACAAAATTATAATTAGAATTTTATGTTACACAGAAAATTTAAATTAAAACCACAGAATTAAATTCTGTAAAAATAAAATAAACAAGAATTGTAACTTTTATTTTCAATTAATTTGGAAATAAAATAAAATTTTATTTAACCAAATCAATTCCACACAGAAAATTAAATTTCTGTAACACTTCAATAATCAAAAATACTGACATAGAATTTTAATTAATGAACACTCAGAAATAATTTCTGAAAACCAAAATTAATTTCTGACAAAATTTCACAAATAAATATTCTGAATTGTTAATAACACCAGTATATTACTACTAGTTCTCAAAGAAAATAGACAGTATATTACTACTATTTGTCAAACATTATATTATTACTATTTATTTTCCAACCAGAATATTATTTTGTAAAACCACAGAAAATAATTTCTGTAAGAAGAAGGAAGAAGAAAGAAGAAAGGAAACAAACGAAAAATTCTGTATAAACAGAATAATTCGAATCTGTCTTAAGATTGTTGGAACAATCTTCTGTGTACAAAAAATAAATTGAAACCAAATCAAACAAATAAAATAAATAACGTACCAAATTTATTTTACCGAACCAAATGAATAATAAAAAGATCAAGTTGAGTGTGTGACACTTTGTCCTTAAGACAGATTCGCCCCGCTACGGTGGCTACGGTTAAGTGGCGTCTATCTCCCAAGATACAATGATCTTCATAAATTGTAGTAGCACCCCAAACAATTTGTTCGGCGAACAAAAACCTGTGTTCTTACTCTCTGAATTTTTCCTAAAATTAATATGAAGATTATATCATGCAGGAGAGCAAAAGTAGAAGGAAAATGAAGATTTTCAGATTGCCTCACTGCTGGAAAATGGCCTGCTATATATAGACCCGAACAGGTCTGAAAATCAAACTGAACATGTGGATTTATTGAATGAACAGGTGCAATAGATAACTGCTGGGCAGTTTCTATTTATTGGAAAACTGCAATAGATTTGAATCTGTCTAAGCAGAAACTGAATCTGTCTAGAGTTCAACAGATTGGCAACCTGTTTGGACTGTTTAACTTGTTTGAAAAAATGAACTGAAGGAGTAACAAATAGACAGAAAAATTAAATTCAAAAATTGAGTTAATTTTGGTTCAGAAATTAAATTTTCCCACATTAATTTTGGAAAAAATTTAAACAAATTTTGTCCAAAAAATTAATAGCTCGATCGGTGGTGGCGCATGCGCGCGCCTGTGGTGGTTTGGGCTAAGGTTCACTTTATCTATAATTCCTCCCTTCTACAAACTTGGGGTGCCCCTTGGGGCCCAACCCAAGTGTTATAATCTAGAGCTTATATACACACACAAGCTCTCTTAAAGTTTCAATGTGGGGACAACCCATTTTAAAGAAATCCACATTTACTTCTTTAATTGTCTATTCCATGAACCCGAAAACGACGTCAAGTTCTCATTCACTCATAAATGGCTTTGACGAATCGTTTTCACCGTGTGACTTGCCATGCAGTAAGGAACATGTCACCTCTTCGGACCTACCTCAAAAGACGTTTGGGGCCTACTCAGTTTTTGGTTCAAACTTAGTCCAAAATAAGCCTTATAAAACCAAATTTTCCAATAGTGTGTTAATCCGGCTCCAATATCTTTTGAAACACCTCATAGCCCATATGAAATGAGAGTTTCATAGAATGTCCATTTTTTCATATGCACACCAGTAGTAAACTCCATCCATGTAAGTGTAGAACTCAAAAGAAGAAAACACAAAACATTCAGGAAAAAAACCCTTGAAATCTCTCCAAGAATCATCCCGCAATGAATATATAGCAATATGTTTAAGGTAACGTGCTAGAGGAGTTGAATTATACTAATCATCAAGGGTGCTATCCCAGAACATCCTAATCGAAACCACTTTAAAATCATCAGTAAAAGGATCCATCCCAAACCCAAAATCATTATTCTCAAGTTTCATTCTATCATCAGTAAAAGGATCCATCCCAAACCCAAAAGCTTTATTCTCAAGTTTCATTCTTGGAGGAATGGTTTCGGGGTATGTTTGTCTTGGAAGAGCTCTGAATTCTTTATTTGCCGGATTCCACAAAGCTATAGAATTGGCATAGATTAAGAGACAAAAAATGTCGTTACAAGGACCCATAACTCGTGCTTCTACATTCAACTTTAGACTGAGCTATTCAAATACTGGAACTGCAAGGGTTTTATCGCGACACACAGCAAAGGTATATTTTTTGTCATTGTAATCAACGTTGTGAACCAAGAGGCAACCATTTTCCTCCTTGGTACTGTTAGTGAGATGCTTGGCTATGAAACTGGGATTTGTAATGAGAGAGGACCAAGATTTGGAGACGCACTTAAATCGCAACAAAGATTTGACAGGCAATTTTACAAGAATCTATGTAATGACTCACCATTTCTTTTGTTTTTTCTTTTTTCAACAAAGATGTTTGGCAAAGTCAGATCCCTCAATCAAAGCAAACGAACTTGCGCACCCTTTTCCTCAAAACATAAATGAAAGTGGTCGGTTATAAGAATTATATAGAATGAACGCAAAGATGAATTTTTTTTATTTTAATTTTATATTACTCGAGGAATTACAACCAATAGCAATAAAAATAATAAAAAGCAAGAACCCTTAAAAGCCCAATCAATAATATATAGTGGGTGTTTGGGAAGTTGCTACTTTAGTAGACTATTTTAGTTTTTAGCTATTTTAGTAGATTAAAATATTTGTGTTTGAGAAGATGATTAGATTTTTTTATAAGTAGATGTGATGTATGTGAAAAAAAAAATGAAATGATTATGAACTTGATATGACATTTTACTTTGTTAACTATTTTAACTTATTTTATTTTTTAGTGTTATTTTAACTAAAAAAATTTCTTCCCAAACACCCCTATGACACACTACCTTTACACCATTTAGACACTCATAGAGTCTAGAGAGAGGGATAAAACAAGGTAGTAAATCATTTAAAAATTAAATTTTCATTAGTAGTAGCCAAAAGATGCTTTTTCAATCCTTGAAGGAATATATATAAATAATTTTATTTCTTTTTATTTCTTTCTCAAATTCAAAATTTAAAATTTTAATGTAGTATATGAATAAACTTTTAGAGGTGGATCCCTTCCTATCCTTAAACTAGATTGAAGGACGCTATTTAAACTCGTAGGGTGGGACGGACCATATAAGAGATAGTGAAGGGCCAAGGCCCTCTGCTCACTTAAACATACTGTTATTAATATTTACAAATAGTCTGTAATTTTCATTTTATACTTATTTGGCCCTTCCCCCATTGAACATCTGTGAACTCTTTTCCTATCTCAAATCAAAAAACTCTTTGCTTGTCCTATTCCTTCATTCATTAGTTGGACTTAGATTATTAATCTATGATCAAATATCTTTTTATATTAAAATATGGTCTAAATTTATTTTATTCTTTTGTAGTTTAGGGTTGGAACACTTTATCCTCCTATGGTTTAAACATCGTTAGAAAACTCCCATGTGATTTTGAATTAAAGTGTTACCATTCCAAATTAACGGAATGTGTATTATACACACCATTTTTTAAAGTGAGTTTTGTTTTCTGAAAAAATAAAGTGAAATTAATAGAATAAAAAGATAACTTTATCCCAATTTTCTCCAAACTTCATGTCTATTATCAGTATACAATATTATATTTTTTTTTTTTTTTTTTTTTTTAAGACTCTATATTAAGATTTTATAAGTTAAAAGATATACAATATTTTTATAATAGTTTCACAAAGAAAATTTGACAAAGAGCAATTTCACCCTGACACAGAGAAATTTTTCTGATTTCACAAACAAATTTCAAAAATTTCTCTAGTATGATCACAGAGAAATTTCATTGATGGGCCTTATCAAATAAAAAACAAATATTGGATCTCTCCTGCTACCCAAAGTTGAATAAGGATGTTTTACTAATTTTTCCAAATTGGATTAGTATGTTAATTAAAATATAATCAATGATTGATCTAGAATATAAAATATAATTAAGAATTTATTTACAATATAATTAAATAAAAATATAAAAATAAATAAGAATTAAGAATTGATCTAAAATATGATTAAAATAAAATTTGGTTCGCAAACCGAGGCAAAGCACAAAAGAGGGTTCGGAAGTCCGGAGGCAGGGTTCACAGCCGAGACTCTAAGACTTCTGAACGAGCACGATATGCAACATCACCAAGCGCTCAATTGGTGACATCTGAGTCTTAAGGTCGGTCAAAAATGGGGTGTCTACAGAGAGAAAGAAAATAACAAAAAAAGTATAGGATTTGAGGGTATTATAATCATTTTACATCTATTATTAATAGTATTAATAGTTGTACTTTATTCCAAAATTACATGGGGCCTTTTTTGACTATATTTGAATCATAATGAGTTAAAATACTTTGGCTCAAACCATAAAGGGGATAAAATGAATTTTACCTTTAAAATATCTTGTAATCAATCAATTTATCTTAATTGATTATATATTTCTTTATTCTAGTTAATGGACAACGTGGAGTTAATTATATAATTTTAAAATTCATTGTTAGGGAAAGGTTATAATATAACTCCCGAAAGAAAAAATACTTTTGTAATTTTACTATATTGGTTCGTGATAAAATCAAAATGATTCATAACTTTTCTTACTATAATAGTTTGTAACATTTTAATATTTATATATAACCACAATGGTTTATAATTAAGACTTATTTATGATGTGCCCTTAATATAATCACAATTGTTCGTAACTAATATCATAAAAAAATCTTAATTTTTATTTATTTATTTATAATAAGAGAGGAGGGTGTGTACCATAGTTTTTTCATTGTTACTATATCCTTATATTATTGAGTATTTCTTGTTTTTGTTTTAAATTTTGCATTATTCACTACTACATTGAATCTTTTATTTTTCATCAATTTTGTCTGGAACATTACTGCACACTACTGTAAATCCGTACCCCTATTTAATGGCCCCCTGCCCTCAAAAGTCTGGTTCTGACCCTGCCCCTTAAGGTTCACCACGAGTACCATTTTGATGATTTGAAATGTTTATTTTGTCAGACACTTTCTGTATATCAATCACAAAAACAAAAAAGGTTAATATGATAATCATAATCTATTTAATTTGTTGCATTCGTCACCAAAAAAATAGATGGCAATTGTATTTTTAAAATAGATTATTCATATTTTTGGTGACAAAAGCAAAAAATTAAATAAGTTATGATTGTCGGATCGACCTAGTTTTTGTGTGATTGATATACACGAAGTGTCTAACAAAATGAATGATTTCGAATTATCGAAACAAGATCTATAATGAATCTCACGATTCCGGACAATGCTCTCCAGTCTAAATTAAGAAATAGAGAGGCTCCAGGTGCTAAACTTTTTAAGTAAAATTATTTCTCATTCAATTGTCGTACTTGAAAGAAACGTAAATAAAATAAAATAAAAAGTATCCACTTCAGTTTAATACATCCATTTCGACAAAGGAAAATGCCTCATAGCTCGAGAGGTGAAGGCACGAATGGCCCGACCCTCTCTCTCTCTCACTCATTCTTCTCTATCTCTCTCCTCCATCTTCAAAAGGAAGAAGAAGAAGACCAAGGTAGACCTCTCTCTCTCTCTCTCTCTCTCTCTCACACACACATACACACACACACACACACACACACAGAGTCCCGGATTTTTCTTTACATGCAAAAAAGGCTTTTGAAGAAGAAGAAAAACCCAATCCAATCTCAACCCAAATCTCATCTTTATCTCTTTATCTCTTTATCTCTCTGTCTCTCGTCACCTTCTTCCATAAGTTTGGTGGGTTATGATTGATTGAAACAAACAAAGCTTTCTACCTTGTATCCCATCCCTCCTTCCCCACAATCCACTACCACTCACTCATATCTTTCTCTCCATTTTTTTTGTTTTTTTAGTTTCCTCCATTTTTGTTCAATGACAAGACTCATGGAAAATGGGCAACCAAATTATTTTGTTTGGCTTGCTTCTACAGTGAATCAGTAGTGAATCACAAATGTTTCCCTGAAAATGTGGGAAAGCAAGAGAAAATAAAACAAATCAAAGCAGATAAACAAACCCAAAAGAAAACAAAAAATATATATATATTAGAAATTGAAGAAATATGGATTGCAGCTTCCTTACCATTCCTTCCAGGTCTCTCGCCATCCTCTCTTTCTTCCTCCATTTTCTCTCTCCCTCACTCTCTCTCTCTCTCTTTGTGCTCCCCCTCCCCCTTTGTTCTTCCTCTCACCTCTCTGTTTTACACAGAGAAAAAAATAATAATAATAAAGTGCCAAAACGACGTCGTTTTGGCACCTCGAGCCGTTCGAGCCAACTCATTTTCAAGCTATGTAGCAGAGTTATTCTACAAAAGGTAAATCCAAAGAACTTTGATACAAAAAATATTAATTATTTTTATTTCAAGTAAAGTAATAAATCTCATAATTTTTTTTACACATATTTTTCTTGAATTAGAACAATTAAACAAAACAAAAATGATTTGTGTACACAATTTTCTTCCATGAATTCTCTTTGGATGGATTTCTAACTGATAAAAAAATGATTTAGTACTGATCAAAAATTTATTCAGGAGATTTAGAGAAAAAAGTTGTATGTAGCTAGGAAATGGTCTTCTTGGTTTGTGTAGCTAGCAAAACCTCTGAAAGTTGATCGGCTACTTGTTTTGCCCAAATATATAGACCAGGCTTACAACCTGGCTATCGTACCAAGTCACGCTTCCAAGTTTGCAATAGGCCCAAACATTTATTGCAATGTATTTGGTTTTAATTTTCTAAAAATTAAATTTTTTATTTTTTGTATATTTTTGTTTTTACTGAATATTTTTAAAATTTTAAATAATTTTTATTTTTTATTTTTTATTTTTTTAGATTTACCTTACTTTGATATATCTAAAAAGTAAAATATTTATAAAAAAAACATATTTAAAAAAAATTAATAAATTCACAAAAATACAAAATATCTACTGAATTCTCGTATTATTATTATTATTATTATTATTATTATTATTATTATTATTATTATTATATTTTTGATATTTAGTATTATACTTTTTAAATGTATTTATGTTAGATAAATTAAAAAAAAAAATTACTTAGCATGTTAAAAAAATTCAGTAAAAACAAAAAATAAAAAATTTCAATTTTTTGAAAAGTGAATTTTGAAAATCCAAACTAAACAAGTTAAGTAGATTTTTTTTTCCAAACTAAACAAGTTAAGTAGATTTTTTTTTTTATTTTTTATTTGGAGGCGGAAGCAAGACACAAAGAACAAACTCCTCCAATGGACTGAAATGAGCCACATAGTGCAGACGGTGAGAACAAAGGAGAACAGTGTACCGTTTTCGAAAAAACAGCACCGTTTTAACTGACGGTGCCTATAACAACGGAAACAGCACCCATATTCTCTCTCTCTCTCTCTCTCCCCTTCAATTTCAGTCAAAGAAAAACACAAAAAAGGGACCATGAATCAGCGGAAAATGTTTGAGGGCCACAAAATCAGTGGCTCAAATGGCTCAAAACTGCCAAAACGAAGCAAAACGGCTTCGTTTTGGCAGTTTTGAGCCATTTGAGCCACTGATTTTGTGGCCTTTGCGTCGTTTTGGCAGTTTTGAGCCATTTGAGCCACTGATTTTGTGGCCCTCTAGCATTGCTGATGAATCAGCCATGTTCTCTTATTTTTACCATATAGCCACGAAGAGATGTGTTGATTTGCTTAGAGTCTAGTGTTTTGACTTCAGGAAATTTAGGACCTTGTTTTAAATTCTGAAACAAATCAACACCATCTATCTGTGTTTTTTTTTCTATTGCTTATTCTTAAACAAAATTAACTCTTCCTTTCCTCTATCTATCTATCTATCTATCTATATATATATATGTTATTTTTTACTCTTGTATAAAATTTAGTGTTTTTTTTTTCTAGTTTTTTATTACTGTATCAAACTTGATGATACTACTTGTCCCTGAGAAATGGGTTAGGCTGATCCACGTCTCCCACACTGTTGTCCGATCGCTGGATCCACAGAGAAACCTACACAAGAGTCCAACGGGGAACGAGAGTCTCCCAGCGAACCCTCCGACGAGCCAGTTAGAAAAGAGAGATTAATGGAATATAGAGATAGGATGATGATAGAGAACTTAACCTTCTTTTTGTCTTAGAAACCCGCTTATATCCTTTGTTTATCATTTCCTTGTCCATTCTGACCTGTCATGTTGGCCGAAAGTCTATGTTCTAGCTTGCCTTGTTCATGGTGAGGCTGTTCCGTTCCGACGTGAAGGGGTTATCGCATGAAATACTGCAGGGAACCTCATTAATGGCTGATGTGTGGTGTAATAACCCTGCAGGATCTTTGTCTGCTTATGTGGCTGGTTCTTCTTTTGACAAGTGTTTAGATGTCATTGGTTCTTGGTGCAACATTGGGTTCCAATGATGTTGGGCTTTAGTGTTTGAATCATGCATTGGGCTTTAAGTGGTTAGTCAAAAGCCCCTATGAGCCCACCTATGTCAGAAGTCCCCTATTCCCAAGTGCAGCTTCAGTCCAACGAAGGAAATAAGGAAGAAGACGAGGGTTATGGCTGGTCGAGTGAGAGAAGGCCGACTGGAAGGAGGGCCGACCGTAAAGGATAATCGAGAGAGAAGGCCAACCGGAAGGTGGGCCGACCGCGAAGGGTGACCGAGAGGGGGGGCCGACCGCGAAGGGTGACCAAGAGGGGGGCCAACCGCGAAGGTTGACCGTGTGATAAAAGGAAATGGCGGCGCGCGGGGCACAAGGAGCGGCGGGCCACGTGGTGATTTGAAGTGAAATAGACAAAGAAGGGGAAGAGAGTAGCGGATCGTGGTCGTACACGTGGCATTTTCCCATAATAATGGAGGTGATGTGTTAGCTGGAAGCAAAATGATAGGATAATATAGGGTGTTGAAAAGGCGGGGGCGGAAGTTTTCAAAAATTTTCAAACTGGCGAAATTTAATCTCGACCCTTGGAATATAGGCAAACCGTGGGCATTTGAAGTTATTCGCTTTACTTACCTTATCGCAAAAAACCAGTACATTCCAGAGGTGAACTCATTTGTTTCGTATGACACGCCTCTGCAATACTTTGCGAACTTCCTTGTGCCAGCGTCCGAAGCGATACGCAGACACGTTGGAGGAATGGCTCAAGATAGAGTGCCATCCGTGAGGCTAGACTCATTGGGAGAAGACGACGCAGTAGAGTTGGCGGAACAGTATCGAGTAGAGCGAAGGGAGGAGAGGGGAGCTGGGCAAGCGGCACGAGCTCGCCCGACAATGATGATTGTAGCCGTTAGGCCAATTAGCCAAGTAGAGCCAGACCACTGGCACACCAAGGCCGATAAGTTTACGTTTACGACAAAGGAGTTGGAGGAGGTACGAAGGAAGTGCCAAATTCCAGCAGAGGTAGAGCTGAGTCTACCCACATCTAACGAGATGGCATCGGACGCACGGCCGATAGAATTCACGTTGTATGAGGAGGCACTGCCGGGGGGGGCTGAGGTTACCACTTCCCCAAATAGTGGTGGTCGTACTTAACAAGCTGGAAGTGGCGCTAGGGAAACTGATGCCCAACGCATGGAAGATACTGATGGCTTGCGCGGTTTCATGGCCACGGGCGACCGGAGGGGCAACTATGACGGTGGAGGAATTCTTCTCCTACTACAAGGCCTCCGGTCAACAAGAAACGTGGGTGACTTTGTAGGCGGTGGCAGGCCGGGATTTGGTGGCAGGCTTGCCATCTTCAGTGAAGGGGTGGAGGCCAAGATGGTTTTATATATCAGCGAATGGTGGGGGAGGAGTTCACACAATGTGGAAAGTCACCACAAAGTCGGTGGAGCCAAGGCTAGATGCGGAGGCTGAGAACAGGGTGAAGAAGGTGAAGGAGTGGAAGGAAAAGGAAAGGGTGAAGTGGGATGACCTGATCCTACCTTCAACCCTGTTTGCCTTGAGACTAGGGCCACAGTCGACGAAAAAGGATCCGGTGAGGGAGGAGAGAGAGGCATGAAGGAGGGCGGAGGAGGCAGAAGAACGCAGGGTATTCGCTAAGGCGGACGCCTGCACCTAAACTGGTGATGTGGGAGCGGATCCGACCGCGTCCCAAACCGTTGGGAGACAAAAGACCTAACAGACTTTGCCCCACTGCCGCCCCCAGTGGACCCGCTGAAGGAGAGGGGCAAACAGGAGGTGGAGACAGTGCTGAAGAAAACGAAGAAGAAAAGGGTGGCGGCAGAGGAGAGTAAGCGCGCCCTTGTTACGAAGAAGATAAAGGATGGGACGGTAGAGGAGGCTCTAGAAAGGGAGACTGCCCAAGTTGCGAAAGAAGACATGGGCGCGAGTGTCCAAATGCTGAAAGAAGACATAGGCGCAAGCGCTCAAACGGTGGCAGCAGTGGGGCCTGTGGTAGAAGTGTCGCCTAGTCCTGGTGAAAGGAAGTCTGGGGTTAGCAGATCGGAGACGAGCGTCGCGTTAAAGACCCCTATGTACCATGTGCGCGCTCTGGCAGGCCGCTCTATAGAAGAAAGGAGGGAAGCCAGGGTCGCAGCTAACCGCCTTGTTGGGGTGGTGAACGATGCGGTCGTGCGATCGATGGCGCGGTTGACGGAGGCCGACCTCCTGAAAGGGTTTTGCTCAGCCAAGATGGAGACAACGACCCTGGTGACTGCCTTGATGAATAAAGCGGCGTGAGCGAAGATGGAGGTAGAGCCGCTGAGGGCCCAGCTGGAAGGGGCGAAGACGCAGCTGCAGAACCTAAGGGTTGAGACAGCGAGCTGGAGGAAGGCCACTCAGAGTGCATGCGCTAAGGGGATGGAGTATGCACAAAGGACGAAGAAAATGGAAGTACTGGAGTTGGTGTAGAGCTACTCAGCGGTGCGGGCTAGTGTATAGCTCCTCGCAACCAAATCAAAGTTGGAAGCGGAGCACCACAAGGCGGTATCGCTAGAGTTTGAGATGGCGGGCGAGAAGAGGAAGCTAAAGCAGGTCCAACAAGCCTGCACCACCGCCAATGAGAGGTGGGAGGAGGCCTTGACCAACAATGAAGAACTGCGGGACCAGGCGATCAAAGACAAAGAAGAGGCAGATGGTCGGATCGCGGAGTTGGAGAAGGCCTTGGCAGAGGAGAGGGCCAAATTGGTGTCTGAGAGGGCGGCGTTCCCCGACTTATGTATGGCGGCCATAGAGCAATTTAAGGTGTCCACCGACTTCTAGATGGCCATTGACACTGCTGTCGCCAGCGGCTTGGCAAAGGAGGGAGATAGGGGGCCAAGGCCATTGGGAGCGGCCGCTGGAGATATGTAATGCCCCCAAAGTGCGTATAGAAAGTTATCCTTATTTAATTAGGGGTTAATGTGATTGCCATTGGAATTGAAGAATTATCCGTTGGATTATGCCTTTGAAACTAGATTGGTGACCTTTACCAAGCAACCTGAAAATTTTCCCTCCGCTCGAGCGGAATAGTTGGCGCTCGAGCGTAATTTTAGGGTTCCCAGCAAATTTTGCAGGCGGCCTGAGATTCTGCGAGTTGTGATTTCCCGCTCGAGCGGGGGATTACACGCTCGAGCGGACTACCTTGTTGGTCTGCGCGCTCGAGCGCAAGGTTGGGCGCTCGAGCGGGTCTCTTGGTTAAGTTTAAATTTCTGAGGCACGTAGGTTCGTTTTTGGACATTTTTATTAGTGTATTTAGAACCTCCTTATCTTATGTTGGAGTATTGATTGAGATGATAATATGATGGTAAAGTAAGATTGGATCAAAAACTTTAATTTGAGTAATTCGTTTACGACCAACCGTCACTCGTTTGCCCTTTTCTTGTTCCACACTTGGAATTTGGATGTGAGGTTAGAACTATTGGAAAGCTTATTTTCGGGGCTTCAATTTGGGCACAAGAACGACCTAAAACGGAGTCCGGATGGGGAGTTATACCTGTTTGAAGTTTTGAAATCTGTGTTGGGAGCAGGTCCGCTCGAGCGGGAATTGGGACGCTCGAGCGGGAATAGCGGGTTTTTCGGGACAGCAGCTTTAAAAACGGGATTTTGGATCATTTCTCATATTTTTCTTCTTTCCTCTTCCTTCCTCTTTGCCTAAGTCCGAAACCCTAGCCCCAAATCCTTGAATCCCTTTACTTTGCTCACGATCCACCATGGTTTTTGGCATCAAGGATAGAGAACAAGGGAGGATTGACGATTTTACCCGATTAGAACTTGGATTTGTGATGGCTTCTTCTCAAGCTCACTTCTTTGCTTGATTATTGAGGTAAGGGTTTGAATACTCTTCATTTGAAGATGTTGGGAGTTAATTAATGGGTTAAAATAGTGGATTATAAATCCTAGGTGTATAATCAATGGAAAAGTTGAAATAAAAAGTGTTGGGTTAATAAGTTTGATTATTTCTTGAAATCTCCATATATTCTTGAAACCCTAGGTTGAGTAATGATGATACCCAATGATTGTTCTTGAATTGAAAGTAGAGTAATGAAATTGAGGTATGGAATTGTAATAACCCGACCCTCGTACATGTTCTTTGTTATATTTTCGGATCCTATTTTGTGATTTCGAATGCTTACTGTGGAATTCTATGGGAAATTTAAATTAAGTAAGTGAACCATATGATTAAGAATGTCTATCTGTTCAACAAGAAAAGTATCTGTTACATGAGAATGCTTAAATTAGAAATTGGAAGCCTTAGAGGCTTAATTATCTGAAAGTGATTTTATATATGTAATCAACATAATTTTTAGGTAATATTAAGCGCTTCTGCGAAATTTCAATTTGGGGATGCTTAAACGATTAATTTTTGTCCCTATTCAAGCTTTATATATATGTACATGCTTATAAGAGTCTTATGACCTTAAGACTTAGGAATCCTATTTCTCCTGAGAGAAGTTGAGGAGAGAAAGAAATTGAACCCATTCAAGTATGGTTTCAAGTATATTACAAGTTCAAGGATGTTTCAGGTATGTTTCATGTATATGTTACAAGTTTAAATATGCTTCATGCCATTGTCAAGGGCTTTAATGCCAACATGTTTACAAGGGCTTTATGCCATTACAACTTACAAGGGCTTTCTGCCATTACAAGTTATGAGGAGATGATAATATGATGGTAAAGTAAGATTGGTTCAAAAACTTTAATTTGACTAATTCGTTTACGACCAACCGTCACTCGTTTGCCCTTTTCTTGTTCCACACTTAGAATTTGGATGTGATGTTAAGGTTTATGCAATTGTAGTGTTTTGACTTGACTAATGAAGAAGTACAAACATGTTGAGTTTTGGGAAGATGAAATAATGAGAGACATTAGAATTATGGTAGTTGACAACTCTTGGAATAGAATATTTGATGGTTGATAGCAAGCATGGAACTAGTAGTCACGAGTTAGCATGTTGGCGTTGCTACCTGGAATGTTGCTAAACGCAAGTATTATGATTGTGCTCACCTAATGTTCGATGGACTTTTGCCCTTGTCCGGTTTATTTTGAGGTGTCTCCGTACTGAACCTACCATTATTAGTTAAGGAGGAGGTAGTTGTATAAGAATTAAGGTCATGTATGCTATGAGTCCTAGTATGCTATAAGTCTATGTATGTTACAAGTCCAAATATGTTACAAGTATACGCCTGTTACAAGTTCACGTATGTTGTAAATTCAAGTATATTTCAAGTATGTTCTAAGTATGATTTCAGGTAAATTACAAGTTCAAGTATGTTTCAAGTATGGTTTCAAGTATATTACAAGTTCAAGGATGTTTCAGGTATGTTTCATGTATATGTTACAAGTTTAAGTATGCTTCATGCCATTTTCAAGGGCTTTAATGCCAACATGTTTACAAGGGCTTTATGCCATTACAAGTTATGAGGCTTTTATGCCATTGCAAGTTACAAGGGCTTTATGCCATTACAAGTTATGAGGCTTTTATGCCATTACAAGTTACAAGGGCTTTATGCCACAAGTTACAAGGGCCTCGTGCCACACGTTTCAAGGGCCTCGTGCCACCATGTTTCAAAGGCTTTATAGCCATTATGTTTATGTTGCAGGATTGGGCCTAAGGCCATATGAAATGAGAACAGGAACAGATTAACTACATGATCTTCGCATTTACTTATGCATTGTTATGTACTATGTTTAAATTGTGCATTTATGTATCATACTATTCACTGAGCCCGGCTCACCCTCTGTTATGTCTGTTTCTGTAGGTCACCAAACAGGCGGTCAGTCCTAGCCAATACGTTGCTTTCTTTTTGTCAACCTCCATATGTCCAGGCACTGTTTAAGTCATTTAATTTCTTAAGTTGTCAAGATGCTGGTTTGCTTATGAGTGTCCATCTAAAGTGGTTGTATTTACCTTTCATGTTTGTTTTTGTATATGCCCGACTTTAGGGTTGGAACTGTAAATTCGTATGTACATATTCTGGGATATAGTTGAGACTTTACTTATTCGGTATAATGCATGTGATGAATGAGATCCTGGCAAGTAGGAGTAGCTCAATGGAGTTTAATTGTTCATTATTATTTATCTATTTATTTTTACGCTTCCGATAAGGCCCCGTATGTTAAATTACCAGGTTACATGTCCGTCTCTAAAGAAGTCATGCCCAAACTTTTAGGGGCGGGTTTGGAACGTGACAAGATAGGAGTGAAGAGGAAGTGATCCAAAGCTTCCAGCGGTCTGACTTCTACAAGCACGAGATGAGCCAGTTCTAGGACAGCGACTAGATGACTTTCAAGTATAAGGCGCAAGAGCTGTTCCCGGACGTGGAGTTCAGCCTCGTAAAGGTTGGAGAAGACGATGTCGCCCAAACCCCCCTAGATGAGGGGGTTGAAAATGAAGATCTCCCGTCAAGCGAGGGAGATTAACTGTATAAAATTATTTTTATTTTTTTTGTGTGTGTTTGTTGTTATTGTTTTGTTGTTGTTTTTTTTTTTTTTTGTAATAGAGGTAGTATCTGTAATAAATTTGTGTAAAAATGCAAGTTTGTTAAAAAAGCAACGAGTTTTCTTCTGCATTGTTCTTGTCGTTATGCTTCTGATTGGTAAATTTGGAATAATGAAAATGGCTGAGCAGAATTCAATAAAGAGTGGATGTAAAAATGAAACCTGTCCGTGAATTGTGAAAATTGTAAGTAAATTGTGATGTGAAAATGGTAAAAATGGGTAATCAGGCTGACTTGTATGTTCAACCATGATGTAAAAATGTTAAAAATGGGCAACAGGCTAACTTGTATGATTAGTGAAAATGAATGGGCATGGACTTGGATTTTAACTAAGTATGGCAACAGCTAAGACCAGCTTTGGTTTAGACCGGCTGAATTCTTCATGCTAGTTCTGACTAAGACTTGGAGGCTCTGTCAGGCTGAGGCTTTAATTAACTCAGTCCGACTAAGCTCTTCGTGCTCAGTCTGGCTGACGCTTGAGTTAACTCAGTCTGGCTGAGATCTTCGTGCTCAGTCTGGTTGAGGCTTTTGTTAACTCAGTCTGGCTGAGCTCTTCGAACTCAGTCTGGCTGAGGCTTGAGTTAACTCAGTCTGGTTGAACTCTTCGTGCTCAATCTAGCTGAGGCTTTAGCTAACTCAGTCTAGCTGAGCTCTTCGAGCTCAATCTGGCTGAGGCTTTTGTTAACTCAGTCTGGCTGAGGCTTGAGTTAACTCATTCTGGCTGAGTTCTCCGTGCTCAATCTGGCTGAGGCTTTTGTTAACTCAGTCTGGTTAAGCTCTTCGTGCTCAGTCTGGCTGAGGCTTGAGTTAACTCAGTCTGGTTGAGCTCTTCGTGCTCAGTCTAGCTTAGGCTTTTGTTAACTCAGTCTGGTTCAGCTCTTCGTGCTCAGTCTGGCTAAGACTTTAGCTAACTCAGTCTGGTTGAGCTCTTTGTACTCAGCCTGGCTGAGGCTTTAGTTAACAAGTCGTTATTGAAACACAACACAGATAATGGACATATAAAGTCATTGTCATTTAAGGCACAGCCTATTGATCACAAGTTTACACCATGTATGGAAAGGGAAAAAACGAACAAGTGTGCAAAACGTCAAAAAGAACATACAGCAATCAATCAATAGAAAAACAGGAGATGCCATTTTACTGGAAATAACGCTTCAAGTGCTCGGTGTTCCATGGGTGGGGGAGGTCTCTGCCTTCCATGTCTTGGAGTCGGTAAGTGCCTAGGCGAGGTCTGGCCTTAACAACGGAAGGTCCTTCCTATTTGGCTGCTAGCTTGCCCTCGGCAGGATTTTTGGTGGCAAGAGTTGCTTCGTGCAAGACTAGGTCGCCCACTGCGAACTCTCTTGGTCAGACTTTGCAGTTGTAGTGTGTTCTCATTTTCTGCTGATATGAGACCCATCTGACAGCGGTGGTCTCTCGGAGCTCTTCAATCAAGTCCAAGTCAGCCCGACGCAATTCTTCGATTAGTTTTGGATCCGGGTGCAAAACCCTTGGGGTTGGGAGACCAATTTCCACTGGGATGACCGCCTCAGCGCCGTATGTTAAGCGAAAGGGGGTCTGCCCAGTAGGGGTTCGGGCGGTAGTTCGATAAGCCTAGAGTACATTTGGTAGTTCCTCAGCCCAGAGTCCCTTAGCGGCTTCCAACTTAGTTTTGATGATCTTTAGGAGAGAGCGATTGGTGACTTCGACTTGCCTATTGGTTTGGGGATGACCCGGAGAAGAGAAACATGGCTTAATGTGGAGCTTGGCACAGAATTTCCTGAACTTGGCATTATCGAATTGTTTGCCGTTGTCTAAGACGATAGCTTGAGGGATTCCAAATCGGCAAACGATCGACTGTTAGATGAATATGGTTGTGTTCCGTTCAATGATTGCGGCGAGGGATTCCACTTCCACCCATTTGGTGAAGTAATCAATGGCAACTACAACGAACTTGGTTTGGCCCCTACCAGTGGGCAATGGACCAACTAAGTTGATGCCCCACTTGGCGAATAGGTAGGGACTACAGATTGTAGTCAGTTCTATAGGTGGAGCATGCGGGATGTTGGCAAAGCACTGGCATTTATCACACTTAAGCACAAATTCAGTGGCATCTTGGTTGAGAGTAGGCCAGAAGTAGCCGATGCGAAGGATTTTATGGGCCAGTGACCTGGCACCCAAATGATTACCACATACGCCCTCGTGGACTTCCCTCATCACATAGGTCGCTTGAGCAAGACTGAGACACTTGAGGTATGGGCGTGAAAATCCACATTTGTATAGTAGGCCGCTGATGAGGATGTAATTACACGACCGGGCTCTGACTTTGGTGGCCTGCTGTTTATCGTCTGGCAACTCCCACTTGTCAAAAATAGAAGGATGTCTGCAGCCCATGGGATAGGTTCGTTTTGGAGGAAGTGAACCTCCTACTAGATTGGCGAAGTAGCCAGGTGGGCCAGGTATTCAAGACGGACGCCATGGCTGAGGTCTGACTGGTCGGCCGAGGCTAATTGGGCCATTTCATCTGCCTTGGAGTTTTCTGACTGAGGGATGTGTTTGATATGGAAAGTATTGAAAAGGCGAACAAGAGGGAGTGCTATATCCGTATAGGCTCGCATCGTGTCTTCCTTCGTGTCGAATTCCCCCGTAATCTGCCCGACGATCAATTGGAAATCACCGAACACTTGGATATGGCTTACACCAATGTCTCTAGCCAGGCGAAGACCTGCTATCAAGGCCTCGTATTCGGCTTCATTATTGCTTGCGTCGAACAGGAAACGGAGGGCACACTTGAAATAACCGCCCTCAAGAGTGGTGAGCATGAGACTAGCCCCACTGCCTTCTTTGCGGGATGATCCATCGACATTGACGGTCCAGGAGTGGGGATCTTCTACCTCAGTGTTGAATTGCCTTGGCGGAGGGGGCATGGTTGGAGTGTGATTGGTGAATTCTAAGATACAATCGGCGACAGCCTGTCCTTTGATCGTTGTTCGAGGTCGGTAAGAGATTTCAAATTGGCTGAGCTCGACAGACCATTGCATAAGTCTGCCGGACAGCTCTGGTTGTTGCATTATCTTCTTCAAAGGTTGATCAGTGAGGACCACTATGGAGTGAGATTGGAAAAAAGGTCGGAGTTGTCTTGAGGCTATGACCAAGGCAATGGCCATTTTTTCCAGCAGAGGGTAGTTTTGCTCTGCCCCCCTGAGAGCTCAGCTAATGTAATAAACCAGACGTTGGACTGAGCTGTCCTCCCTGATGAGGGTCGTACTGACTGTGGCGTTTGATACGGTTAAGTAGAGAAAGAGGGTCTCGCCTGAGAGTGCCTGAGAGAGTAGAGGGGTTGGCCATGCACTGCTTCAATTGTTGAAAGGCCTCTTCGGATTCGGTAGTCTACTCAAAGGCCTGTCGAAGGACTTTGAAAAATGGAAGGCACTTGCCTGTTGCACGGGAAATAAAACAGTTGAGGGCGGCGACTCTGCCAGTAAGCTGTTGAACCTCTTTGACCATCCTGGGAGACTGCATTTCTATCAGGGCCTTGATCTTTTCAGGGTTGGCCTCGATACCCCGCTGACTGACCATAAAACCCAAGAAATTCCCAGATCCTACACTGAATGTGCACATCTCTGGATTCAGCTTCATTTGATACTTGCGTAGGCTTTCAAAGGTCTCTCGCAGGTCTGTCAGATGATCAGAGGAGAGTTTTCTCTTGACAAGCATGTCATCGATGTAGACTTCCATGTTTCGACCTATTTGATAGTGAAAGACGGCATTGACCAACTGTTGGTAAGTTGCTCCGGCATTTTTCAATCCGAATGGCATAACACGATAGTGGTAAGTTCCTCTATTTGTGATGAGGGAGGTGTGTTCCTGGTCAGCTGGGTGTATCAAAATTTGATTGTAGCCAGAGAAGGCGTCCATGAAACTGAGCATCTGATGTCTGGCAGTGGCGTCGACAAGTAGATCTATGCGAGGAAGGTGATAACTATCTTTGGGGCAAGCTCGATAAAGGTTGGAGTAGTCGACGCAGAGTCGCCATTTACCGTTGTTTTTACGGACCAGGACCACATTTGACAGTCATCTAGGGTAGTCTACATTCTTAATGAACCATGCCTCCAGTAGTTTGTCTATTTCAGAAGCAATAAGGGCATTGTGTTTTGGGTGAAAGACACGCTACTTCTGGCGGAAGGGTCGGAAGTGGGGCTCGATGCTGAGAAAATGAGTGATGAAGGAGGGATTGATACCCGGCATGTCGAAATGGGTCTAGGAAAATACATCATTGTGCTTGGTTAGGAGGACTGCAAGGTCAGCCTTGGCTTGGGAGGATTGTTGGCTGCCAATCTTGGCTGTTTTTGTTGGGTTGGCAGGGTCGATAGGGACTTCAACAAGCTCTTTCACTAGTTTCCCTCTGACTAACTCGTCTTCGTCTCTGACGTCGAGTCCTTCGATGATCATGGCCTCCTTCAGCTTGACCTCTTTGAGTGAAGCGACGTAGCATTCTCTGGCCACCATCTACTCTCCCCTCACGGTGCCGACCTCGAGGTCGATAGGAAATTTCATGGCCAGATAGTATGTTGATGTGACAGCTCGAAAAGCATTAAGGGCTGTGCGGCCGAGGATGATATTACAAGCAGAGAGACAATCGACGACAAGGAAAGTGAGTAACTTGGTGGTCTGCCGTGGATACTCTCCGATGGTGATGGGAAGATCGATGGAGCCTATGGAGGTCACCCGATCCCCCGTGAAGCCGACCAATGGGGTTTGGAGAGGGGACAATCTTTCTTCCCCGACCTTGAGCTGGCGATAGGCATTCAGGAAGATGATGTCTGAAGAGCTGCCATTGTCGACAAGCACTCGTCTGACTTTGTAATTGGACAGGAGAGCAGAGATGAGGAGGGGATCGTTGTGAGGGCAACAGATGCCTGTGCAATCGGCTTCCGTAAAGGTGATGGGCTCCATCCACTGTTTGGAGTGTTTGAAGGGGCAATCCAATGTCGCGACTTCTTTGTCAAAGCCCTGCCTGATTTTTCTGAGTTCGGCTCGCTGGGCCGAACGGGATGGTCCTCTGCACGCAAGTCTGCTAGTAATTACTCTGATCTCACCAATCGAGGGAGCAGGGTTGCCTTGTGCTCGGGGTTGTGGCGGGGGCCAATTATTGCTTTGGTTAGGTTGTGCAGGTTGTCGGAGAGGGGTGTGTCGGCGGTTGCCCCTAGTAGGTTTGGTTCTTGGCCGTTGCTAGGAGCGGGCTGCCATGAACCGACTGAGGCACCCCTGGAGTATCAAGCTCTCTACCTGGTCTTTAAGGTTAACACATTCTTCGGTCTTATAGCCGTGGTCCTGATGAAAATGACAGTATTTGGATTGGTCTCGCCGGTTGGAATGAGGAGGGTTGTGGCAATTTCAAGTTGTAATCTCGTTGGATCTGGTTCAAGACTTGTTCCATGGGGGAATTGAGGGGTGTGTACTGTTCGAACCGACCGGACAGTCGAGTAGGTGCCGATCGGTCAGCTTGAGTAGTTCGGTCGGTATACTGAGGTGTTTGCTGTGTGTATTAGGTGGTTCTGGTTTCAGATTCCTTTCTCTTCCCTCTGAGGTTGGGTTTTTCGTTATGGAATCTTGGCGGGTGGCCAGAGAATCTTCGGCGTTCATGTATTTTTGGGCTTTGGAAAGGAGGGTTGCCATGGAGGTTGGAGGGTTTTTGGAGAGGGAGAAAAGGAAGTCGGATGATCGTAAACCAGCTATGAAAGCCGTGAGAATGACCATGTCGTCGTTTTCCGCCACCTGCAAGGCTTCGGTGTTGAAACGGGTGACGAAGCTACGTAGCGACTCCCTCTCCGTCTGACAAATTTTAAGGAGCTGGTTCACCGGACGCCGTTGGTGCTGGGCACCAATGAAATGGCTAAGAAAGGAATCACTTAAGTGCGGGAAAGTAGAGACGGAGTCTGCCGACAGCTGACCGAGCCGACCCCTTAAGCGTTACGAGGAAAGCCCGACACATGATCTCATCAAGGAATGCATGGATGACCATCAGGGTCCTGTAAGTCTCCAAGTGGTCGACTAGGTCCGTTGTGCCGTCGAAAGAGTCGATCGAGGGCATTTTGAAGTTAGGAGGTAGGGGTTTGTCCCTGATGGAGGTGACAAATGGTGAATTGGCTATTGTGGAGGGTTTACTCTGCATGTTCTGCATGATTCCTTGAAGCTGGAGTTTCATAGCTCGGAGTTCTGCATCCCAGATGGGAACGTTGTCACCACTAGAATGCAATGGAGATTGAACACTACTGGCCTCTCCCTCAGGAGTAGGTGCTTGGGCTGATGGATGTAGACCCCGAGGTGGCGGGTTCATGTCTTGAGGAGGGGGCCACGAACCCTCCAAGTTGGAGGAGTGGGCTTGTTGGAAGGGATGGCTCGGGGTTCGTTCTCGGTTAGGTGGGATGTCTTGTGGTGGTGGAGGAGGCATAGGGAGGTCTCGCTAAAGCAAAGCATTGATGAAGGCTTGGTTTTGTTCGGCTAGGCGGTTGATGCTATTGGTGAGTTTTGTGAAATATTGAGGTGGGTTGTTTGGGTTAGGAGGGTCGGCTTGGGGGTCGGCAACATTGTGTTGAGAAGCCATGGATCTCGTTGTGACCATCCAATTTGGTGGGTGGCAGGGAGGGATTATCGGGAATGGGTCTCTGGCAACAATGAGCACAATTGTCATACGGAGTGAAAGGTTCCCATAGACGGTGCCAACTGATGATACTACTTGTCCCTGAGGAACGGGTCGGGCTGATCCACGTCTCCCGCACCGTTGTCCGATCGCTGCATCCACAGAGAAACCTGCACAAGAGTCCAACTGGGAATGGGAGTCCCCCAGCAAACCCTCCGACGAGCCAGTTAGAAAAGAGAGATTAATGGAATATAGAGATAGGATGATGATAGATAACTTAACCTTCTTTTTGTCTTAGAAACCTACTTATATCCTTTGTTCATCATTTCCTTGTCCACTCCGACCTGTCATGTTGGCCGAAAGTCTATGTTCTAGCTTGCCTTGTTCATGGTGAGGCTGTTCTGTTCTGACGTGAAGGGGTTATCGCACTAAATGCTGCAGGGAACCTCATTAATGGCTGATATGTGGTGTAATAACTCTGCCGGATTTTTGTCTGCTTATGTGGCTGATTCTTCTCTTGACAAGTGTTTAGATGTCATTGGTTCTTGGTGCAACATTGGGTTCCAATAATGTTGGGCTTTAGTGTTTGAATCATGCATTGGGCTTTAAGTGGTGGGCCCAAAGCCCCTATGGGCCCACCTATGTCAAAACTAATGCTTTTTTATCCAATTGCATTGTAAAAAATGTTATTGCAATTGGGGCTCTGATTTTTTTTATTTTGGGGCTCTGGTTTTCTATTTTCTATTTTATTTTTATGTTTTTTATACATGTATCAATGTGCATTTTATTAAAAGATAATAACATGTTAGTGTTATTATAAATTTTTTAAACCTAATTTGTGAATTTGCATTCTTAAGTTAGTATAAGAAAAAAAATTAATTTATTGGATTTCTTGCCTAATTTATTGGTTGTTGATGGCTGTGAATGTTTGGTCTTTAATTATTAACTTTGTTGTAGGACTTATACATAGATTTTGATCCTTTATGGTGCAAAATATGCTTATTTTTCTATGTGTTAGTGAAGGTCAAAGTTTCAACAACTAGGGGGAGCATACTAGATGAACAAGTGGATTGCAGGCAAGGATCAAAATTGTAAGGCTAGAAGCAGTAGAGAAGTATTGTGCAGAGCTAAGTGGCTAGTGTTTGCTTTGGTTGCTTCCTTGTTTATGAATCTACTAGCTTTGTGGGCAAAAATGTAAACCTTTGAATGACAATGTGGTTCGATTGGCCTGCTTGATGGCCAGAGATTTTCTTTTGACCAATGTGGTTATCGAAAGTGATAACTCACTGGTTATTAAGTTGTGTGTGTCTGAAATGGTTCTCCCCTGGGATTGCATGGCCATCTTTTCTGATATTAAAGGGCTCTCCCAAATGAGGAATGTGTCCTTTTGTTGGACGAGGCGTAGTTACAACAGAGTGGCACATTGGCTTGTCAAGGCTCATACACACAGGTCTTTACCTGTTAACTGGATTGTTTTGCCCCCTTTAGAGCTTTGCTCTCTTCTTTATCAAGCTGTAATGACTTCTCCTCCTTACTATATTTCCCAGTTTTGTTTGTTCAAAAAAAAAAAAAAAAGAATGACAAAATGTGAACTTTCTATTTATTTTGAAAGCACTGTAATGGAGGTCAACAGAATGTATGGTAGTGCACCATTCAACATTGTAATGACATTGGTGAATTTATTTTGATGAATGAACAAAATATTTATTTTGTATCATGACTTTAGGGCACCAATTTTTTCTATCTATCTATTTGTATGTATGTATGAATATGTGTGTGTTTTAGATTTTTTTTTTCTTTTCTAATGTATTTTGAGAAACATGCCCTTCAACATTAATGCAGCATCATCTACTTGCTAAGAACACCTAGTCCTTACCAAGAATAAAATAATTTTGTTTTGGACAACAATCTCTTAAACATGAATGGCATGGATGAAATTAGGCAAAAAAATCCAATAAACTAATTTTTTTTTATCATACACCAACTTAAAAAAGTTGATTCACAAATTAGGTTCAACAAAAATTATATATAGCACTACCATGTTATTATCATTGAATAAAAAGCACTTTCATAAAGAACAATTAAAAAATAAAATGAAATAAAAAATAATAATAAAACAGAGCACCAAATGTAATAAAGAAAACAGAGCACCAAATGCAATAAAAAAAACATAGCACCAAAAGCAATAAAGACAGCAATCTCTTAAACATGAATGGCATGGATGAAATTAGGCAAAAAAATCCAATAAACTAATTTTTTTTTTTATCATACCAACTTAAAAAAGTTGATTCACAAATTAGGTTCAACAAAAATTATATATAGCACTACCATGTTATTATCATTGAATAAAAAGCACTTTCATAAAGAACAATTAAAAAATAAAATGAAATAAAATAAAAATAATAAAACAAGCACCAAATGTAATAAAGAAAACAGAGCACCAAATGCAATAAAAAAAACATAGCACCAAAAGCAATAAAATATTTTTATAATGTAATTGGATAAAAAGAATTTCTTTGATATAGGAATCAAAAACAATAAAAAAAAAATCACTAAACTTGATACAGGAACCAAAAAATATATATATAGAGAAAGGAGTTAATTTTGTTTCAAAATAAACAATAGTATATATATATATAGAGAGAGAGAGAGGGTGAGAGAGTTGATAATGTAAATAAACACAACACCTCCAAGCAAATCCACACATCTCTTCCAAGGATATATATGGAGAGAGAGTTGACAATGTACCAAAATGGAGTGTCCCTTCCGTCGATGTAAAGGGTTTTTTTTGCTGGTGTTGCTGTTGATGTTTGAAGGGTTCTTTCCGTCGGTGCTACTGCTAGTCTATGCACACCAGTAGTTGTCGGTGTTGCTGCTGATGTTTGAAGGGTTCTTTTCCATTGTTTTTTTGATTTTTTTGGACTGAAATTGAAATTGAAAGGGAGAAAAAAGAAATGCACTTCGTTTGCCATTGCCACCATTAGTCAAAATGATGCTATTTTTTCGAAAATGGTACCGTTTCAATTTGTTCTCACCATCTGCACTACGTGGTCCATTTCAATACATTGGATTGACTCTTCTCTATGTGTTTTCATCTAGTACAAACTTGTGATAACCCTATTCCGTATTATGCTAATTGATCTCTATTATGAATGTGATTATGTGTTTGATATGATTTTGAGTGCCATTCAATTGAATATATGTGGTTTTGAATTTCTATCTATTCACCGTAGTAAAATCTATCTGATTCGTTGCTCTAGAATTTAAATTGAAGGCCTTGTCGGCCACAGAAACCGAAATTGACTACACCATTGTGATTAGCGTAATTTTTAGAGCCTACGGTGAAATTTAATTGAAAATTTATTCGAATCAAAATAATTAGATTCAGAGTGATTAATTAGGTGCTATTAATTAGCTGTAATCAAATGTGATTAGGAGAGCCTATAAATAGGCCAATATACACTCATCTTTCTCATTTTTGTTGAACTCAAAATTGAAGTCACCCTCTAGAGAGAGAGAGAGAGAGAGAGGCCGGCTATAGAGAGAGAAGAAGGAGAATTGTGTATTTGGCTCAAAGTTTGTGAAATTGGAAGGCTAGGCTCAAGATTTAACTACAATTTGTGAGAATTGAAGCTCCTAGGTGAGTAATTAAGTAAAGATTTATGAGCTTAAGTTTGTAGTTTTGTTAATTCAAGGTTTGATGGTGATCAAGAACATAAATTGGAATGAAATTGAAGAATTGAAAGCTTTTATGTACATGCATGCAAAGAATTGCTATGAATTTGCATATTTGAGCATGAATCATGTTAAACAAGGAGAATTGGGCACCAAATCTCTCATGCATGCATAATCTCCATGAGTTTCATGATTATAAGTGTCATTTGTACTAGAATTGAAGTCAAAATTGACATGCATGTTTGATTAATGGAGATATGAAGATTATATGAAGTTTGAATGCATGGGTTTCAACCATACAAGAGAAATGTTGATTAATTTGAGAGTATGATTATGGATTTTGAATAACTGGCCTCACATTGTTTACATCCTTTTGTTATATATTGTGTTTCCACGTTTTTTTTTTTTTGGACCAAAAACATGAATGTTAGACCTTTGAATATCAAGGTTGCACTTGAAGAACAATTCTGGAAAACCTAGAAATTGGCATGTCTACTCGAGCGAGGGAAAGCGCCGCTCGAACGTGAAATGCTAGTTCCCAGAACTTTTATAGACATGGATGTCCGCTCGAGCGAGAAGATTCACACTCGAGCGGGGAACCATGTAGTGTGACTTTCAGCTCGAGCGCCCAAATTCATACTCGAGCATAAAAATAAGGCAACTAGCATTTTTGCAAACAATAGGGGTCTGCTCGAGCGGCCAAAGCCACGCTCGAGTGAGGAGCCCTATTTCAGAAATTTGGTAAAGTTAATTTTGTGTTTCAATTTTCGTTCTCTTCTATTTCTATGCACTCTTAGGCATACATTTAGCTTTGTAAATGAGTTAAAAGGATAAGAAAGAAGCCTAAGAGGGATGTATGAATTAAGAACAGATTGAATCGTTTGTGACCCATTATGTTCATGAAATGTGTAGGGTCAAGCACGAGAGCAAATCCACCGGCAAATCACTGTGAGTAATATCTTAATAAAGATATTTGAAGTATGTTATTTGTCCAATTGCCTACTTCTATGTAAGTTTTATAAGTTTGTTAAATTGAATTGGCGACAAATATTTGTTATGCCATATGGTTGGGCCAAAGTCCGTTGGATACAATTAACTGGGCCAAAGGCCGTTTGACATGAATGAATAAATGGGCCAAAGGCCATCTGACATGAATGAATAATTGATTGGGCCAAAGGCCGTTTGACATGAATGAATAAATGGGCCAAAGGCCGTTTGACATGAACGAATGAATGAGTGGGCCAAAGGCCGTTGGATACAATTGATTGGGCCAAAGGTCGTTGGATATGAATGGTTGGGCAAAAGGCTGTTGGATGCAATTGATTGGGCCAAAGGCCGTTTGATATACATGAATGAATTGGGCCCGAGGCCGTTTGCTAAGGAACGAAGTGGGCCAAAGGCCGTTCGATACGTTCGGGCTTGAATCACCTAATGTACCAAAATAATGCACTAAATAGAATTCTACATGGGCCCAAGGCCGTTTGATATATGTGATTCTCATTTGCGTACCTTCTTTATTTGATATTATTCACTGGGCTTTCGCTCACACTCATTCATGTGTATGTAGGTGAGCAAAGAGATGTCCAAACCCAACCCTGGTGAAGTATGTAAGAAAGGTCAAGTTTTAGAGAGTCAGCCCAAACGTCTCACGCACGAAACTTGTCTTCGCCTCTTTTGTCCTTTTGTTATAATTTGTTATGATGGCGAAAACACTAGATCACTTTTGTATATAAACTTTGGGTTTGATTGACTTAGACTTGAATGATCCTCTACGTATGGAACTGTGAATTATTTTCCTTTCTGATGTGAGTTATTAATGAACATATGTGAAGTGTTATGATGTGCCATGTAAGCACAGTTCTATGGACAAAATTTTTAAGTTGCTTCCGTTTGGCCCCTTAACTCTGATAGAGTAACTTTATTTAGTTGGTTTGAGGTCGCAGGTAATCTGTTGATTACTAGCCAGTTATGACCTTAACCCATATGGACGGGTTCGGGTCATGACAAAACTGCAGGACACTGCTGGAGGAAACCATGGCTTAAGAGGATCCTAATCCATCTAAAACCAACATATACCATAAAGCTACGGGAGGATGCTCAAACTCAACTGCCCCTCTAATTGGTCCCCCATATGTGCCACAAAATCAGCGCACATATTTGCTTCGCGTGGAGCAAAACAAAGAGATCACTCCCAATCTCTCCCCAACACAACCTTGATAGGCAAAATTAAATTGGTCTAGGTGATTGCCATCCTCTGTTTGAATTACTATTTTTGCTTCCTGAGAATCTGACTCAACGACTACGTTAATTACCATATCCTTGAGACCATGCAACGTTAATCCCTAGCCATATCATCGAAATTTCTGCCGTAATTGCTGAGGCCCACCGGACCTTTGGATAAAAGCCCACCACCCACATGCCGTTGTGATCACGAATAAGACCTCCAATGGTTGCCATTCTGGGATACCCCGCAGAATGGCAGCTTGGAGGTGGTGGTTCCCATCAAATTGGACCGTTATTCCCCGACTTCTTGCCCAAAAAAATCTGAGCCAGCTGCACTTCCCGTGCTTGATTCAAAATGTACTTATTAACAACTATCACATATAAATCTATTAAATAATTATTCTATCAAAATGTTTATGTACGGGTGTAGTAAAAACTGAAAGTTTTGAATCTTTAGAGACACTTTTAATATTTAGTTAATTAAAATAAAGGTAGAATGAAATTAAAATGATTATTCTTCTGCCTCAATACACTGTTGGAAATTCGACTTTTAGTGGCGTTTAAAAAACGCCGCTATATCTATCAAAAACGCCGCTAATTCCTTTTGTGGCGTTTAGGACCAAACGTCGAAGATGCGGCCGTCGCTGTAGCTTCGTGACGTTTTGAAAACCCTGTGATATTAGTATAGGAGGCATTTTAAAAAACGCCGCCAAATGTCCCTTTTACATGCGTTGACGCCACCAACAATATTTAGCGACGTTTTGGAATCGCCGTCGTATCTGTTTTAAAAAATTTGACCGTTGGTATTTAGGATTTAGAAGGCGTTTGTAGAAATGCCGTCATATCCTTTTTTCTTTTTTTTTTTGGAATTGTGCTAATTTTATTTGATTGAATTAAAAAACACCTGCAATAAAACTAACATATAAAATATTAACTCCCATTCAAATAACAAATGAAACATTAATTCAATTTCTCATTCAATTAATATCCAATCACCATTACCCACAAAATAGCATATGCAAAATCCAAAAATCATGTTTTAACATTTACGACAAACTAACATTATATCCAAAAATCATGTTTTAGCATAAAAGTTGTAGTCATCACTGGTCTACATGCCTGCATTAGAACATAAATTGCAATCAGATTCACCAAAATAAACAAAATTGAAGAATTTGTACCGAATATTTATAAACAGTACTTAAAACTTGAAGAAGCACTAACAACAAGATTTCGGTTCTTACCTTATCAAGTGACTTAGTAGGCGCTCTCATGTCATAATTTGTATGTGCATATAGGATACCAACTTCAGCCACACAACGCATGCAAAGAGCATTAATGTGACGCCAGATAGGACAGCAGAATCATACCTGTAGGATTTCAAACCACAGCCATGAACTCTTCAATGGCATCACATGAAGTAATTTGCCAGTTTTCTGGCTTCCTACAAACAGTATATATTTTCTATTATTTCTAATTTCTCATTCTTTGTTGCACTCCCCTAGCACATCACCAATCTATTGGACAATAAAAGCCCAACAATCTATGCCCAAGATTTGTACCAAAAACCATCAATCCATCTGAGATGCCAAGACATTAACCAAAAAGGCTTGCATGAAGCCATTAAATCAAGCACATCTCACGGTTAAAGCTTCTATCAAAATTCTGGTATATATTGATTGTTTGCAAATTAGGAAGGAATGCTCATTCTTGCATTAGTTACATAAATCATGCAATCTTTTGAGGAAAATGATATCCTTACAAAATTTTCAACCCAAAAATCATGTTTTAACATTTACGACAAACTAACATTATATCCAAAAATCATGTTTTAGCATAAAAGTTGTAGTCATCACTGGTCTACATGCCTGCATTAGAACATAAATTGCAATCAGATTCACCAAAATAAACAAAATTGAAGAATTTGTACCGAATATTTATAAACAGTACTTAAAACTTGAAGAAGCACTAACAACAAGATTTCGGTTCTTACCTTATCAAGTGACTTAGCAGGCGCTCTCATGTCATAATTTGTATGTGCATATAGGATACCAACTTCAGCCACACAACGCATGCAAAGAGCATTAATGTGACGCCAGATAGAACAGCAGAATCATACCTGCGGGATTTCAAACCACAGCCATGAACTCTTCAATGGAATCACATGAAGTAATTTGCCAGTTTTCTGGCTTCCTACAAACAATATATATTTTCTATTATTTCTAATTTCTCATTCTTTGTTGCACTCCCCTAGCACATCACCAATCTATTGGACAATAAAATCCCAACAATCTATGCCCAAGATTTGTACCAAAAACCATCAATCCATCTGAGATGCCAAGACATTAACCAAAAAGGCTTGCATGAAGCCATTAAATCAAGCACATCTCACGGTTAAAGCTTCTATCAAAATTCTGGTATATATTGATTGTTTGCAAATTAGGAAGGAATGCTCATTCTTGGATTTAATTACATAAATCATGCAATCTTTTGAGGAAAATGATATCCTTACAAAATTTTCAACAAGAATGATGTGGTAGCATTTTGGAAAATATGTCACTTTGATGGGTCTTTTTGTTTAAAATGATAAAATTAAGACTTACCACATCATTCTATATTAATTTGACACGCAAAATTTTGGTTTGCATATCACTACTCATCTATTTAAGTCAAACAAATAACAGAGTTCAACTAGAATTTACTGACACACATTCTTGGGTGACAGTGACGAAAGACAAAGCATAGTATCGACCCGATTGCACAGCGTCAATCAAAGTTTAATGCAGCAAATTGCAAAGTGTTGTTTGCTTTTGTATTTTGATGCTAGAAATAAAACAAAATACCAAATGAAAAAGAAAGTAAGTGACAAAACTAACCTGAGGATCACAAAAACTGGAAACAGAACTGTAGCTGTCGTTAATAATATGTGAAGGCTGACAACCACCTGCAATATTTTGATTAGAAGTGACCAACTCTAGAGTTCAAGGGCTTAAAACATCAATTCATAATCCTCAGTTATTATGGTAAGTTTACAAGCAACAACCAAAGAAACTCTGTGCATTTATGACTTCTAACAGAGAGCTTTCAGAGTTTGTAATCAATAAAAATCAAATAAAAGTTTCTAGACATGTCTACTCCCAACATTCAAAATCTGATAGTTGTTTCCATAATTACTATTCCAATGCGAAGTATTATCCTTTTAGTTTTAGTCCATGAGGAAAACATGACAGCAAAACAAAATGGAAAATAATGAAACATGACAGCAGTAGGGAGTGGGGCACTTGTCTATGGCACCTACATGTCAGGCAGCACAACAATTTCATGCATCTCACGTGAAAATCTCAAATAAGTTTTCAAAAGTGAAAAAGGGAGCAAGAACCAAGCATAAGCACATGTATTGTTTAAGCTTGCATATATAAAGATGAAACCATCCAGTAATGCATCTGACGATTCTCACGAAATGTGAGGAGAGACGTACCTCACATTCTCACGAAATGTGGACAGATCCCATAGATCTTCTGTTGAGAGAAAGTTCCCCTGTAATTACCACTGTTGCTGTTATACATTTAAAGGCATTTCCAATAGCACCACGGCTGCATCAGAACAAGTACCTGGTCCTTAGCTTTATCTATTTGTTCCTGTTGAATAACTTTATGACGCCCTTCTTTTGACATCTGACGCTGCAGAAGATCAGATCGGTTCTTAAAAGCAACAAAGACAAATCACGCATCAAGTTCTCAAACTGCAACAAAAGTGGTAATAACATTAACTAAATTATTGATGCGTCAAAACCTTTTCTTCAATGGTTCTAGTACTCAAAAATCTATAGATATACACTCGCTTTTTTTGTCCATCTCTCTAGACTCTTACAGCAGCCTGCATGAGTCAAATAATAATAATAATAATAAAAGACAAAAACACAGAAGCCATGGAAAAACAATAGGGTTATTTCTTTTTTGAAACACATCAAGGTCCTATATGAAAATTTAGGGAAAGTAATTACTTGTTTGTCATTGGCAGGATTCCAATCAGGGTCAAATACAACCAGTCGATTCCCACCTATCAAATTGAGGCCACAACCACCAACCTTGCTGCTCAGGAGAAAGACAAACTCTTCCTGACAGATGTAAATTGAACTTGTTTCATCAAGTCAGCTCACATAGTTGCATATTCAATTAATGGACCAAAAATTATGTACCTTAGATGGATCATTAAAGCGGTTCACCAACTTTTCCTTTTACTGATTGATGTAGTTCCATCAAGCCTTAGGAACATATCTTCTCTCCCGGCACAATTGAGCAAAATGTCCAATGTCTGAAAAATTAAAACTAAGTTATTTAACACCAATCAAAACCAAAAATAATAATAATAATAATCTTATGGGAAAAGAAGTGCCACAAGTAATTGCCTGATGGACAGGATACATAACCAGACAACTTGCATGGCAGTAAACATTCTCATAAGCACACAAAAAAAAATCAATTTCACTGTGAGAACATTTTTCTGAGTTCTTTTTTGGGAGTGTGAAAACTACAGCATCCAAATAGTTCCCACATGGCTGCAGCTTCTAAGAACTATGTGTTTTGTGTGAGACAAAAAGCTAAGGCAACAATACATTGTTTGATTTGTACTTCAGACTAACCAGTTACTTCAGTTGGCAAGAATCAATCTAATAACTACCTGTGTGTAGTTTGAGACCAAGACAATTCGGTCATCTGTTCTCCGGTGCAGCTGGGAGAGAAACCGGGCTAAGGCATGCATTTTTCCAGATAATTCAACCCAAAACCCCTTGCCACCAGTCCGAGATCCAGATCTAACAAAACAGATAGAACTCCAAGATATCAAAAATATTGGAAAAGAATTTCAGAAATGTAAACCAAAGAAAATATGGAAGCAATGACTTACCTTCCAGAGAACATTTCTGGAGGGAAAAAGCACAAACAGTCCTCAAAGAAGGTGAAAAAAAAAATAGACATCAAAAGCATTAGTGGAATCTAAAATCCAAGTAAATACAAAGCACGGTAGTCTCTTCTATGGCTTGGACATGAGTGAAAAAAGCCCCACAAAATATCTTTTAAACTTTAATCAGCATTCTTTTATTAGCCAAACCATCATGCATGCACCTAATTCAACCCATGAATTGCAAATTTTTAAAGGTGATCCATATCTTTGGAAAGTTTGTCTACAGTTTCCTATTTATGTCTAAAACCCAGGGGAAAAGGGGGCAAAAAAAAAAAAAAAGAAATCTAACAGAGAACAAGAAATGGAGAACTTCAACTTGAGCTTGGCATATAAACAAACACGTAATATACACAAATAAATCCAAATATACATACACACAAGATTTGAATGTAGAGAAAATGAACAGATTGGAGATCTGTACCTTAAGCTAAAGAGAATTTTGAAAAAGGAAAGTAAATGCATATATGGGTAAGTGTATATTTAGAGATCTTTCAACTTTTTCAACGTAACAGATCAGAAAAGGATGT
The DNA here is from genome assembly GCF_004153795.1 of Camellia sinensis. NCBI lineage: Eukaryota > Viridiplantae > Streptophyta > Magnoliopsida > Ericales > Theaceae > Camellia > Camellia sinensis. The sequence continues at coordinate 130,775 of NW_021029117.1, read as the reverse complement.
GTTTAGACACAAATCAACTCCTCATCCTTCTCTCTCTCTCTCTCTCTCTCTCTCTCTCGCTCACACCCAGACTTGAAGCAAATACTTAAATCTAGTTCAACGAAGCAGAGAGTGAAGAAAAGAAGAAAAAGATGTGTTCAGACACAAATCAACTTGTAGTTTCTTTCTTACAATTCCAATTACCAAATCGAGAGGGACGGGAAGGAAGAGCTTGAGAGAAAGAGAGAGAGAAATCGATACCTCGCTGGTGCAGATGGCAGTGGCGGTGGCGGTGGCGGTGCAAATGGTGGTGGCGGTGAAGCTTCGAAATCGAAATTGTAATTACAGATGCAGATGAAATCGAAATCAGAGAAATCGAGCCGGTGCAGACGGTGGTGGCAGTGGAGCTTCGAAATCGAAATCGCTCTGAATCTCAAAGATGAATCTGTGAGAATGATCTCAGATTCAAAATAAGCTTCGAAATTGAAAGAGAATCATCGAAACATAGATTTCGAAATCGAAATCGAAATCGAGAGAGAGAACTTCGATTAGGGCTACAGTGAGAGATGAATCGATCTGTTGAGACGGTTTAGAGAGAGAGTGAATGAGTGAGACATTAGGGCTACAAAATGTATTATATTTTATATTCACCGCTCGCCCATTTGAAAGAGAGAGATAGGACATTCGAAGGTGCTTTCAAACGCCTTTGGTTATTGAAACGATGCCGTTTTAATTTTTAAAAAAAAGCGACATTTAAAAAACACCATTAAATAAACGTCGCCAAAACTCATTTTTCTTGTAGTGATAATTACTTGCAAAAGAGAATGATATTTTACTTGTAAATATTCATCATTTTTTTAGTGAATCAAATATGATAATAAATATTTTGATAGAATAATTATTTTATTCTATTTTGATTTGCCAATGTCACACATAGTGTTTCACTATATTTTTATTAAAATGGTCATTCTATCTTTTATTTTTATTTTTTAGTTAATGTATTTAGAAAGTTAGTGAAAAATTCATGAGACATTTTGGCTCTGTTTGGTGGAGCTCTGGAGCGTTCCAGAGCTCAATTTGAACATGGTGCTTGTTGATGATTTTCAAAAATTAATTCCACACTCGTTTTTGAAACGCAATCGAAGGCGGAAAAATTTGGACTAATTGGTCGTCCCACCGGTCATCTAGCAGGTTGACCGGAACAAGGCAAATTTATTTATTTATTTATTTATTTTGCAATTGACACATGTTAATTTTTATATATTCAATAAAAAACATTTAATGATTTTTTTAAAAAAATTTATGAGCTATAATAGAATTTTGAGTTGTATGTTTGGTTATGAGTTGTAAGTTTTTGTAACAAATATCATATGTCACATCAAAAATTCTCCGCTCAATTCAAAACTCTTTTCAAAACTTATTCACCAAATAAATTTTTCACACTCAAATCATAATTTCAAAATTCACAAACTCAAAATACAACTCTATTCTCAAATCATATTTAAAAAATTCTACCAAACGCAACCTTTGCTTTTTTAACTCACGACTGTGGGATGGGGTGGTGTGGTAGTAGTAGTAAAATAATGGTGGTGCCTGTAATGGTTATGTTTGTGTTTGTGGTTGTGGTCATGGTAGTGGTGGCAATGATGGTAGTGACAAATACAATAAATTGAATAAATTAATTATATCGGATTGTCCATATTTTGGATTGGAGGTAATTCTCCTCTGTTTTTGTTTTATTTTTCTTCTAACTTTTATGTTTGAATTTCTTGCAAAAAAATAAAATTCCACACTGAAACCTCAAATAAAAATTTGAATGATAATTGAAAAAGTTAAAAATTGAATTAAAAAAAAACTAGTAAAAAAGTAAATACAAAAAGAGTCTGCCGAACTAAATTGTGAAAACAAAAACGACTTATTGATAATCATATCATGCGTTATCATAGAAACGTATATTCACACAAAACACATGATGTAGGAACATGAGAGACTAGTGTCCATACGGCGCATGATTGACTTTGCCGGAGGAATAATACCAAAATGATTAAGGTTATATATTAAAACAAAAATGTTTAAGATCCCCTTTCTCCTACCTCCTTTAACCCTTTCTCTTTTTTGATTGGTTTTTTTTTTTTTCCTTCTCTTCCAATCACCACCCGCCACGTGTGTGTGGGGGGTGATGGGGTAGTGATTGGAGGGGGTCTCTATCAATGCTCGATTAAGAAAATGGAGCTTTTTTGATAAATCATTTTTCTAAGAGCTTTATTCCAACCAACTAATATTCTTTTTGACTATTCCATTAGGTCCTATTTGAGGTAAGAAGACCAAAATACAATTTTCATCTACTTATGTTCCATTTAATCCACATTATTTTCTTATGTTTCAATAAGTCCTATGAGTGACATAATTACCAAAATACCCCTAATAAGAATGTTCACATCCTATGGGTGACATAATTACCAAAATACCCCTAATGGGAATGTTTACATCGTCAATGTGAATGTTCACACTGTCAATGTAAATATTCACACTGTCAATGTGAATGTTCATATCATCAATGTATAGGGGCTCGGCCCAGCCCGGGCTGGGGCCAACCCATGTAAAGCCTCATGGGTGCTTACCAAAATTCGGGTCAAGCTGGACCGGCCAACGAGCCAAAAAATTATGCCTGGGCCCTAGCCCTGGCACAAAGGTATTCAAGCTTTGGGTGCCCCGGTGGGTCGAGCCAAGGGGCTTGGACCTAGACTTGGGCTTGGGTGAGTCTCGCCATTTTTTTTAATTCTTTTTAACTTTTTCTTCCAAAATTTTATTATGTTTCACAAAAAAGACACCGGGCCTCTGGCGGGCCGGGCCTCGGGCCGAGCCTTAAATGGGCCTTATACGGGCCGAGTTTCAAAGTGATGGCCCAGGTCCTAACCCAAGTGCTCGGGTTGGGCTTGGGCCCGGTCCCAAACGAGCTTGCCCCGGGCCGCAGGAGGGCTTTGGGTGGCCCACTGGCCACGGGCCAATTTTACACTCCTATCAATGTGAATATTAACATGTCAATGTGAATATTCACGTTGTCAACAGGTCGAACTCACTCCAGGCCGCGGGCTAATTTTACACTCCTATCAATGTTAATGTTAACATGCCAATGTAAATATTCACATTATAAATGGGCCGGACCGGGCCCGCGGACGAGTTTCAGGCCGCCTATGGGCCGCGGCTCAATTTTACACTCCTATCAACGTGAATGTTAATATGTTAATGTGAATATTCACATTGTCAACGGGTCGGGCGGAGCCCGCCCCGGGCAGCCCACGGGCCGCGGGCAGGTTTCGGGTAGCCCACGGGCTGCGGGCCAATTTTACACTTCTATCAATGTGAATGTTAACATGTCAATGTGAATATTCACATTGTCAACGGACCGGGCCCGCCCCGACCCAGAGGGGAGTTTCGGACCATCTAGGGGCCACAGGCCACAAGCCAATTTTACATTCTTACCAATGTGAATGTTAAAATATAAATATTTACAGCCCGCCCCGCCCCGGGCAACGAGTGGGCTTCGGGCCGCCCACGAGCCGCGGGCTAATTTTACACTCCTATCAATGTGAATGTTAACATGTCAATGTGAATATTCACATTGTAAACGGGCTGGGCCGGGCCCGCGGGCGGGTTTCAGGCCAGGCCGGGCCCGCGGGAGGGTTTTAGGCTGCCCACGGGCCGTGGGCCAATTTTACACTCCTATCAATGTGAATGTTAACATATCAATTTAAATATTCACATTATAAACGGGCCAGGCCCGCAGGCGGGTTTCGGGCCGCCTACGGGCCGCGGGTCAATTTTACACTCCTATCAACGTGAATGTTAATATGTTAATGTGAATATTCATATTGTTAACGGGCCGGGCCGGGCCTGCCCCGGGCAGCCCACGGGCCGCAGGCCAATTTTACACTTCTATTAATGTGAATGTTAACATGTCAATGTGAATATTCACATTGTCAACAGATTGGGCCCGCCCCGGCTCGAGGGCGAGCTTCGAACCACCCGCGGGCCACGGGCCAATTTTTCATTTTTACCAATGTGAATGTTAAAATATGAATATTTACAGCCTGCCCCGCCCAGGGCAACGAGCAGGCTTCGGGCCGCCACGGCCGCGGGCCAATTTTACATTCCTATTAATGTGAATGTTAACATATCAATGTGAATATTCACATTGTAAACGGGCCATGCCGGGCCCGTGGGGCGGGTTTCGGGCTGCCTACGGGCCACGGGTCAATTTTACACTCCTATCAACGTGTATGTTAACATGTCAATGTGAATATTCACATTGTCAACGAACCGGGCCCGTCCTGGCCCGGGGGCGATCTTCAGACCGCCCACGGGCTACGGGCCAATTTTACATTCTTACTAATATGAATGTTAAAATATGAATATTTACACCATAAAATTACTAATCGTTCAAAAAATATTTGTAAGGGTATCAAAATTAAATATAAGGGCATAAGAGTCTAAAAAAAGAGTGTAAATAAAAAAAAATGGACTTTATGGAATAAAATTATACATACATGAGGCTAAATAGGTTAATAAATTTCTTCATGAACATTTTGAGTTAAAACACTTTTAAATAGAATTTATCAATAAAAATCCTTGAAAGAAAATATAGGAATCACAAGTTCTTAAAACTTTAACGTCATAAGAGCATAGTAAATGTATTGTCATTCATATAGCCACCCAACATTTCTATATAATATAGTAAACTTCTTCTTCCCACTGAAAATAAATAGGTGCCGTTTGGTAATACTTACGTTTTCAGTTTTTTGTTTATATTTACAAAAATTTTAAAAACTCAAATAAAAACTTGTTTGGTAAAATTTTTGATTTATAAATCGGTGGTCTCAGTTTATAAATTTGGCCAAAAAATAAAACACAAAAAATATGTTTCCATTTTGAGTTTTTAGTTTTTTTTTTTTACCACCCAACACTAGCCACCAACCGCCACCATTTTCCACCACCGTCTTCCGCCACCACCACCCACCCCCCAACACCACCTGCCACCATCACTCACCACCCACCACCTACCAGCCACCCACCACCCACCACCACCCGCCATCCGCCACCCACGTGCCACCACCACCACCTTCCACTCACTACCACCCACCACCCGCCACCGTCACCCACCCATCGCCACCACCCACCCGCCACCAGCTACCCACCACCAACCGTCACCACTTTCCACCACCGTCTTCCGCCGCATGTTGTTTAGCTCATTTCCATCTTGTTGTTTGTTGAGTTTGGCTATTGGGAGTTTTGGTTGTGTTTGAAATAGGTTGAAAAGTTAGTTTTTCAAAATGTTGTTACCCAGAATTTTGCTTGTTCGCTCAAGCAATCATTCCTGTGCTCAAGCGGTCTTTTCAGTCTGCAAAACTACTGGAAGTTTGGTATCTTCGCTTGAGCGGTCTTTTGCATGTCTAAACTACTGGGAGGGGGTCATTGTATGCTCGATTGGTGGTTTTGGTCGCTCGAGCGGTGTCACTTATTATGTCTGTCGCTTGAGCGATCATTCTTACGCTCGAGCGCTCTGTGCATATATCAGTCCGACAGACAGCTTTTTTAAGTCTCTTTTTCATCTCTCTCTGTAAATATTTCAAAACCTTAGATCTTTACACACACACACATTCTCTCACTACCACCCACCACCCTCGCCCACTCGCCACCAGCTACCCACCACCCCCCACCACTACCCACTCACTACCACCCACCACCCTCGCCCACTCACCACCAGCTACCCACCACCCATCGTCACCACTTTCCACCACCGTTTTTCGCCGCCACTTGCCACCACTTGTCATTTCTCACTTTTTTTTTATATTTTTAAATTTTTTAAAACATTTTGTCAATTATCAAACACATTTGTAGTTTACGTTTTTTTAAAAATAAATAAAAAATAAACAAAAACCAATTTATAAAATTTTTGTAAATATAAACTGAAAACGTAAACGTTACCAAACACACAACTTCTTTGCACATACAAAGGCTAGCTATTTCCATGTAACGAGGGGTTGGTGCCTGAAACAAAGATATTACCGGGACGTTAGTGGATGAATTAAAGGAAACAGAGATTTTACCGGGACATTAGCTGATGAATTAAAGAAAAGTTTTGCAAAAATTATAACAAAAGTGATTAAACAACCCCAGGTAAATGTACCTTTTTTCAAGAGGAAAATAAACGTAGTTATTGTCCCCATTGCATCCAAAAGAAGGCTTTCTCCAGCACGAAACAAACTCATATATTGGATCTTCTGGGGTAGGTGCAGTGACACAGTTGAATTTCTTTAACTACGTAATACCTTCCATCTTCAATTTCAAGGCATTGTAGATGAGTTATGTAAGTTGTTTGTTGTTCTAGCGCTGACATGATAATCTTCACAATGTGTGTGCTGAAACTTGGTCAAATTCCTGTTGAAGTTTCTTCATTATGTTAGTAATGGTAAAAATACTCCTCACATTAAAATATATATATATATAAAAAAAAAGAAGTTGAAAAAAAAAGAAAAAAAAGTGGAGTATAGTTAGCAATTAGATATACTAGAAGATCAAAGAGCTTGGAGGATATTGATTTTCGTTTTGAGCTTTATGGCAAGGGAAAGGCAACTCTGAGGGTCCAGATTTGAACAATTTCCATGCTTTGCCCATACTCGTTTCCAAAATCCAAAATCAGCCTGGAACTTGTTTTATCATCTATGAGATTTGGCCAATGGCTAGAAAGTTCAGCTTTAATACCATCCACCTACAACAAGACACCATCCAACAAACAATAAACAGTACAAGTTCAAATGGCCGACAATAATCAGGCTAAAGCGAATTTATTGGAATGTTTTTCATATTTAAACTTAAATGTAAAATGCATTTGTCTCTTCAATTGTCACTATTAAAACTTCAAGGGTCATTTAAAATATTTAGTCATAAAAGGCACAAAATTAAAAGTATCCAATTATCAAATAAATAGAACTTACAGCATATCCAATATTTAACCTTTTAATTTCTTTTCTTTTTTTTTAATTTGATGAAAAAGTTCTTAAAAATTATCTACAAGACTTTGACCAGATGTTTATCAAATCAAGAAAGAAACATATATATTTTTTATGAAATTGAGAACTCATCAAATTTAAATTTAATGAAAATTAAAAAAGATAAAATAACATGGAGATGATTTTCTTTTTCTTTTTTTCCCATCAATGTTGATGAAAGGGAAAATTTGAGATAAAAGGGAAAATTTTAAAAAGATTTTATTGAAAATTTGATGAAAATGTTGAGATAGTTCATATCAAATTCATTTTTTTATTTTTATACTTAAATTTAGAATTAAATTAGATTAAAAAAAACTAGTGACAAGTTGGAAATGCTCTTATAAATTCCAAGTTCAAAAATTTGCGGAAGACAGAGAGAGAGGAGGGGGGAAGAGGGATGATTTCGGATTGTTTTGGGTGTAGTTGATTTTTTTTTTTTTAAACTTATTATATAAAGACAATACAATATGAAAAGAATTGATGTGATTAAAATAAATTAATAAGTTGATTTCCCAAAAGAAGCTGTCGCAGATGGTTGAATTTTTGCAACAAATTTGGTTTTCTGTTGGTATTTTTCTATAAAAATTCAAGAAAAATATATAAAATGAAATTAATAGAATTGACGAAACAATTATTATTATTAAAAAATAAAATATACAATAAACTATACAACTAAAAAAAACACAATAATGAATTAGATTATACCATGGAACATATTACAAGATGGATTCAAATGGACATATAAAATAATATAGGGAAAATTATTTAAATTTAAAATTTTGAAGAACAAAAGATAAAGATGCAAACCGAAGCTTGTATAATACCACCACTTCCTTAAATATAGATTCACCGCCTCTTGATGGATGCTCGAGGTATGCCAGGGTCTGTCTCCCAAGATACAACGATCGAAACCAACTAATGCAGAAGCACCTTCTAACTAGCTTCGGCAAACTTGATAATGGTTGCACTCTCTCTAACAAGAACTAAAGAAGAGACTAACAAAAGAATATAGGAAAATTTTTCTTCGATGTAAAAAATCATCTCCAACTTTTTATTTCAAAACACCATTTCATTTTTCATCACAAAACCTCTCTAAAAAACTTCCTCCAAGTTAGAGGGGAAAAGCCTCTATTTGTACAAGTAGGAGAATTCCTAGCCATGAAGGCTATACATCAACAGAGCCATCAAATGCCATCAGCCAAGGCCATCAACTCTAGCCATTAGGGCTAGAGTTACAAAGGTTGAAAACCGATAGCCACTAATATGGTCATCAACTCCATCATCAAAAGATGAGAGTTATAAAGGTCTAAACCTCCCATGTGCTTAATATATACAAATAAATATGTGCATAATGATGTTTGAATAAACCAACTAGATGGGTCACAAAATGGATACCAATGTTGGGTCACAACCCGATCCAAACCCAATTCTCAAACACATGCACAAGTTAAACCCAACACAACATAGCTTAGCTCAAGCTTAAGATTAAGTCCAAGTATAAGTCCAAGACCAAACCCAATACATGCATAAGCACAAGCACAAGTCTAGGCACAGTCCAAACTAACATCCACATAGCTCTTTTGTCTGCTATGTGTTGTCTTGAGCCTTTGTTGAATAACTTTGATATTTTCAGTGGTGGTTTGCACAATTTCAGGCCCAAGCAAGACTCTATCCCCAACTTCTATCCAACAAATCGGTGATCTACATTTTCTGCCATATAAGGCTTCATACGGTGCCATGCCAATGCTGGAGTGGAAGTTGTTATTATATGCAAACTCTGCCAATGGTAAGTAATCTTCCTAACTCCCTTGAAAATCTAAAGCACGCATTCGAAGCATAACTTCCAAAGTCTATATGGTTCGTTTTGATTGTTCATCAATTTGTAGATGGAATATAGTACTATATCTGAGTTCTATCCCCATTGCCACGTGAAGGCTTTTCCAGAATCTAGATACAAATTTTGAATCTCTATCCGACACAATAAACACTGATACTCCATGTAAACGGACAATTTCATCGGCATATGTAGTGGCAAGTCTATAAGCATCATACGTAGTCCTTACGGGAAGAAAATGTGCAGATTTAGTCAATCTATCAACTATAACCCAAATAGAGTTCATATCTCTAAGTGTTCAAGGTAGACCAATAACAAAATCTATGGTTATGTGCTCCCACTTCCGTTCCCGAATAGGAAGAGGTTGAAGTAGTCCTGCCGGCTTGATGTTCGACTTTGACTTGCTGGCATTGAAGACATTTAGATACATATTCTGCAATTTACCATTTTATATTAGGCCACCAATAGCTTTGTTTCAAATCCCGATACATTTTGTTGTTGCCTGGATGCATTGCAAACATTTACTTGTGAGCTTCATCCAGGATTCTCTTTTTTAAATCAAAGATGTTGAGAATACACAATCGTTTTTGGAATTTCAACACTTCATTCTCCACACTAAACCCTAGCTTCGGATTCACTTCAATTTCATTAATCACCTTTTTGAGGAATTCATCATCCCTTTGTCTCAACTTAATTTCATCAATAATTGTCGGTCGAGCTGCAATGGCGGCTACCAACCTACTTTGCTCATGTAACATTACCTCAATTTCGGACTTCTCAAAGTCTTGCAGGATTTCCTTCTGTTTAGTAAGTAGACAAGCTAAGTTTCCCGTTGATTTTCTGCTCAAGGCATCAGCAACTATATTGGCTTTTCCTGGATGATACTGAATTTGGAGGTCGTAGTCTCTTATTAGCTCAAGCCATCTTCTCTAGTGCATGTTCAACTCCTTTTGAGTAAATAAGTACTTTAGGCTTTTGTGATCTGTGTAAACTTCATTTCACCCCATACGGGTAATGCAGCTAGATTTTCAAAGCGAACATAATTATGAGCCTAGGCACTATCACTTCATATATATAGTGAGTGATTAGCTTAAACTAATTCACTAAGGGTTAGTCTAATTAAATAGGGCTCATTATTTAATTTAATCTAATTAATTTGATCCGAATAAGTTTTTAATTAAATTTCACCACAGGTTGTAAAAATTATGCTAAACACAATGGTATAGTCAATTTCGGTTTCTGTTGCCTCTACGGCCCTCAATTTCGGTTTATTACAGAATACCAAACATACTTCTCTACAATGGACGTATATGAATTAAAAAATGCACATAATCACATGATTAGCATCTAAATTCATATTAAGCACATAATCACAGGTATAATTGAGGATTAACAGTATAAGATAAAACGGGGTTATCACAACGCATGTGTGTTTTCGAACCCTAACTTGGCACGGGAGGTATTCTGGATGCTTAGCGGAATTGGGAGGTATAAGAGTGAGAGTGAGGGTCTCACACAGGGAGAGTATACCTGGAAGCCTATTCCCTTGGGGCAGACCATCATGTCACCACTTGAGTATGTAACCTACGTGCATGGGCATCATTGGTAATTGTGCGGTAAGCGACACATTGGTATTTGTTTAACCAATGAGGAGTCAAAATTGCCCATGGCCAGTGTTAGTGGTTGGGTAGGAACGACATTCCGCAGGGAGTTGTCTAGAACTAGCTTGATTGACCGTTATTCTTGAGTACTGAAATTTATTATAAGCTCTGCTTCATTTTTACTTCCGCCATATATTATAGTCATACTATTATTGTGTATTGGATTAGGAAAAAGGGTCGTATGTGCGTTTACTTGGCATTCAAAGCTTATGGCGTTTCATGCCAGGTATTGAAAGCCATTAGCCAGTCGAAGACGAACCTAAAGCATTTGAGGTCGTATGGATACCCTAAGAGAATTACAAACTAGTTTTGCAAACATGTTTTGAGATTATAAATGATAAATCTCATGTTGTATTTAAGACATGATTTTATAATTATTATATATCTATATATATCTTTTGTGTTACCTATTCCTTATTTTCTCATCCACTTATGTGGAGCTTGTGTTAATATCTTATTAAGATATGTTCAAAATGTAGCTTTGCTATCTAAGGTGGTTGTATTTTGAAAGGAGGCTATATTAACTCCTTCGACTTTTCTAGGATCTTACTTAATTATTAACCAAAGGACTCATTAGTAACGTTTTCTAGATTTGTAACCTTAGATAAACCATAGTATTTTTATTTTAATATATTCGTTTGATGTTCCTGATTTTTGGGGCATCACAAACTTGCCGTCGATCTTTGTAGTATCTTCAATTTGTTCTCTAAGTCGTTGTTTGTAGAGTTTGATTTTTGTATTGGGCACTTTGTATCTTTACAATATCCTACTTTTTGACTTGTAAGATTTCCAATTTCGATTCAACTCGACGCTTTTCAACACTAAAGAAATTGATTCTCTCAAACATTAATAGTGGTTGGAGAGAAAGCGATGCAAACTTTATTGTATCACTTGACTATGTAAATTGATATTCTACGATGTGCCACTAATGTTCCATTTTTTATCAGCACAAAGAGGGTTTTTGAAGTTGCAATTGAGTATTCTACGAGTATGTATGGGTTTTAATTTCTTGCAGTAGTGTGAGTTCATATGCAGGAAGGATCATACTCTGTTTTTGTTGTTGATGTTCTATTCAAAACAAATAGTAACATGTTACTGTTTACGTCAATTTTGATAGTAATTTTTATTTATTTTATTTTATTTTATTTATTTATTTATTTATTTTTAAGAATTTCATAGTCAACATGAATCTTTTGTGATAGATCTTGTTGAGAGAATTCTAAAAATATTAATTTTATTAAAAACTGATATTTAAATCAAAAGTTATATTATTTTAAAGTTTGAGATATTAAATTAATCACTAAGGATATTTTGGTAATAGTGATATTTTCTAGACTTTTCAAGGAAAACTTTCGGAAAATTTTATTTCCACACACCAAATTATCTTTGTGTACATCGTTTCTCAATCCACACAATTAATAATTCGATTTTTACTTCTTTATCTCAGTTCACACACTTTACATTCCAAATATACCTTCACTTCTTTGTGCGCATCATTTCTCCTTCCATCCGCCCCTTCCCAGCCTCTTAGCCATTCTCACACAGCCCCTTACGCTGCCGTCACCTCCATTGCAATCTTCTCCCCCAAAAATCCTAACTCTCTCTCTCTCTCTCTCTCTCTCTTTCTCTCTCTCTCACACACACACACACACACACACACATACACACACAAGGTTCAGGTGTGATTAAGCTTATCGATTATTCAATTTTGTCTCATAGATACATATATATATATATATATATATGTTTCGGTTTGGATACAGTGTCTTAGGGTTTGAGAGTTAGAGTGAAGAAGACAAACAACAACCGTGTCGCTTAGGCCTAGTACGAGAACTAAGGTTCGCCGGAACTACATCTCGCAGACAAGTGCCTGGCTACCAGCTACTTTCTGTCACCATAAGCATGACTAGGACAACAACTTTTCAACACCATCCACGCCACTCGCCCAAGGCGTGTCACACCACTCCATTCTCTTCTCTAAAGCTTGCTCCACTCCGGCCATGGCAAATCGAAACAGCGCTGGTGGAGTCAACATCGAGCACTAAACCAAAACCAGCACACCACCGGTGCAAAACGTAGGCTCACAGTGATGGAGAAACTAGCAAGAGAACCCAAAAATCTGAAGAAGAACCCTCCCTGCACACCCGTGGATACCCAGAAACCAGAACTATAACCGGCATATATATTGTTCCTCGCTTTGTATTGTTGAGGTTTGGGCATGGGAGGCAATGACCGGCGGTGAAGTGGCTGGTGAGATGTGTATGGAGAAATTGTGAGATGTGTGGGTGAGATAGTAATTTTGTTAAATGATAAAATTGTGATTCTAAAAAAATTCTTTAAATGTGTGGAGTAAGGAAACTTGGTGTGTGAAAATAGAATTTCCTAAAACTTTTTGTATTATTCCTTAATGCATTAAAGTTTTACTATGAGGGGGTTTTGACCAATTCTCCTATATTTTTTCCTTATTGCTTTTTTCTCCAGTTATTCTTTTTTTTTTCCCGACAATATTCTTGACATTTTGGTGAGTCAATGTTCTGGACATTCAGGCGATTTTCGATGACATTCAGAACACTCTAACGATTTTCCGATAATGTTGAACATTTTGACAAGTCTTCGATGACTGTCTAACAAATGTTCGTCGATGGTGAGACGTGCAGCGTCCTTAAATTTTTTTTTTAAAAAAAATAGTAACAATTAAAAATATGTAAAACTAATTAATGCAAATGTTTTATTTTGAAACTAGATGAGTTTTAAACTGTGTAGATAAGACCTACAAATCAATGCCCCTTCCATTTTTTTAAACAATTTTTGTTCAAGTATTTCACTTTATTAAATTCTAAAAAAACTAATGAATTGTCAAAAATATTATTTTTTAATAGAGAAAAGTTGATTTTTGTTTTTAAATTTTTTTTTTTAACTTTTCCCAAACAAACTTTTGTTTTCAACTTATTTAATAGAAAAATTACCTTTTTTTTTCGGATAATCAAAAAACACTACATCCCAAAAGCATAACACTTCAAATTTATACGAAGGGATTGGCTTCCAGACACCGTAGGCCCACCAAGGGAATTGAGTGTTACTAAAGGACATATGACTCATGGATCATATAGCATTGGCTATGTTCGTTAGGACCCAGGGGTGCATCTAGGAAGTTACTGTGAGAAATGCGTGGACAATATTGATAATTTTAACCTCATTCAACATTGTTAGCCAAGAACCACCCAATGCACATTATTCGATTCATCCTCAAAGCGGCTACAACATGAAAATTGTGAAGCATCTAATAAATTTGCTCAATTGCCATTGCTCTGCAACTCAATCCTTCTGAAGAAAAAGCGGAATGAAGTGCCGAAAGTATTAGTCAAATGGGACTATTGGTTAATAAAATCTCTCTTTCGACCAATTCAAATATTCCCTTCAGTCGATGAGTGAACTTCTCAGTTATGTTTCGAGTGATCCTATGCTGGAACTTGGTAGATTTTAGCCACGTGACACCAACATAAATGGCACACTTGCATGATGAACTAGGAGAGAGAATACAGTTCTCAAACTGGTACTTAAAATGGACCTGCATGGGAAGAATGGAACAAACAAGGATCAATTAAAGTAATAGAAGATGAGATTTCACCTCAGAGATGTCTTTGCAATGCATTGGTGTACTTACACGGAAGTGGTCACTGAATGGGATATGGTGTAGGGCCATAACCTCATTCACAATCCACCCTTTACCATTTGAAATGGGAAATTTCTGCTGTGTGCACGTAACTTCCCCTCCAAAGATTGAGAATTGGCGGTTAAATTTGTAACATAGACATCGTTCGTACAAGTCTGTCTTTACAGGTTCCCAAGTAGTAGCGACATAACTCAGGCAACCGGTCTTTCCCATCACTATATGCTCCAAGTTTCCCCCATCAAACATTTCCATCAGCAATTTCATCTGCACAAGAATTTCCATACAGTTTAGGCACCTATGCCAAAGTTACTTAAAAATGAATAATATTAATTAAACATATACCATTGAGAAAAAAAAGTACAAAGCAAAAGGATCAATAAAAAAAGGAAACACAAACAACATTAGCTTCCTCTTCCTTGTGCAGGCATAGAAAGGATAAGAAAATGCCAATTTTGGTAAAGAAATTGCAAACTCAGAGGCATTATCCATGTTTAGCCTCTACTTTTAAGGACTAGATCAGGGGTTTCTGCCTGGCAAGGCCCGTCTCCTGATTATTCAGCTCAGTTCTGAGAGGAGTACATTCACTGCTTTACAAGTAGAAGACTGGTTTAGAATCATTATTTATAGTCTTAACGCATAATTTATGCCTTTTCATACAGGCCTACCTCTGGGTAGAAATAACATGAGGAACCTCAATACAGTCTGCTTCTTTGCAAAATGAAATGAAGCCTAATGGCTGAAAAACTCGCATAAAGGTCCATGGACTCACAAGCAAGCAAACAGAAGTGAAAAGAAAAACATCGACCACTTACTTTTACAGGAAGTTCCACAGAGTAAACCTTGGACATTTTTGCATCTTCAACAACCAAACAAGACCCAGTGTCTGCAAGTAATAAAGACTTTCCATCATCTTCCTGCTGCTCTTCTGCAATCTGTGCTTTCTGATCTGGAGTCAGTGTTCTTGTTCGCCACAAGGCCATGATTGTCCTGTTAGTATAGCACAATGAAGCACCCATTTGAAGTAAGAAATAATGCATAAATATCTCTATGGTCATCATATCAGCTTTATGACTAACAGTGCAGCATTAAATTAATATACGTCATTCATACCTATTAGCTACGTTGAATGACACAAATGATATAAAATAGAACTGAAGCCTGCCTACTTCATCTTGGCACTTTGCACCATGCTTGGCATCAAGACCTCGACCCTTCCGAAGAACAATGACCAACTGAGCACTGCCCATGGATGCTAGAGATGGGGGAAGCACTTGAATTTCATCAATGTCCTCCCAAAGAAAGAAAAATTTGGTTCTATGTCCAAATAAGTTGGTATAAAACCCAACAATTCTTGCAGATAAAAAAAGGCGCCCCTGCACCAAAAGGATGTCTCAAATTTAATCCAAGTTCTAGACACTTGAACACAAGCAGATACACAGAAAAAATCATATCTATCAATGAGCTACGCGCAACATAAAAATAGAAAGGTTTGGATGCTCCCTGGAAACAATATGGCTAAGTTTGATTTTTAAAAAAATATATAAAAAATAAAAAATAAAAAAAACTAGAAAGTGGAAGTACAAGTAAAAGAGAATGAAAGGAATATGGAAATAAAAGGGAAATTTAGCCAAAACACCTCCATTCGGCTCCTTTTTGGTGAAAAGACAGCCCATAATTTTTTCCTTCATAAACCCCCTCACTTGGAGGTGCATACTTGATGGAGAACACGGAAACATGTTTTTATTTCTTTTTAGATAATCTTGCCCTTCGATATATATATCTGAGAGATTTGAATCAAATCTGTGAATGCGATTGTCATTCCTTCCCTATCGTTCTTCTCCTTCATCAATCGTTTTCCAGTTCGTACTCGCGAGAGATTCATCAAGTTGCAGGACAAGAGAGCCTCATCGAGTTGCAGATCTTCATTCAATCTTTATTTGAGTTAGAGTTGGAGTTTCATTCGTGTTAGAGTTGGAGCTTGTTTGAATCATTGTTTGATATGTTTTTGTTGTATGTGATTTGTAATTGTGTTTGTTAACTAGTTTGTGAATGTGAAAGTAAAATTTCATCTCTGGTTGTTGCGGTTGCTCTTTTAATATGTACTCTCTTTTTTCTTTTCTTTTCTTTTTTTTTTTTTGGTGCCCGTTAAGAATAACAGTAAAATTTTACTATGGCATTGTGTTCTCGAGTTATTTCTTTTGTTATACAAATATGTTTATAAATAACAGTCAGTAAAATTTTACTGTGTTTTTTCATAAAATTGAGAGTAAAATTTTACTAACTTTGCTATAATAATATGTAGGGGCTGTTTGGTATAGCTTCTAAGAGATGATTATGGGTTATTTTAATTTGGGAGTCTATGTCAGACTGTTTGGTACAACTTCTGCAGAAATAGCTTAAATAAGAAGAAAAAAATTGATTATTTAGCGTAAAAAAGCTCTACCAAACGGGGCCATAATCTGTCATTTTCTTGTTGATGCTCTGTTTTAAATTAACATTAAAACTTTACTCCGTTAAAGTTATTATTTTGTTTTACTCTGTAAAAGTTATATTTTTGTAATTGTTTTTGTTTTACTCTGTTAAAGTAATTATTTTGTTTTACTCTGTAAAAGATATATATGTATATACGTGGTCTAGTTTGTATTTGCTCACATCATGGTGCTCCCTCTCTCTCTCTCTATATATATATACGGGCTACTTTCTCTCTCATCTTAACATTTCCTCTGTCCTCAGTTTACAGGATGTGTGCTTCCGCTCTCTCTCTCTAGTGACCCCCTGACTCCTGGTAAGCACTACCTACAATGTACGTACTTAGTTCTGTTAAACACTTATTTAGATAGAGGTAATTTCTGAATTTAGTAACAACGGTACTCTCTGTTAGTGAACACTTTCTGAAATCAAATGCCACTAATTTAATGGGCTTATGGGACAGGAAAAAAGGCCCCATAAATTTAAAATATAATGCATCAACCATCAAGATATGATTATTATACTCAATTGTATCATATTTGTGCAACTTCTAAGGACTCGGCAACTTCTGAGTTGCAACTTCTTTGTCAATTGTTTGGTGGTGCTGATGGGACTAAAGAACTCCAGAATTCCTTTTACTTAAAAAGCATTGAATATGCAATTATTACCTACCTGTAATGGCATCTTTCTTTTCAAGGAGCATGAGAAATCACTGATGAGAAATTCTTCTGGTGGCAAACCAAAATTTTTTTGGAAAGTTGAATTTCTGTGAGGTGATCGAAGGTTCAACTGTCAATTGTGAATCATGGAGTTAGATTAACATTTCAGTAGAGACATTGAGTGAAGTTATAGAAACAACAAAAGGATGCTCAAATCGCAACAATTACTTTCAAGGAAAACAAAAGAAAAGTGATTGGAGTGGTGAATGCAAATGAGGACAGGGTCCCACTCTACATGATCTTAAACAACTATGAAAAATAATGAAAAATATGTCTACCTTCTTTCCGACCTCCTTTTCCATCTTTGTTAAGTAATCTTTAATTGTGTCAACGCCATTGTTATTGTCCAAAAATATTCTAAGGTGCAACTTTGACTGAGAAGACTGAGCAAGTTTTCCCTCGAGGGAAACCCAGATGTCTGCTAGTTCTGTAGATGTGTGTTTTAAGAAATTTATCTCTGCATGCCCAAGTGAGGCAGCCTGGTCAAATGGACCATCAAAATCAAAAACCTCCACATCCAAAACTGAGGGAGGTTCTTCAGCAGCATCAAACTCAAGTATCTCTGCATGATTTTTTAGTGGATGGTGAGCCAGGCACAAAAATTTGTCAATAGATATTAACCGAAATGATTCAAATGAACCACATAAAATAATCCAAAGGAAATAAAGATCTCACCATGCCATTGAGGATCAGGAGCTTGAAGCTTAACAGAGCTTGTTCTTGTTTTCCCGTTGCAGGAGAACACCACGTAGGGATCTGGCAACCCTGTTGGATCCATCGATGCTAAGTTCATCCCCTCAATCAAAGCTACAGTGAGCACCCATCCATCACCTTGGGCTTTGATTCCATGATCACTTCCTGTTCATATAATAATGGTAGCAATGAAGTAGCAAAAATAAGCTACACAAAAGTTTTTATTTTACATGAAATTCAGAGCACTTGATAACACATTAAGTGGCGCTGTTCATTGTTTACCTCTTTTGAACCTAGCTTGTACAAAATGTGAAATCATGTTATAAACACGCTCTAATAGAATGCCTACAATTCCACCGGTGATAAGCTCTCCAAAACTGTCTGGCAAATCAAGACCATTAAATTCCAAGCCTTGCAGCTCCCGAGGTCTACAGAGTAGAATATGTACGAAGACGTACAAAATTACAAAAGCAGCAGAAATGACGGCAAAATTCCAAAAATACACAGTTGCCAACTCCCAATCTGACTGGTGCTCATTTTGCAAAGTTGCCAACATATGAACCTTGTCTAATACGTTTAAAGACTCGAGTGTTTTAATATTTTGAGCCAACAAGCTGGCAAACTGATCAAAACTCTCCTGGAGTCCCTGCCGAGCTCCTCCTTCAATTATACCCCTCATCATAGTGTTCTGAAAGAAGGTAATGCCCCATGATAATACAAGACGGGACGATTCTTCTCCTGAAGGTAGCTGTGGCCCAGGCATTATATTGTGAAGTATTTCAATCTTGAATGTATTACCATATGGAACATCTGGTGTGCTCACATTTACATGAACAGAAAATTCCCTTTCATCTGCCTTAGTATAGGTTTGCTCCTCAGTGGCTTTAACAGCCTTAACTAGCTTTGTTGCAGCTTTTGTATAGCTAACAACTCGCGTTAAACACATGTCTTCTGATTTTGACATCCAGGGGCCCTCTTGTACATCTGTCGTTCCTTGCAAGTCTGCCAAATCTCTCCTGAACTGTGAATTGGGAGCGAAAAGAATTGAGTTGAGATCTTTGGATGTTCCCATGTAGGTCTGATCAATAAGAATGCCCCCTTCCAGGTTCTTGGGCATTTCTCTTTCATTGCTCACTGACTGTATCTTTTCCATAGCTTCTTCAAAGCTACCGCAAGATAGAGGTTCTTCCATGCAATCCCCATATTCAGACAGTGTAGCGGACTGTTCCGAAGAATCATCATTTCTAGAGTTATCCTCATTTCTATTAAAAAGGCTCTCCAAACGGCCTGCAATAGCTTTCATCTTCTGTTTTCCCTCCAGGATCTTCCGAGATGAAGCTGTGCAAATATCTTGATATATAACATGGGGGCCTTCCCATTCTTTAGAATCCCCATTCTTAATATTTGGATTTTCATGGAAAAGGTAGTCAGTGGATATGTCTTGGCCTCTTCCATGCAGAGAAAGCGCAAGGAGAATTTTCCCTGCATCCATGAGGTAAAACTTCTATGGGTAAAACAGGAAGAGCTCTTTCTGCATACACTTTGATGACTAATTCACAATTTTTAAGAGCAACTATAACTTCTCGTGAGAGATCAAGAAACAGGAGCCAATGCAAGTCATAAAATTTTTTACCAAATCATAAGCAAACCAACAAACTAACAGAAATTATTCAACTTCATGATCCACTTACTGTTGTTGACATCTTTCAATGTCATTATCCTTGCAATTACACAAAATGAAACAAGAAAAATTATATCATGTTATTGGAAAATCAATTACTTCACTGCAAACAATATGTATAACATTATGGACTATGGCTCAATTTCTGAGGGATGTCCAGATGTCTACTAGTATTTACCAATCAAAGAAAACAATGCAAATGACAGAAACCCTTAAAAACAATTATCGGCAAGCCAGTCAGAAGTTCCCAGAGCATTTAAATGTTTGTTTGCACAGACTGGATAGTCTCTGGACAATTTGGTTGGAAAGGATGTGTATAAAATGTTTGCTTAGAAATGGGATTCATAACAAGAAATGATTATTCTATTGAATCATATACTTGTTTGGGATATTATGAAAAAAGATAAATGCTCAAAAGACTATGTTATCTTTTGAATTGTTTACTAAATAATAGGAATAATAAATCTAAGTTATAAATTATATTTTATTTTTTGGCTAGAACTTTTAAAAAATTAAATAAATAGAACACCAATAAAAATTAAATAAATTTATTTTAAATTTTAGTTGAGACTTTTAAATTTTATTTTATCTTATTAAGTACAATAATTCGGAGGGCCAAAAATGTTATTTTACCCGGCTTACATTTTTTGAATAAGAAATGGACAAAAATCGGGCTATTCCATGAATGGACATGGAGCCCTATCCAACCCTCCAATCCCCCCAAACAAACAAGTACACCAGCTAAAGGTAAAAAACAAACAAACAAACAAACTTCACTCAATTATGCTCATTTTTGTTTCTTCTTTATAATATGTAATCTTCTCTCAATAATCCAAGGCAGTTAATTTCTAAAATTTCAAAAGACCCTGATGAAATAGTCATATGTAACCCAACCACCTTGATCAAAGTACTTTCATAGGTACATTTTTCCTAATTCTATCTCAATGTACAACTGCTCAAACGTTCAAACACACACACACACACACACACACACACACACACAAGGCATATGAAAGAACAGGGGCGACACACACACACACACACACACACACACACACACACACACACACACACACACACACACACACACACACACACACACACACACACACACACACACACACACACACACACACAACAAAAATATTATTAGAGTGAAATGTCAATGACATTTTAAAAATTATGAAAACAATAATGGTTGTTTTGATTGAAAATGAAGAGACTATTGTAAATAAACTATATTAGTTATGAAATTTTTTGAATGTAACGACGATGTCATTATTAGTGATATGCAAGTATAAGTAATCTCACTATAAAGATATGGAATTTATTCGATTGTTAGTTATATTTGACATGTCAGGTTTACTCTTTATGCGTTTATTTACCATTAGTGGGTGATATTATATACCAATGATGATGTGGTATTACCATTATATTAAATTTTTAATCGAATTTTGTATCAAAAAATAATTTATCATTAGATAATTTATTTTAAGGCTTACATCTATATTTTTTTTTTATATTATCCATGATACACTAGTTATAAATAATATTTTTTTTTATGTTTCCTGAATTCAATCGTAAAAAATTTACGTTGAAATATTTTTATAAAAATTATTATAATTAGTAAGTGTCCCTCTAAATTAAATTTCTGGCTCCGCTGCGGTAAAAGAACACTGTTAAATTACATTAATCATCAGCAATAAAGATACAGTTCTATCAGTCTACGAGAAAAGACAGACCATCATTGACAGAGCCAAACAGAGAGGTAGGGGCAACTAACCACCATCTTTGTTGATCGATTTTGAAGCCTTGGGCTTTTCTATAGAAATAGAAAACCACGTGGGGGGCAAATTGTGATTCTCCTCGGCCACAACGGACCATACTGGAATCCGAACCCGACCCATCAAATCTCCAGAGGCATTGAAGAACCCAGAGTTATCATCATGGTGATAACCAGAGACCACAAGCTCATCATCCATGGCTTGTACCCTGAAAGCAAACTCCTCATTCCAAGCTGGGTTTGTGGTGTCCCTCAAAACCCTGGTCTTGGACTTGTGCTTCCCAATCTGAAGCTTTACATATGAGTCCTTCGCTGCCAAATCTCTTCCCTCCAACACATACACATATAGCCTCATCTCTGTATAACTTTACTATTTCTTGAAAGCAGAGAGAGTCTTTGAAAATGGCACGCTTTTGGTGTTTAAAGAAACAACGGATGAGAGGGTTGTGTGACTGTCTGGGAAAGCGAGAAAAAATTGTTGGTGAAGCCATGAAGAGGAAACGTGGGGGTGAGAGGGAAGTGACACGAGGATGTGGGAGATTAGAGAGAGAAGAAAGAGAGAAGCAGTCGGTTTGTTTTTGCCTCTTTTGGGGACCGATATTGCGGTTTGGCACAAGTCTCCTCATTTCTCAAGATAAGAATTTAACAGAAGCTGACATGGGTTTGATTTTCAATTACTATTCTTTTTCCACAAAAAAGAAATGTCAACAATTTAAAGATTATTTTAAATTTTGTACTTCTTATGAAATTCAAAATGTCTATATGCACAAGAAACAAGATATTGGATACAAAATGTACAAATAGAAGATATATTAACAATTATAAGTGTTCTTTTGGCAATTAAAAAAAAAAAAATCACCCCTTCTATCTATATTTTTTTATATCTTCAATGAATTTTTTTAAAATTTTGTCAAAATTTTTTACTTTTTTTGTCGAGACGAATCTGAAAAGAATATTTCTTTTTGAAAAAAAAAAAATTAAAAGCCAAAATAATCTAAAATATTCACTATATTTTGCTTATTGTTTTGTCTTTTTTCATAATTTTTTTAAAAAAATATATATATTTTTTCGGTTCATATTTCGAGTTGAATATAGAAGTTTAAAACTTTTTAAATTTTTTTTAAAAAAATTCACAAAAAAAAAAAAAACCCCACAAAATAAGCAAACCCCAAAACAACTCTAAAAATGCAAACAATATGAGACATCTTGATCATTATAGATGCAACGCAATAATAGACACAAATATTTTTTATCTTGTATCTGTATATTTTATGATGCATGTTGCACGATTGAAACTCAACTTGTATCTAATTCTACAAAACTACATACTTCGTCTGTATCCCATTCTATATTTTTTCTTTGTCCACCCAGGGTTGGCCTTGAGGCAACGCAACCAAGGCTGTCGTTTCAGGCCGTAGAATTTTGTCTGAAAAATAGAACCCTGAAATAATATTTGATCTTAAGTTTATGTATAGTTTATTGAAATGAAGTGGAATAAAATAATAATTCTATCATAATGTCCATCCTTACGTTTAATTTACCAATATATATATATATATATATTACAAAACAAAATCGTCATTTATTATTGTGAAAAGAATAGTCATTCTTTAAAGAGACTAAGGAATAATCATTTTACTCACTTTAATTTAATTTCAATGAATCAAACACTACATTATAGTATTAATATTTTAAAAAATAAAGTTTCATAAAATAAAAAAAAAAATTGATTTGATGAATTATTTAAAAATAATGGATGGCTATTTTTCAAATGTTTGAATTATTTATAGAATATTGCTTGACTATATCAATTACAATTGCTTCTAAGAAAAATTAAAAATTAAATTTGATCAAATTTTACAATTCAATCTACTATGTCAGGAAAACATATAAATAAATTAGAGGGAAATTACAAATATATATATATATATATATATCAGGGCTTGAGCCTCATAATAAAATAAACTTTTCATTAAGTAATAAAATAAATCTTAATCTTTTGATTTGTTTTCAATCTAAACCATTTGTCTATTTTTGTTAAGTAAATTTAATTGAAAAATAGTATTGTAGTCATTAAACTTAACGTCATTGCACAAAAGATGTCTAAAATATCCATTTTCATTGAGTTTAAGGACGAAAAAATATATATTTTTTAGAGTTTTACCTAACAAAAATAGATAAATAGTTTAGATTGAAAACAAATAAAAAATATTAAGGTTTGAATTGATAAAATTAAAAATTCAGGATTTATTTTGTTACAAGACTCAAATTTTTGAATTTTTATATAATTTTCCCACAAATTAATAATGTTAAAAATCGAAAATGTTCAAAATTTATCTTAATAATTATGATTTATGTCAATCTCAATGACTATGATTTATGTCAACCATAAAATTAGGGCACTCGATCCGTAAATCCAATTTTGATTTTTCTTTGTCCAAAGGTTCACACTATACTCCGTTTGGATCATGAGATGAGGTGAAAAAAGAAATAATTGTGGTTTCTCACCTAGGTGAGAAAAAAAATGATTGTGGTTTCTTACCTAGGTGAGGGGGGAGGAGGGGGGAATGATTATGGTTTCTCACTATTATATTTGGATGAATAAAAGAGAAAAGAATGTGGTTTCTTACCTATATTGTTTGGATAGAGTAAATAAGAGAAAAGAAAGAAAAGTGTTGTGTTTTAGTTTACCAAAATAACCTTCCATATATTAATAAGTTATGTTTTTTTATAAGCGTAATTTTGGTATTTTAGAAAACTTTCATTAAACCAAATTTTTTTCTTACCAAATCTCACCACTTTTGGTGAAAAACAAAACTTAGGTTTGGTGAGAATCATTTTATCACAATTTTCTCTTCATTTCTCACCTACTTAATCATCCAAATGAGTGAAAGGGTTTCTTATTCTCGCCGTTTCTTTTCTTTTCTAACCAAACTTCTCCATCCAAACAAAGTGTAAAAGACTTTGTCCATAAGAACAAGCTCCCTCAAAATGACTAAACTACCCATATATATATATATATATGAAGATTGAGAACTCTAATTTTGGAGCTCTAAAGAGAGCTCTAGTGATGTGGCAAGGAGTGGTGCCCACATGTTGTCATGACACGAACCCGCCCCTATAGATTAAGGTCATAACCAACCAATAATCATGACATTACCTACAGCCTCGAATAAGATTAAACGCATCTTAATAGTAATAAAGGGGCCAAAGCGGGATCAAACTTAATTTTTTTTTTTTCAATGAGTTGTGCTTATGTGGCACATCAAAAACATTCTCCGTATATTGATAATAACTCACACCATAACCAAAATTTACACCTTGTGTATCCAGGATCATTCAAACATATAGTCAGCTAAACCAAAAGTTTATATACATAGGTGATCCAACGGAACCACAAAGGTAGCAAAAAAGTAAGCAAAAGAACAAAAATAAAGTCTTGTGCATGAGACATTTGGGCTAACTCCACACAACTTGGATTTCTCTCACATTCTTCACTGAGGCTGGGGTTGGACATTTCTTTGCTCACCTACATACATATAAACAAGAGTGAGTGAAAGCTCAATGAATAATACCAAAGTAAAGGAATTATATGAGTGAGATTCATATTAAGTACATCGAACCTATAAATTTCATATACAAACGGCCTTAGGCCCATTATGTGTTTTTGTTGTACATGTCAAATAGCCTCGGGCCCATTTTAAGTCCTCATCAAACATATCAAACGGCCTCGGACCTATTGCATCAAACACATCAAACGGCCTCGGACCCATTGCATAACTTTGTCAGACTCATCAAATGGCCTTGGGCCCAATCTAAACACTTCGACATATCAAACGGCCTCGGGCAC
This sequence comes from Camellia sinensis, assembly GCF_004153795.1. Lineage (NCBI taxonomy): Eukaryota > Viridiplantae > Streptophyta > Magnoliopsida > Ericales > Theaceae > Camellia > Camellia sinensis. The sequence continues at coordinate 105,384 of NW_021029117.1, read as the reverse complement.
ATCATTTCCATTTTCATATTTATGCATATTTCACATTCATGATCATGATCGCCTTTCATTCAAATGGCCTTTGGCCCATCAAAATATTTAACCGTATCAAACGGCCTCAAGCCCAATTCATACATATCAAACATATCAAACGGCTTCAGGTCCAATTCATATATATCAAACGTATCAAATGGCCTCAGGCCCAATTCATATTCTTTACAAAGCCTTATACAAAACTTAGGCATATCAAATACTCATTCATAATTCAATCCAACATATCTATGAAACTTTTACAGAAGTAGCATTTGGAAAATAACATACTTGAAAATATCTCTACTAAGATATTACTCACAGTGTTCCATCGATGGATTTGCCTTTGCGTTTGACCTACACATTTCATAACACATTAGGTCACAAGCAATTCAATCTGTTCTTAACTTGTTTATTTCTCTTAGGCCTCTTTCTTAATCCTTTAGTTCATTTACAATGCTCAATACATGCCTAAGAGTGCTTAGAAATGAAAGAGAACGAAAATGGAACATGAAGTGGTTTTTCAAAATTGCAGAAACAAGGCACTTCGCTCAAGCGCAGCTTTGGTCATTTGAGCAATCTGTAAAACTCTATAAAAGTATTGGTTAAATGATTTTTATGCTCGAGCGAGATTTCTATCGCTTGAGCGATAAGTCTTGCAAAACAGGGTTCGCTCGAGCGTAAGGTTTGCCGCTCGAGCCACTACGTAATTCTCTGTAAAACTTCTGGGAGCTTGATTTCTATGCTCGAGCGACACTTTCCTCGCTCGAGTGGACAAGTCAAATTTTAGAATTTCCAGAATTTTGTTTGAAGTTCAAAACACATTTCCAAAGGCCAAAATCATGTATGATTTACCCAAAAACTTCAAAAACATGTATTTGAACACTAATACTTGATGAATTACATTTCTTATATACAAAACTTCACAAATTTGACAAATCATTATTCTAAACTTCCTTGCAAGCATGAATCCAAACTTAAACTCTTTTCTATCATCATCAAGACATGGATTTGAGCTCTATAGCTTCAAAGGTCAAGCAACCAAGTTCCATAATCCTATAATTCATGGATACATGTCTAAAATACTACAAATTCTACATGTTTAGTGTAATAACCCAACCCTCGCATACGATTGTGATATATTTTTAATCCCTTATTCTGTGTTTTCAAATGCTTAATGTGAAACTTCATGAGAAATGAAGTTTAAACCTATGGATCTTATGATTTGAAGCTCGTATCTGTTTAATGAGAAAAGTATTTGCATGTTTAGAATGTTAAATCAGAAATTGAGGGCCTTAGAGACTTGATAATTCGGAATTGATTTTATATTTGAAATCAGCATAATTTTTAGGTAGTAATAAGCCTTGCTGTGAAATTTCAATTTAGGATGACTAAATGATTGATTTTTTCCTTATTCATTCCTTATATATGTGTGTTCTTAACCATGTGACCTAAGAAAAATTTATCTCACATATTTCTTGGGGGAGGATAGAGGGAGTAGAGAGAAAAGCTAGTGGGGGACTTCAACAAAGTTTATAGAGTGAATAACCTAGAGAGAATTTGAAAGATCTAAGCTCACAGGTAAGTTTATTTATCTCCTCTAATTCTTCTCTTGAATTTGAGTGTGATTCCATCGTAATTGTGTAACCTAGGACTTGGAATTGAACCTAGGGTGTAATTATTGTTAGACTTGGATCATGTTTTATTAATGGATGATTTTGAACTAAGTTGATTATGCTCATATGTGGAGAAACTATCTTTTCTTCCTTACTTTCTCAAGAGGATCATGAAGAACTTACCTTATATATATATAGGAGATATTGAATGCAAAAGAAAATTAAGTTATATATAAGAATGAAAGAGTTAGTTTATATCTAGATTGATGTGTGTGTTTGAAGATTCTATTAACATGAGTTTTAGACCATGTTCTATCAATTAAGGAAGCTAATTTGAGCCATGTTAATGTTCACCAAAAGTTGAGGTTTTGTTTGAATTTTCGGATGTTGCTAGGCAGAATCGCCGCACGTGCGGGGGTCACTGCTGCACGTGCGGGAAATGGCAAAAATTTGGGGTTTTGCTACTATCGAAAAGCCATGTGCGGGCATCACTGCCGCACGTGCGGGACCAACTGCCGAACGTGCAGGGCTCACAGCCGCATGTGCGGCCCATGTTGAAAACAACGGGTTGCTCCGTTTTGCGTGGTGGACCCTCCAATATTATGGAAATATGTATTTAAGACCTTAATGATATCTGTAACTTTCATCGAAGCGAAATGAGTTCAAAAATGATTTAACAAAGGAAAAGAATTAACCTGCAAGTTGTTCATGTGTGTAGGTCATGATCCGGGAGGAACGAGCGCGCCACTACTGCACTGTGAGTAGTAGTGCTGTGCTAGTACACTTTTCTTCAGCTAATCATTACTATTTGCATTCTGTAAGTGCATGTCAATTATGTAACTTATGTGAATGTTGAAAGGATGTAAACGAATAATGTATAAGAATGGAAATGTTTGCTTATGACTTCGAAATTCTATAAGACTTTGATATCTGGGCCTATGGCCATTCCGTTGAAGTTGATATGGTATGAAATAAAGTGCTACACGGAACTAAGTGCTACGATGTGAGACACCTCTAGAATCCGTGTGAGACACCTCTTAGGTTCATACATGCATGTTCAAGGGCTTGATGCCAAAATACTCAAGGGCTTAATGCCAATATGTTTAAGGGCTTAATGCCAATATGTTCAAGGGCTTAGGTCAAGCAACCAAGTTCCATAATCCTATAATTCATGGATACATGTCTAAAATACTACAAATTCTACATGTTTAGTGTAATAACCCAACCCTCGCATACGATTGTGATATATTTTTAATCCCTTATTCTGTGTTTTCAAATGCTTAATGTGAAACTTCATGAGAAATTAAGTTTAAACCTATGGATCTTATGATTTGAAACTCGTATCTGTTTAATGAGAAAAGTATATGTCATGTTTAGAATGTTAAATCAGAAATTGAGGGCCTTAGAGACTTGATAATTCGGAATTGATTTTATATTTGAAATCAGCATAATTTTTAGGTAGTAATAAGCCTTGCTGTGAAATTTCAATTTAGGATGACTAAACGATTGATTTTTGTCCTATTCATTCCTTATATATGTGTGTTCTTAACCATGTGACCTAAGAAAAATTTATCTCACATATTTCTTGGGGGAGGATAGAGGGAGTAGAGAGAAAAGCTAGTGGGGGACTTCAACAAAGTTTATAGAGTGAATAACCTAGAGAGAATTTGAAAGATCTAAGCTCACAGGTAAGTTTATTTATCTCCTCTAATTCTTCTCTTGAATTTGAGTGTGATTCCATCGTAATTGTGTAACCTAGGACTTGGAATTGAACCTAGGGTGTAATTATTGTTAGACTTGGATCATGTTTTATTAATGGATGATTTTGAACTAAGTTGATTATGCTCATATGTGGAGAAACTATCTTTTCCCTTACTTTCTCAAGAGGATCATGAAGAACTTACCTTATATATATATAGGAGATATTGAATGCAAAAGAAAATTAAGTTATATGTAAGAATGAAAGAGTTAGTTTATATCTAGATTGATGTGTGTGTTTGAAGATCCTATTAACATGAGTTTTAGACCATGTTCTATCAATTAAGGAAGCTAATTTGAGCCTTGTTAATGTTCACCAAAAGTTGAGGTTTTGTTTGAATTTTCGGATGTTGCTAGGCAGAATCGCCACACGTGCGGGGGTCACTGCTGCACGTGCGGGAAATGGCAAAAATTTGGGGTTTTGCTACTATCGAAAAGCCACGTGCGGGCATCACTGCCGCACGTGCGGGACCAACTGCCGAACGTGCAGGGCTCACAGCCGTATGTGCGGCCCATGTTGAAAACAACGGGTTGCTCCGTTTTGCGTGGTGGACCCTCCAATATTATGGAAATATGTATTTAAGACCTTAATGATATCTGTAACTTTCATCGAAGCGAAATAAGTTCAAAAATGATTTAACGAAGGAAAAGGATTAACCTGCAAGTTGTTCATGTGTGTAGGTCATGATCCGGGAGGAACGGGCGCGCCACTACTGCACTGTGAGTAGTAGTACTGTGCTAGTACACTTTTCTTCAGCTAATCATTACTATTTGCATTCTGTAAGTGCATGTCAATTATGTAACTTATGTGAATGTTGAAAGGATGTAAACGAATAATGTATAAGAATGGAAATGTTTGCTTACGACTCCGAAATTCTATAAGACTTTGATATCTGGGCCTATGGCCATTCCGTTTAAGTTGATATGGTATGAAATAAAGTGCTACACGGAACTAAGTGCTACGATGTGACACACCTCTAGAATCCGTGTGAGACACCTCTTAGGTTCATACATGCATGTTCAAGGGCTTGATGCCAAAATACTCAAGGGCTTAATGCCAATATGTTTAAGGGCTTAATGCCAATATGTTCAAGGGCTTGAAGCCATTATGTTTCAAGATGTTTCAAGATTGGGCCAAAGGCCGTTCTGAATTTTATACAAAATCAGATTAGACATGTGATCTTTGCATTTACATATGCATTGATTTGTATTATGATTTAAGTTGAACATCAAATTATAGACGTATTGCTATTCACTGAGCCTAGCTCACCCTGTGGCATGTCTGTTTCTGTAGGTAACCAGCCAAGTGGTCAGCCCTAAGCCCTGACGCTCATCCTCTTTTGTCAACCTTGTGTGTCCAGGCCCTAGATGAAGCCACTCATATTTTTGTGAAGTTTTAGCGAAAGTTTGGCATTGCACTCTAATTATTGGCCTAGGCTGAAATGTGTATAACACTTTCTTCTACAATGTTGTTTTGTTATACGCCCAATCATAGGGCTGGGCCTATATATGTATATGTTTATAACCGATACTCAGGTGTATGTTTTGGATTTTATTTGTCTGTTATGATGTTTTTGATCCTAGCATTGTAGTAGTAGTAGCTCAATGGAGTTTGTTTCTATTATTTTATATTATTTGATGCTTCCGTTAAGGCCCCGTACGTTATGTATATCAGGTTACATGTCTGACTCCGAATAGCTCATGCCCAAACTTTTAGGGGCGAGTTTGGGGCGTGACAAGTGGTATCAGAGCACGAGTTGCTATCTGACACACGGATCCATTGAGCTTTAGGGTGTCTAGAAAACCAAACTTAGGTATTGTGCATGACATCCTGAAAGTATATGATCAATAGCAACGTTACATGTACTCTGCTAATGCTAACAATTTGAACTATGTCGATGCTATGTAATTGATTATTGTGTAGACTATGGTGAGAACAAGGACAGAAGACCCGGAAGATGCTACCTCTGCACGATTGGACAGAATGGAACGAATGATTATGGAGATGGCGAAAACCTCACGACAACAACAACAACAACCACAACCGCCACCACCACCGGTACCTCCGCCTGTAGTACAAGATTTCCATGCTGAGGACCGGACCATTACCCTTACCAAGGAGTTTAAAAAGATGAAACCGCTGTCATTCAAAGAAGGGATAGAACCAATGAAAGCTGAGGCATGGGTGTTGGGAATAGAAAAGTTATTTGAAGTTTTTCCTTGCACTGAAGCCCAAAAAGTGCAACTGGTTGCCTTCACTCTCGAGGACGAGGCGCGGAGATGGTGGATGCTTACAAGGACCATACACCCAGGGTTAACATGGGACAGATTCCTAGAATTGTTTTATGACAAGTATTTCCCTCAAAGTATGCGGGATAAGAAGGTGACAGAATTCGAAACTCTCAGACAAGGAAATAAAACTGTTGCCAAATATGAAGCCCAATTTGCAGAATTGGCTCAGTTTGCACCTCATATGGTGGACACAGATTACAAGAAGGCGCGTAAATTTGAAGGGGGATTACAGAGTGCTATCCTGGACAAGGTCAACATGTTGAAGTTACCCACTTATGTCGATGTGTTGGAGAGGGCTGTTATAGCAGAAGGAAACCTCGGTACTCAGAGCCGAATTTCAGAATGGAAAGGGAAGAGGTAGAATACTCAATGGTCAAAGGGGGCAACTACTCCACCAAATAAGAAACAAAATTCAGGGACTTCAAATACTTCTACTCCTGGTCAGGATTCAATTCCTGTTTGTTTAGAATGTGGAAAGAAGCATCGGGGAACATGTTATCGGAAGTCTGGAGCCTGTTTTAGGTGTGGTAAAATAGGTCATTTGACAAGGGATCGCCCTCAACGGAATCAACAAGATGGCAATAAGACTGCTACCGCAGGGTCTACACCGACTCCCAATACCAAGCCAACTGCCAAATCTGCTAACAACAAAGACACTACAAGACAAGGCAGGGTGTTTGCATTGGTTCCGGGAGATATGCAAAATGCTGCAACAGTGGTGTCAGGTACATTTATTGTTCATGGTCATTCTGCTCATGTTTTGTTTGATTCAGGCTTTACCCATTTCTTTTGTGTCAAAGTTATTTGCTCCCAATTTAGATGAATTTGAGGAAGTATTATCTTATATGCTATGTGTGTCCTCACCTTTGGGGGATTCTATGATCTGTACTTCTATATATGTTGCTTGTGAACTCCACCTTGGGGATATCCGAGTATATGCTAACCTGTTACCTCTTGACATGACGTATTTTGATATTGTTCTGAGAATGGACTGGTTGAGTGAATATGGTGCAACTATAGACTGCTTGACTAAGAAAATCAGTTTCCGCCCTCCGGGACAAGAAGAGTCTATTTTTCAAGGACAGGAAGTGACTTCCCCACCTTATTTGATTTCTGCAGCAAAGGCTTGTAAATTAATTCAGAAAGGGTGTCAGGGGTATTTATGCAATGTTTTGGAGGGGCAAGGGATGGATGGGGTTATTGATATAATTTCGGTCGTCTGTGAATTTCCGGATGTTTTTCCAGAAGAATTACGGGGGCAGTTAATAGACCGTGAAATTGAGTTTACAATTGAAGTAGCGTCAGGAACTCAACCTATTTTTAGGACTCCGTATAGGATGTCACCAATTGAAATGAAAGAATTAAAGATTCATCTACAGGATTTGCTTGATAAGGGATTCATCCGTCCGAGTGTATCTCCTTGGGGTGCGCCAGTTCTGTTTGTGAAAAAGAATGATGGAACACTTCGGCTATGTATTGATTATAGGGAACTCAACAAGGTAACAATAAAAAACAAGTACCCTTTACCACGGATCGATGATTTATTTGACCAGTTACAAGGGGCACAGGTCTTTTCTAAAATTGATTTACGGTCCGGATACCATCAATTAAAGGTTAAAGCTGATGATGTTGAGAAGACAACTTTTCAAACCCGGTACGGTCATTATGAATTTCTGGTTATGCCCTTTGGAGTAACTAACGCACCAGCAGCATTTATGGATTTAATGAACCGTGTTTTCAAACCTTATTTGGATGAGTTTGTGGTGGTCTTTATTGATGATATCCTCATTTACTCGAAGAATGTGGAAGCTCATGAGAACCATCTTCGCTTGATCCTTCAGACCCTCAGGGAAAAGAAACTGTATGTAAAGCTAAAGAAATGTGAATTTTGGCTACCGGAGGTGGCATTTCTGGGGCATATTATAACAAAGGAAGGAGTTTCCGTTGACCCACACAAAATTGAGGCGATCGTGAATTGGCCAACTCCCACTAATGTGACTGAGGTGCGTAGCTTTATGGGTTTAGCCGGATATTACAGAAGGTTTGTTCAAGATTTTTCCAAAATCGATGTGCCTCTTACACAACTGACTCAAAAGGGAGTTGCATTTGAATGGTCAAAAGAACGAGAATCTGCTTATCAGGAATTGAAAACAAAGTTAACTACAGCACCAGTGCTGGCCTTACCATCCGGTATAGAAGGGTTTGTAATCTAAAGTGATGCTTCGCACAAAGGGCTTGGTTGTGTACTTATGCAAAATGGAAGGGTTGTCCCTTATGCCTCTCGACAGTTGAAACCCCACGAGAAGAATTATCCCACGCATGATCTTGGGCTGGCAGTAGTAGTCTTTGCTTTGAAAATATGGAGACACTATCTGTATGGCACTACCTGCGAAGTGTACACCGACCATAAGAGTCTCAAGTATCTTTTTACTAAAAAAGAGTTGAATATGAGGCAGTGACGGTGGTTGGAACTTATTAAAGATTATGACTTACAGATTCATTACCATCTCGGTAAAGCCAACACAGTTGCAGACGCGCTTAGTCTGAAGAATATGGGAAATTTGGCAAATTTGGTTACAGGGCAAAAGGAATTGGCAACTGAGTTGGATAAAATGGAAGTAGACCTTGTACTACATGGGCAGGAAGCTATAATGGCAGCAGTGATGGCCCAACTGACCCTACTTGAAGAGATTAAATTACATCAAATGGAAGATGAAACTCTAAAGAAGGCATGTGGGGAGTTAGAGACAAAACCAAAACCGGGATTCAGTCTAGTAGATTTAGTGCTCAAATTTCAAAACCGAATATGTGTCCCCAATGTGTTGGAACTTAAACAGAAACTGATGGAAGAAGCACATACCTCAAGATCTTCAATGCATCCAGGGAGTACTAAAATGTACCAAGATTTGAAGCAAAATTTTTGGTGGCCAAGTATGAAGAAGAAGATCGCGGAGTTTGTCTCCAAATGTTTACAATGTCAGCAAGTAAAAGCGGAGCACTAGAGACCAGCAGGATTGTTACAACCCCTTCCAATCTCGGAATGGAAATGGGAACATCTGACCATGGATTTTGTTGTGGGGTTACCACGGACTCCTCGGGGTTTGAATTCAATATGGGTCATTGTAGACCGATTAACTAAGTCCGCTCAGTTCCTACCAGTGAAGACTCAGTATAATGCAGATAAACTGGCGGTAATTTATGTGAATGAAATTGTAAGGCATCATGGTGTTCCGATCTCAATTGTATCAGATAGGGATCCAAAGTTTGTTTCCAAATTCTGGCAAAGTCTGCAGGAAGCCGTGGGTACAGAATTAAAGTTCAGCACAGCTTTCCATCCTCAGACTGACGGCCAATCCGAAAGAACGATACAGACTCTGGAGGATATGCTCCGAATGTGTACGCTAGATTTTCAAGAAAGTTGGGAAACCCATCTATCGTTGGTAGAGTTTGCGTACAATAATAGTTATCATTTGAGTATTGAAATGGCACCCTATGAAGCTCTGTATGGAAGACCGTGTCGTTCTCCCGTGTGTTGGGCTGAGGTTGGAGATAAATCCTTGCTAGCACCTGAAATTGTTCAGTTGACAACTAAAAAGGTTAAACTTATTCGGGAAAGGTTGAAAATTGCTCAAAGTAGGCAGAAAAGTTATGCGGATAACCGACGAAGGGATTTGGAATTTGAAGTGGATAGTCATGTCTTTGTAAAGGTTACTCCGATGAAAGGACATCCAAGATTTATGAATAGGGGTAAGTTAACACCCCGATATGTAGGACCCTTTCAAATTTTAGGAAAAGTGGGTCCGGTAGCTTACCGGGTTGCCCTTCCGCCCAATATGAGTCAAGTACATAACGTGTTTCATGTTTCTATGCTTCGAGGATACCTTCCGGATCCATCACATGTCATTGATTACCACCAAATTGAGTTGGATGACAAGTTAACTTATGAAGAAAAACCAATTCGAATTCTGGATCGGCAAGTGAAACAGTTACGAAATCGCGAAATTCCAATGGTAAAGGTTGAATGGCAAGAACATTACGGGACCGAAGCTACTTGGGAAAAAGAAGAGGAAATGCAACACCGATATCCGCATATGTTTCCGTCTAAGGTAAAACAAGTTTGAGGGACCAAACTTATTTAAGGTTGGGAGAGTGTAATAACCTACCCTTGCATACGATTATGATATATTTTTAATCCCTTATTCTGTGTTTTCAAATGCTTAATGTGAAACTTCATGAGAAATTAAGTTTAAACCTATGGTTCTTATGATTTGAAACTCGTATCTGTTTAATGAGAAAAGTATCTGTCATGTTTAGAATGTTGAATCAGAAGGGGTTGTTTGGGATGACCTAAAGAAGTGTACTTTTTGTCTTTTTACGAAAAGATATGTAGAAAAGTAGAGAGGTGATGTGATTGGAAAAAAGATAAAAAGATAAAAAGATTGATTATTTTAGAGTTGCCAAACTTGGCCTGAGGGCCTTAGAGACTTGATAATCCGGAATTGATTTTATATTTGAAATCAGTATAATTTTAATGTAGTAATAAGCCATGCAGTGAAATTTCAATTTAGGATGACTAAACGATTGATTTTTGTCCTATTCATTCCTTATATATGTGTGTTCTTAACCATGTGACCTAAGAAAAATTTAGCTCACATATTTCTTGGGGGAGGATAGAGGGAGTAGAGAGAAAAGCTAGTGGGGGACTTCAATAAAGTTTATAGAATGAATAACCTAGAGAGAATTTGAAAGATCTAAGCTCACAGGTAAGTTTATTTATCTCCTCTAATTCCTCTCTTGAATTTGAGTGTGATTCCATCATAATTGTGTAACCTAGGACTTGGAATTGAACGTAGGGTGTAATTATTGTTAGACTTGGATCATGTTTTATTAATTGGATGATTTTGAACTAAGTTGATTATGCTCATATGTGGAGAAACTATCTTTTCTTCCTTACTTTCTCAAGAGGATCATGAAGAACTTACCTTATATATATAGGAGATATTGAATGAAAAAGAACATTAAGTTATATGTAAGAATGAAAAAGTTAGTTTATATCTAGATTGATGTGTGTGTTTGAAGATTCTATTAACATGAGTTTTAGACAATGTTCTATCAATTAAGGAAGCTAATTTGAGCCTTGTTAATGTTCACCAAAAGTTGAGGTTTTGTTTGAATTTTCGAATGTTGGTGGTTAGAATCGCCGCACGTGCGGGGGTCACTGTCGTACGTGAGGGACCAACCGCCGCACATGCGGCCCATGCTGAAAACAACGGGTTGCTCCGTTTTGCATGGTGGACCCTCCAATATTATGGAAATATGTATTTAAGACCTTAATGATATTTGTAACTTTCATCGAAGCGAAATGAGTTCGGAAATGATTTAACGAAGGAAAAGAATTAACCTGCAAGTTGTTCATGTGTGTAGGTCATGATCTGGAAGGAACGGGTGCGCCACTATTGCACTGTGGCTCGTAGTACTGTGCTAGTACGCTTTCCTTCAGCTAATGATTACTATTTGCTTTCTGTAAGTGCATGTCAATTATGTAACTTATGTGAATGTTGAAAGGATGTAAACGAATAATGTATAAGAATGGAAATGTTTGCATATGACTCCGAAATTCTATAAGACTTTGATATCTAGGCCTATGGCCATTCCATTTAAGTTGATATGGTATGAAATAAAGTGCTACATGGAACTAAGTGCTACGATGTGAGACACCTCTAGAATCCGCGTGAGGCACCTCTTAGGTTCATACATGCATGTTCAAGGGCTTGATGCCAAAATACTCAAGGGCTTAATGCCAATATGTTCAAGGGCTTGAAGCCATTATGTTTCAAGATGTTTCAAGATTGTGCCCAAGGCCGTTCTGAATTTTATACAGAATCAGATTAGACATGTGATCTTTGCATTTACTTACGCATTGATTTGTATTATGATTTAAGTTGAACATCAAATTATAGACGTATTGCTATTCACTGAGCCTGGCTCACCCTGTGTTATGTCTGTTTCTGTAGGTAACCAACCAAGTGGTCAGCCCTAAGCCCTGACGCTCGTCCTCTTTTGTCAACCTTGTGTGTCCAGGCCCTAGATGAAGCCACTCATATTTTTGTGAAGTTTTAGCGAAAGTTTGACATTGCACTCTAATTATTGGCCTAGGCTGAAATGTGTATAACACTTTCTTCCACAATGTTTTTTTGTTATACGCCCAATCATAGGCTGGGCCTGTATATGTATATGTTTATAACTGATACTCAGGTGTATGTTTTGGATTTTATTTGTCTGTTATGATGCTTTTGATCCTGGCATTGTAGTAGTAGTAGCTCAATGGAGTTTGTTTCTATTATTTTATGTTATTTGATGCTTCCGTTGAGGCCCCGTACGTTATGTATATCAGGTTACATGTCCGACTCCGAATAGCTCATGCCCAAACTTTTAGGGGCGAGTTTGGGGCGTGACATTTAACATGCTTCAAGCTCAAATATACATAATCATGGTGAATGCTTACATGCATGTAAATACAAACTTCAATGTCATTATATTCAACTCAAATCTCATTCTAAGCTTCATTTATTTTTGAATTCACATAACCATGATCTTGAACTCATAAATTAGAGTTTAATTACTCACCTAAAGCTTCAATTCTTCCAAATTTAACTAATCTAGCCTAGCTTCCAAATTCCCAAGCTTTGAGCGAAAATCCACAACTTGTGCCCTCTCTCTCTCTCTCTAGAACCATCCCTGTAATAACCCGACCCTCGTTTATGTTTTCTAGTATATTTCCAATCCCCTATTTTGTGCATTTATATGCTTACTGTGAAATTTCGTATGAAGTGAAGTTTGACTGAGTGAATCTTATGAATATAGATTCATATCTGTTTAATAAGAAAAATATCTGTCACAATTAAAATGTTTAGATCAGAGATTGAGAGCCTTAAAGGCGTAATTATCTGGAATTGATTTTATATTTGTGATCTTCGTAATTTTTAAGTCATAATATGATTTTCTGTGAAATTTCAATTTGGAATGCCTAAACTGATTGATTTTCGTCCTTATTCTTTATATATATATATATATATATCTAGGTTCCTTAGATTTTTGATTGAGAGCCATTTTCATAAATATCTCCTGGGGAGAGAGAGTTTGAGAGGAAGAGGGGTTCTTCAAAGGAGGAGATTAGGGAGTTGAGAGGGTTTGTGGAGATTGAACCAAGGTATGTATGAATCACTTTAAATAACCTCTCTTCAACCTCTTCTTAAGGGTAGTAAGGATGTTTCTACGCAAGCTAGAGTTTGTGTTTGAGATCAAGTGTGTGTGACAATTGTTTCATTGGGAAACATTCTTAGCATATAGTTGTTTGGAGGTAAGGACTGATAAATTCCTTGGACTCTCATGTTGAAATTGCATGTTTATACATGTGTTTGTTTGTATGGTTAAGGGAATTGGGTTATGTTGTAAAATGGAAAAAGGTTAAGTTAATTGAGTTTGTGACTTAAGATTCATGTGGTATTATACACTTGAAATCCATGTTATTGTAATGTTGATCCCTTGTGTTGCATTAATTCCTCTCATTTTATGCTTTGAATTGAGTTTACCAAGTTGAAAGATTACATGAATTTCGGACTGCACAAACAGGGTAAATCGCCGCACGTGTGGGGGTTATGGCTGCACGTGCGGGAGTCATGGCTGCACGTGTGGGAGTCATGGCCGAACGTGCGGAAAACAGAGCAGTTTGGGTCTTTGAATATTGCTAAAAAAGCATGTGCGAGGCTTCATTGCCGCATGTGCGGGGCTCACAGCCGCACGTGCGGCCCATGCTGGGAAATTTTGCCCGCTCCGTTTTACGTGCTTGATCCTCTGATGATATTGACATCTGTATTTAATGCCTCTTCAATGTTTGTGAATTCGTTGAAACGAAACGAACCGAAAAATGATTTTAAAAGGAAAATGAACTAATTCTTGTATGGCATGCATATGTAGGGCACCTACCAGGAGGGACTATTGCTCCATCAACGCACTGTGAGTAGTAGTACGGTAGCTGTATATCTTAGTTACCGTTAATACGTATTGTTATTAACGCTCTGTTCTTCGAGAGTTAATTACGCTAACATTTATAAATGTTTGGAAAATCTGCGTACATTGGTACAGCTCTGGAATTACCTTGCTTTACTGATATTTTGATGTCTTTGGAATCATCCTGTTTGACAGTGATGGGCTCAAGGCCATTATAATGTGCATTGCTCTGTCCTTATGAATGCAGTAATACAGTTGCCTTCTGTTAGTCATTATCAATGATGTTCTATTATTTGCGAAACAAGTATGTCGACTTATTATAAACCATGGGAAGATCTACGTGCATTATTAACACTGAAGTAGTACATGTTGCTCATTGTTGATAGTTAATATGAACATTCTATTATCTGCAAGATAATTGTATTAATTTATGATGAACAAATGGAACATATGTGCAATGTGGAATTCTAATATCCTTATATCTCTAGCATTGTTCAATCTGTTAATATCCGAACTAAAGGCCAACCTGTAAAATACGCTTTATGTATGGCTAATAATTATCATTAGCACTCTGTTACCCGTAAATTAACTATGTTAACTCATGTGGATGGTTGATAGAACTCATGTGTTTCTGTATAACTCTGAGACTAATCTGCTCAAATGATATCTGGGATTATTTTGTTCTGTTTACCGCTCTGGTTATGCTATGAGGTGATATGAATTGTTCGGTCTTTACGACCTGCTGATTTTTGGTATGGAACAAAGTGCTATACGAAACTAAGTGCTGCAATGCGAGTCACCTCTAGAATTCGTACGAGACACATCTTAAATCCATACATACATGAACTGGGCTTAAAGCTAATTTGAGCCTATGGCCATTCTGTATGATCTGTTAGGCCAGGGGCCATTCTGTATGGTCTGTTAGGCCTGAGGCCAATCTGCATTTTCTGGTATGAAGCAAAGTGCTGTGCGGAACTAAGTGCTACAGTGTGAGTCACCTCTAGAATCCGTACGAGACGCCTCTTGAATTCATACATGCATGAACAAGGCTGAGGTTGTTCTGCATTCTGCGCTTAATGCCACTCTGTTTAAGGGCTTAACGCCACTCTGATTAAGGGCTTAATGCCACTCTGTTCAAGGGCTTAAAGCCATTCTGTTTGAAGACTGGGCCCAAGGTCGTTCTAGAAACAACTACGTGTATTTTGCATTATACACGCATTGATGTGCATTGTAATTCAAGATGTTCATTGAATTATTAAAGTACTATTATTCACTGAGATTGTCTCACTCTGTATTTTGTCTGATTCTATAGGTAGCAAATTTGGAGGTCAGCCTTAACCCTCGATGCTCGTCCCTCTCTTGTCAACCTCTGTGTGTCCAGGCATTCGGATGAAGCCTGCCCATTTTTGTGGAGTTTTGCTAAGCTTTTGACTTGTACACTAATTGTCTATATTATACTTCCAATGTTTTTGTTATACGCCCAAGCAAGGGGCGGTACTTGTATATGTGTATGTAAATATTCACCACCTGATGCACTGTTTGTGATCCTGGCATGATAGTGGTCGCTCAATGGATGTAGTTTCTTTTTATTTCATGTTATTTTATAATATTTAATGCTTCCGTTCAGGCCCCATATCTGATGTACATCAAGTTAAGTGTCCGTTCCTGAAGTGGTCATGCCCAAACTTTTAGGGGCAGGTTTGGGGCGTGACAGTCCCTCTCTTTCTAGAGTGTAATTCAACCAAGTATGAGAAATGGGCTCAAGTTTGAGCTTATACATTAATCTCCCATGTATTTATAAGCTAGACTAGTCAACATTACTAATCCAATCTTAGTATTAATCAATTAGGCTCAATTAATCATTAAATTAATCTAATTATTTTAATCCGTATCAATTTTTAATTAAATCTCACCGTAAGCTCTAAAAATCATGCTTATCGCAAAAATACGGTCAATTTCAGTTTCTGTTCCCTCTACGACCTACAATTTAATCTTAAAGCAGAAAATCAAACATATTTTCCTATAGTGGTGAACAGATAGAAATTCAAAAACACATATAATCATATAATTGGCACTCAAAATCATATCAAGCACATAATAACAATCATAATTAAGATTAATTAATATAACACAGAACAGGGTTATCACAATCTTCTCCCCTTTAGGAGGTTTGGTCCTCCAAACTTATTTTTCCTTCGTCCAGAAACAAATGTGGATACTGTAGGCGCATCTCATCCTCTTTTTCCTATGTAGCGTCCTTCTCATAGTGTTTTTTCTATTCTACCTTCAGCATTGGGATGGACTCGTTTCTCAATTGTTTCACTTGTTGGTCAATGATCTGTTTTGGCCATTCTTCGTATTCCATATTTTCATCAAGTGCTATCCGGTGGTAGTCAATCACATGAAACGGATCTTGGAGATAATCCCTCAACATCGATACATGGAATACACTGTGCATGTGTTTGAATCCCGATGGCAGAGCAACTCTATAAGCAACTAGACCAAGCCTTTCCAGAATTTGAAATTATCCAATGTAATGGGGTGACAATTTACCTTTCTTACCAAATCTCGATTGGCCCTTCATCGGAATCACACGAATAAATACATAGTTGCCAACCTCATACTCAAGAGGCCTTCTCCGAACATCTACATAGTTCTTTTGCTGGCTCTGTGTTGTCTTGAGCCTTTGTTGGATGATTTTAATCTTCTCAGAAGTGTGTTGCACAATTCCGGGCCCAAGTAAAGCTCTATCCCTGATTCTGTCCAACAAATTGGTGATCTACACTTTCTACCATACAAAGCTTCGTATGGTGCCATACCGATGCGGGAGTGGAAACTGTTATTGTATGAAAATTCAACTAGTGGCAAATAGTCCTCCCAGCTCCCTTGAAAGTCCAAAGCACACATTCTGAGCATGTCTTTCAAGGTCTGTATGGTCCGTTTTGATTGCCCATCTATTTGTGGATGGAATGCGGTACTGAATCTCAGTTTTGTTTCCATTGCTCTTTGAAGGCTTTTCCATAATCTAGACCCAATTTTCAGATCTTTATCTGATACAATAGATACCGAAACTCCATATAAATGAACAATCTCATCAGCATATATAGTGACTAATCTATAAGCATCAAAAGTAGTTTTCACAGGCAGAAAATGTGCATTTTTGGTCAGTCTATTAACTACAACCCAAATAGAAACCATACCTCTAGGAGTTTGAGGTAGGCTAACAACAAAGTCCATAGTTATGTACTTCCATTTCCATTCTGGAATATGAAGAGGTTAAAGTAGACCACCTGGTTTCTGGTGTTTAGCTTAACTTGCTGACACATAAGGCACTTGGTGTAGACACCCCATTTTTTACCGTCCTCAAGAGTTGGACGTCACGGTTTGAACACTCGGTGATCATCCATGTTCGTGTTCGTCTTGAGTTCTCGGAGGTTTCAGTCGTGCGCCTTGCCCAAGACCTCTCGACTTGTTTATTTTATGCTTGGTAGTACACCAAACACTTGTGTTTTGCTTCTGAGGGTAGGGAATGGCTTGTTGGCCATCCCCACACCTCACCGGCCTTGGCTTGAGGCCACCGGCCCTGTTTTCTTGCTATCGGCCAAATATTTTGGTCGGTTGGCAATGTGTTTGGTCGGCCGGCCATTTTTGTTGGTTAATCGGCCATATTTTCTAGCCGACCCCCTCCATACACGTGTATGGAGGGATTTGCTCCCTTGTGTTAGCTTCTCCAAGAAGCTTAGGAATTGGATTCCTATAAAAGGAGGGCCTCCCCTCCCTTTCCAGGGGTTGAACAACTCTGATATATAACTTATATATCTATATCTCTCTATATCTCCCTCTCTATATAGTTGTGTGTGTATTAGGGTTCTAAAGGGGTTTTTGTTCTTAGTTTTGCACTAAGACACCTAGTGTTACACTATACTTTGGTTGATGAGGTTTTAAGGGGTTGATTTCAGAGTTTTGAGTTGGTTTTTGATCAAAAGGAAGTGCTAAGGTTGGTGTTCTTGAAGTGTTTTTCAAGGGTGAGAACTTACCCTTTTATTCCCCATCTTTGCTTAAGGTTTTAGACCTATTTGCATATTGTTTTGAGCTTAGTGTATAACTGATAAAAGTTCTGTATTTTCATGCTTAAGATGTTTCATTTAGGTCACTTTTGTGTTGGGGGTTGTCCACCCCTTCTTAGGCCTTGTTTGGTCTCTTTTGGTGTCTTCCTCTTTGGGCTTTGTAACCCTTTTGTTTTGGCCTTCTCACCACTGAAATCCAGAGGATTTTCAGTGGTGGAGAAGTGGTTTTGAGGTCTTGTATATGGGAGGGACACCCCTCTCCCCTTGTGACTCATTTGCTTGCATTTAGGGCTCATAAAGGTAGCATGTTTGCATAGTTTTATTTGGCTCCATTTCAGAGGGTATTTGGTGTTATTCTATCATGTTAGACCTCTGTTTCATGTTGGTTTGATGGCCTATTGTATGCATCATGCACTTGCTTTGTAATCCCCTCTATTGTCATAACATGTATCATGCATTTAGACCATCATACTTGCATCATGCTTGCATGTTTTAGCTTGACTTCATGAAGCTTTTAGCCATGTTGTAACATGTTTAAGCTCTGTTTGGTGTTGATTCAATCATGTTTGCCACGTTTTGTATAGCCACCATGTATCCTAGCTTGCTAGCTTTGAGTGTATGAGTCATGAGCATGCTTTATTTGGGTTATGTCAGTGATTTGGAATCATTTATCATGCTATTTCAGTCCATATTTCATGCTTTTATGCTTGCATTTACCACCCCTTTCAATGCTTTGAAGAGTTATTGTCTTATGCTCCATGTGTGGACCATTGTATGTGCCTCCATGATTAGGTCTTTGGGAGGCCTTCTCATTGGGTTTTGGGGCTTATTTTGACATATTATAACTCTAATTCTCACCACTGAAATCCAGAGGATTTTCAGTGGTGGAGAAGTGGTTTTGAGGTCTTGTATACGGGAGGGACACCCCTCTCCCCTTGTGACTCACTTGCTTGCATTTAGGGCTCATAAAGGTAGCATGTTTGCATAGTTTTATTTGGCTCCATTTCAGAGGGTATTTGGTGTTATTCTATCATGTTAGACCTCTGTTTCATGTTGGTTTGATGGCCTATTATTTGCATCATGCACTTGCTTTGTAATCCTCTCTATTGTCGTGGCATGTACCATGCATTTAGACCATCATGCTTGCATGTTTTAGCTTGACTTCATGAAGCTTTTAGCCATGTTGTAACATGTTTAAGCTCTGTTTGGTGTTGATTCAATCATGTTTGCCACGTTTTGTATAGCCACCATGTATCCTAGCTTGCTAGCTTTGAGTGTATGAGTCATGAGCATGCTTTATTTGGGTTATGTCAGTGATTTGGAATCATTTATCATGCTATTTCAGTCCATATTCCATGCTTGTATGCTTGTATTTACCACCCCTTTCAATGCTTTGAAGAGTTATTGTCTTATGCTCCATGTGTGGACCATTGTATGTGCCTCCATGATTAGGTCTTTGGGAGGCCTTCTCATTGGGTTTTGGGGCTTATTTTGACATATTATAATTCTAATTTTATTGGCCTAATTCATGCCATGATCGGTTGTAGTAGGTGTAGTGCATTTGCCCTTTTGGGCCTTGTATGCGTCTTGTTTCGTGCTCGCCTTTATAGCATGTTTTGGCCTTATCCCGTGCGTGTTCTAGCCTTGTTTTGGTCTGCCTCGGGACTGTTTTGGGTCATCTTGGCCCTTTGGGGCTTGGTTGATATGGCCATGGTGTAAGCCCTTTGGCTAACTTTGAGCATTGAGTCCATTGGCATGCTATGCTTCACTTGTGTTTATGATTTGGCATCATTCTTCCCATGATTTCAGAGTTCATTGCATTGTCATGCTCTCATGTTTGTCCCATTTTGCTCATGTTTAAGCATTGTGCATTGTTGCATAGTGTTTAGACCAATATGTGTACATGTTTGTTTCTCATGTTGGTGCCTTTTGGTTTAAGTCCGTTTGCATTCATGATATTTGCATGCTTGTATTGCATCATGTTTGCGTGATTCGGTATATTGCATGATGCTTAGCTAGTTGCATCACATAACTTTGTTGTATACTTGGCATGTTCATGTTACATTAGTTTGAATTGCATGCTTAGGTTGTGTTGCATTTGACATGTTTGTTACCTTAGTTTTGTGTACATGCTTGAGTCACATTGCACTTTTGGCATGCTCATGTTACTTTGCCTTACACTCCCATGTTGCATTGCATTGGTTACATGCTTTGCATTGTATATGGCATACATACATTGCATTAAGTTTGGTTTGGGGTGTCAAACCAAACATGAGGAATGAGGGGCATTCGTACTTGGAGTGACGAAACGTACCTCAATCCTCGGTCGCCGACACTCTTGATCCAACATGATTGAGTGTGTAGCATTCATTTGTTTTTGTTGCATTCATTTATATCGATTTGCACACTTGACATCTTTGGCCACCATGCATCGAAATGCGTGATTGGTGGCCCGAGGGTCGAGAGCCATACTCTATTGAGTTCATAGCATGATAGGGAGGGTGGTCGTGCATACATTTGGCTGTAAATTCCATGCCATGCACTGTCTGTCCTCTGTTGCAGCAAAACCAGTGTTCTGCAGGAAGAAATGGCCGGTCGGCAACTTTAAGTGCCGGCTGACTATCAATACCCAGCCAGTGGTCCCATTTTTGGTCGATGACCATATTTCCATAGCCGGTGGTGTTTTCTCTCGGCTGGTGGCATCCCAAAGTGTTCAGGGAGTGGTTCAGAAGTAACCTTAGGATTTTCACAATTATCAGAGGTGCAGAACAGTGCAAACAGAGGCAACAGAGGCATGACAACGGGTTTCCGAGCAAGGCAAATCGAGCATGCATCATCCAATCATTCCGAGGTGGAGTTGCGGCGGCCTTTTGAATTTCATACTTAGTTTATTTTGTAATTAATTTGTTAATTAATTAAGGGTCTGTAATAATTAATTAGCTGGAGTAATTAATTATTTATTTGGTTTGTATTATTCTTTCGGACCCTCCGTCGAGAGGGCGAATTTGTAATAAGTGTGCGTGCGTGTGTGAATGCCTTCCAACCCCACGTCTTTCTCCCTTTTATTTACTAGCTTTTGATGGTTAGCTTAAGGCATGTTTCAATTAGCATACTTATGCTCGCATGTTTGCATCATTCATCCGTATTGCATGCACCGGGCTTGGCGCATCATGCTAACTGCATAGTATTTAAATTCCAACTTGGATACGTATATCGAGTTGTCGCATTCCACATGCCATTCTTAGCTTAGCCGAGCCTATTCTAGTTGCATTTTGCATGCGTTGCATTAGCCATCTTAACATAGCTAGGATCATGCATTGATTACTAACTGCTTGAATGCCTGTGGGTGAAGGTTGGGCTGCTTGAATTGGAATAATTCGCCGAAACCCGTGTTTTAGCCTACTTGCGAGTAGCAAACTTCAATCCATTTTCAAAACAAATGAATATGTGATGCTTTGTTCCAACTTAGGCAATCCAGTCTATACTTGTATGCTGTGCGCATCACATAGTAATTCTAGGCTAACAACCAGAATAAGAACGCGTAATGTTTTCAAAACTCGATAACATGGTTAGTAGAGGCCGATCTTTGATTGGGCGAGCGGGGGTGCTCATGAAGTGACCTTCCCCAATCGTACCCAAGTTCCCGAGCCGAGGCAGCTTTGGTGATGACGGACACGTGGCCTTAGGCAAGAGTCAGGGTTTCCTAAATTCCTCTGAAATAAAATATTTAGGTGGCGACTCTGTATCTGGCAAAGCAGTCCATGTTTGGCACTCCTTTCTAAAAATCTGTTTTTCAAAACGATTTGTCGGATTTGGACTCTTTGGTGATTTATCGGTCTCGCATTGCACTTTGCGGGATTAGATTCAGAACCATGACATTTGAGTCCGAACTGTAGTAAGCCCAATGAACAAAACGAGATTCCCTCCCCAGACGTTTAGGGACGTCTACAGTTTCTGGCGACTCTGCTGGGGATTTAGAGAACTTGATGCGAACTCATGATATCTTGTTTTGATTACACTTACGTGTTTCTTTGCATTGCATTTGCATTGGTGCGCCTAGGACACCGTGTTTGCCATATGTTATTCCTGAACGGTTTGCCGGAGGCTCGCTTTGAGAAGCGTGCCGTAAGGCTGACCGGTTACGGGCTCTGCCACGATGGAAACAGAAACCCTGGTCTTTACCGGGGTACCCTTTTGACCATTCGACCTAGTGCATATTCGGAATCCATAGTGACCATTCCAAACTAGGACAGGTTGCTTACCCGATTATAGGTTGTTTGAAACCACTGCGTGCGTAGTGAAACTCTAGCTCCTGACAAAATAGGACAAGGAAACCTTACCCCAACATAGGGGTGTTTTGGCTCTCACTTGTTTGCTATGTGCTTTTAGAGTGTGTCTCTACAGGAATGCATGTATCAGTTTACAAGTTCGGGTATCAGGCCTGAGGACACCAGTATCGGTATTTTGGGAATCAGTTATCTGCGAGTATCAGATTCAGATTTGGGGGCAGTAATTTGGGAACAATGATCAGTGTTTGAGAATAGTGTATTCAGCTTATCAACTGCGTGTTGTTATACCCAACTGTGTGTTGTGTTTATTTAAGCCGTTATGCTATCCGTTTTCTAGTTGTTTATTTCCTTATTATTGCTTTATTTATCTTTTTGCTAGGTAGTTTAGCACAATTGCTTCTAACCAAGCAGATATTTCCCAAGCACTCTGGACTAGAGGTTGTCAACTCCATCGATCTGAGGATCTGGTAGACGGACAACCAGTGTTCTATTCCTTACCCCCGGTTGTCAGGCGGAGATCGAGGAAACGCAGTGTATCGGTACCGAGATTGCTAGATCAATGGTCTTTGAATAGTCGGGTTGAGATTTCCCAGTCCACTAAAGAGGCAGATATACCGACAGTTTAGATAGATCAGGGCAGTATGGTAGGAATGGAAGAAGTGGTGCGTCAGCTCTAGGAAAGCATGAAAGCCATGCAGGAGGACACTTTTCGTCAAGCAGAATTTGCCAAATAGTAGGTTGTTGTCATGGCCCAACAGGCGGTGCTAATTACCCGACTGCAACAGCAAACCGGAGCATCTGCTTCACACCAGGCTCCTCCCCCACCAAGAGTCCTAATACCTGAGGAGACGGCGAATGTCCAGAATGCCCAAGAGGATACAGACATCCCAACGAGGCCAGCTCCGTCCTCGATTCTACCTCAACTACCCAAGGCACCCACTCCTATCAATCAACCAGATTCTCCCTTCGAATTCGAGGTGGAGCCCACGGCATTAAAAGTGAGCAAGCTTGAAAAGCTATTCAAGAAATCTCAAGGTGTCAAGACTGTTCCCGATATTGAAGATGGGTACACCGACACAGCCGTGACGCTGCCGGATAGATTTAAGATGCCACATATCGACCGCTTTGATGGGTCCAGGGATCCCATGGTGAACTTATGACTGTTTTCAGATATATTAAGGCCGATGGGCCTCACTAGACTACAGAAGCTTTCTTTATTTGGCTGGACCCTGTCGGGTGTGGCGGTCATCTGGTACGCAAAACTGGAAGACGATGTTAAGAGGAATTAGGATGAGATGGCCAAGGCTTTTGTTGGTCAACACTCCTATAATACACAGATCGAGATCACAACCCGTGATCTTGAGACGACTAGGCAGAAGCCTAAGGAGAGTTTTTCTGACTTCGTAACCCGATGGAGGGCCAAGCCTCAATGATGACCACTAGGCCCACTGACAAAGATCAGACTCGGATGATTGTGCGCAATCTCCAGCCCAAGCTTATGCAGAAAATGATTGTTCTCTCCTTCCCCACCTTTTCAGATTTACATGAGATGTGGGTACAAATTGAGGATGCTATGAAACAAGGTCTGATTGACCAAGACAGAGAGCTACCCAGGAGAACCTTCAACCACAACACCAATACAGGCACAAGCAACGCCGCAACTGCTAGAGCTTCAGAAGTAAGCATGGTCACCACCACTTCCCCCAAGAACCCTTGCGGCTATACCATTCTCCGGCGCGTCCGGTAGTAGCTCGCAAGCAGCTAGATACGCACCCAAGAGCCAAAGAGCCTTCACCTACTATATATGCCCCTGTCCAAAGCTTTGGGGGTTTTAATCAGAAAAGGGCACTTGAAGCCCCTAGAGCCGTGGCCATTGCCAGAAAAACTTCCCCCCTCCCATAACCCGGCGAAGTACTGCGCGTTTCACCTACAGCATGGTCATGACACCGACCAATGTTATAGATTGCGTCACGAGATCCAGGATCTCATCGACAACAGGGTGATTGTGCCTCCAGAGAAACCCAATGTCACAACCAACCCTCTCCCGCCACACAACCAAGCTCCACCTCCCAAACGCATCAACTTTATCCAGACCAGGGTTACGGCATACAACCCCAGCATATACATCACTCATTCCTATCTACCTAAACCGGAGGTCTTCCTTCTTGACAACACAGACTTGTGCATGTTGGACATCTCCCGAGCCCAACCCAAACCAATAGTGGTGATCATCGAAGATGGAACAGGGATGATTTCTGAAGAAAATGGGGCTGTTGGTTCAGAATCGGAGGAATCTGGGAGTTTTGCTGAGGAGGTATATAATCCGAGTGATTACATTGTGTCAGCAGGTCAAGCTGGGCCGAATCTAGAATTACCGACAGGGGGAGAAATTTGTGTACTACGGGGGGATGAATTTGATCAAAGGATAGACGACTTAGCAGCTTTGGAAGAGGACATGGCCAACCTTCAGTTTTTCAAAGGACAAGACTCAGCAGTCAACTGGTTTGGTTTGTGTCTGTCAGCTGCCGATGGAATGTGGTGGGAGGACGATGATCTATGACTTGCCCACACAGATGAGGATTGGGGGAGTAACCAGCCGAATGATACCTGGTACATTGGTGAAGTTGACCATATGACTAGGAGAGTATTTCAAGCCCCGCACCTAGATCAACCAGAGGCGTTCGGAAAGGACAAGGAGGTGGAGAAGCAGAAAGAGAAGCTATTTGAAGACGAGTTGAAACAGTTGAAAAAGATACAAGCAGACATCTCCATCTGGGGACTACTTATGGCTTCACGTGTGCATAAACAAGCTGTTTTATCGGCAATGGACAAGGCCAAACTCTCAACAGATATCACGCCTGAGCAGCTAGTAGGATTGGTTTTTCTGGGAGGAGCTTCCCTGACGTTGACCTTTTCTGACAAGGAACTGCCACCTGAGGGCGCAAACCATAACAAACCGCTCTACATCTCTGTGGAGTGCAAGGACAAATGGATACCGGTGGTTCTTGTCGACACGGGATCCGCTATTAACGTGTGCCCGTCAAGGACAGCATATGCAATCGGGTTAAAGCCTGTGAACTTTGTGCCAACTGCCCAGCTGATAAGGGCTTATGACAATACTAGCAGAGAAGTGATGGGGACTGTGCAGATTCAGACCAAGGTTGGTCCAGGACATCACGAGATTGACTTTCATGTCTTGGACGTTCCTGCGACCTTTAATCTACTCCTGGGGCAGCCATGGCTGCACCAGGTGAAGGCAATCTCTTCCACACTGCATCACATGTTGAAATACCCTCACGGGAAAGGGGTGGCCATTATTTTTGGGAATTCGTCAATCTATCTGCCGCTGGAAGTGTCTACACTGGTTTTGGAAATCAAGCATGGCACGAAGAATGTGTTCCTATTAGAATTCACCCTAGCCGAAGCCTGGGTCGTACAGAACATCTTAGTTGTTGATGAAGGGATGTATGTCAGCGCTCAGTTAGTATACCTCATGAACAAACTCCAGCACATCCTTGGGATGGGACTAGGAAGAAGTGGCCGGAAGGGCATTGCAGTATCGGCCGAAGTGCCGCACAACCCATATACCTTTGGTTTGGGTTATCTGGCCACCAAAGAGGACTGGGTGAGGAAAGGTAAGGAGATAGCTGGGAGAGCCAGAGCGAAGCAGGCAGGGAAGCCTTTTGAGTTAATGCACCGACCCATCCAGGGTACCCTAAACTGACGCTCCGTCCGGGAGGGGGAGGGTTTTCCATTTTGTGGCTTTCCAGAGCCACGGCTAAATGCCAAAAAGAGGCGCCTGCCGGGATTTGAGATCTTTTTTGACCTGCAGTTATCAGGGGATGATATTACCGAGGAGCAAACAGACCAACCAGCTGAGGTTGAGCAGAATGGGAAAGTGGATTCTGAGAGCACTGAATTTGAAATGGGGGTAGCGCTGGCTTGTCTACTTTCAGATGCTCCGATCGTATAGAAGTGCTTGGGGGATAACTTCTCGGTGTCCATGATCAGGAATGGAACGGCTGCGAGCCCACCTACAAACATTTTGGATGCACTCATCGCACCCTCTCTCATCTGGTAGTACGAGGAAGGATTTTTATCAAGCAGCACCGGGTCAGGTTGTCATGACCCGAACCCGCCCCTATGGGTTAAGGACACAACCGGCCAGTAATCCTGAGATTACCTACGGCCTCAACAATTCATTGATTAAAATTCAGTTTTGAAAAGGAAGGAAAGGAAACTATGAAATTTCTCATTGAAGTTTGAATTATGTTTTAGACCCTGAAAACAAATAAAGATTTGGTGCATTTCATTTAATAAACAATCATAATACCATGTTTAGCATCATATGTGCATGTTTGCAAGTAGAAATTTGTAACAAACCTAGCCATAGCAACCTTGGAATAGTTTACAAAACTGAGCAGAATTTCGAACTGCAAGTTTTTTGGCATCACCACTTGAGCGGTGAAAGTATCGCTCGAGCGAACTTCATGATCATCCAGTATTTTAATATTTTACAAGTATGTATATCTGTTAGAAGTCAGTTAACCACTCGAGCGCACTTTAGCAACTCCCAAAATCTTGTTTCACAGGTTTGTACTTTTAGAAGGTACCAATTTACTGCTCAATCGGTGAAGTAACCGCTTCAGCAGACTGGCCAAATCAACAAATTTCTACACTTTGTTCCACTTGTTTTCCTTCTTTTCTTGGGACACCTTAAGGCATGTTTTGATACCTAGACACAAGGGCAACATAATTAGAAACCCACTTGGGAGATGTTTGAATAGAAAAGAGAATTAAAGTCTATTTATATGATCAATTGATATAGGAAGTTTAGAGATTGTTCAAATGCTTCAATGTTTTGTTCTTGTCTTGTATGGGTCAAGCTTGGGGACGTTTAAACCCTTGTTCGCGGAGCCAATTGTGAGTAGTAGTGTGGTAAAGTTATGTTTGTTAAAATTGTGATTTGAAATGCAAACTTATGATATGTTTATGAAGTTATATTACTATTTTGTTATGAATGAACATCCTATACTTTTGTATCATGTATTAAGATGACATCTTGGAACTTGTTCATTATTGGGAATCATGCCAATAACTTTGTACTAATTGAGGTCTTTGCCACCTGTTATGGATAAGTTATTTGCAAAGCCCTAGAATGTTCATCGCTATGTATATGCATGTAAGTTAAGCTTTGTATATTTTGAAAATTATATTATGTTTAAAATGAGCTTGTGATTGGTTGTAAATAAAATTTATCAGTGTTCATTCATTTACCACTTTGTATTACTATTCAATGGGCTTTAGCTCACCCCTCTCCCCTATATATAGGTGATGATGATGATCAGATTCAAGAAGAGAGATCTGGTTAGAAGTATTTTTTTTTTTTACTTTTCTCTTCTTCTTGTGGAAGTTCCACTTGAGAGGATGATCTTGTATATGAGTTTTTACTTTTGTGGTTGTATATTTGTAAATGTTGTATTTTCCTTTTGGATGTCTAGTTTGTAAATGTCAAAGAGTAATAACTAAAGTTGCTTGCTTGTATAATATGATTCATGCACAGGCTCTGGATAGACTCTTGGTAATTAATGGATAATGATGTTTTCCGCATAAGCCACAATGTTTTAGTAAAACCTTGTCATGTCTTGTCTTATTAGGCCTTTGGTAGTTAGACACTACTGGCCGGTCATAACTACCATCCTGTTTGGGAGAGGATGGGGTTATGACAGGAGCACCCTAGGTCATCCTAAGTGTGATAACCCTGGTCCGTATTATGCTAATTAATCTTAATAGTGATTGTGATTATGTGTTTGATACGATTTCGAGTGCCATTTATATGAATATATGTGGTTTTGAATTTCTATCTGTTCACTGTGGGAAAATCTGTTTGACTTAACTGCTCTAGAATTTAATTGAAGGCCTTATCGACCACAGAAACCGAAAATGATTGCGCCATTGTGATTAGCATAATTTTTAGAGCCTACGGTGAAATTTAATTGCAAATTTATTCGGATCAAAATAATTAGATTCAGAATGATTAATTAAGTGTCATTAATTAGCTATGATCAAATTTGACTAAGGAAGCCTATATAAGGGACCCAACTATAATTAAGCTCTTTCTTTTGAGCTCAAAGAATCAGAATTTGCTCTCTAGAGAGAGAGAACCGAATTTAGAGAGGGAGAAGGGACAATCTTGAAGATCTTGCTAAGGAGCTCAAGCTTTAAAGGGCTAGGCTCAAGAATTTGCTATTATTTGGAAGATTGAACCTCTAGGTGAGCATTTGAGCATAAATTCATGAGTATAAGTTTGTAAATTTGTGTATTCAACAGAAACCGAAATTGACTACGCCATTGTGATTAGCATAATTTTTAGAGCCTACGGTGAAATTTAATTGCAAATTTATTCGGATCAAAATAATTAGATTCAGAACGATTAATTAAGTGTCATTAATTAGCTATGATCAAATTTGACTAAGGAAGCCTATATAAGGGACCCAACTATACTTAAGCTCATTCTTTTGAGCTCAAAGAATCTGAATTTGCTCTCTAGAGAGAAAGAACCGAATTTAGAGAGGGAGAAGGGACAATCTTGAAGATCTTGCTAAGGAGCTCAAGCTTTAAAGGGCTAGGCTCAAGAATTTGCTACTATTTGGAAGATTGAACCTCTAGGTGAGCATTTGAGCATAAATTCATGAGTATAAGTTTGTAAATTTGTGTATTCAAACTAGTTGGGTAATCAAGAACATAAATTGAGATGAAATTGAAGAATTTAAAGCTTATATGTACATGCATGTATAAAATTACCATGATTTTGCATAATCAAACATGTATCAAGTTGAATATGGAAATATGAGTATTAAAGCATACATGCAAGCATAGTTTTGTTGATTTTCATGGTTATGAGCATCATTGGTGCTATTTGAAATGGAATTGGGGTCAAAGACTAACATGCATGTTGAATTGGTAGAGATATGGATTTTGGATGAAGTTTGAATGCATGGGTTTGATCATACAAATGAAATGAGGATTTGTTTGAGAATTAGATTGTGATTTTGAACAATTCAGTTCCATACACTTATATTCTCATGTGGTATAATGTATTTGCATGTTTTGAACCAAAATCATGAGTTTTGGACCTTTGAAGGTTGAGTTTGAGCTTCAAGAACAGTTCTGGAAAACCCAGAATTCATGAAGTCCGCTTGAGCGAGGGAACCGCCACTCGAGCGTGAAATGTGAGCTCCCAGAATTTTTGCAGACATTGATTTCCACTCGAGCGAGGACATTCACGCTCGAGCGGGGAGCCATGTAGTGTGACTTTCAGCTCGAGCGTCTGAATTCATGCTCGAGCGTAAAAATGAGGCAACCAGTACTTTTGCAGACCTTGAGGGTCCGCTCGAGCGGCGGAACCCACGCTCGAGCGGGGACCCCTATTTCAGAAAATTTGTAAAGGTGTTCTGTGTTTCATTTTCTGTTCTCTTTCACTTCTAAGTACTTTTAGGTATGCATTGAGCATTATGAATGAATCAAAAGAATAAGAAAGAAGCCTAAGAGGAATGTATGAATTAAGAACGGATTGAATTCATTGTGACCCATATGTGTTATGTAATGTATTGGGTTGAGCTCTAGGGCAAATCCACCGGCAGAACACTGTGAGTAATATCTTAATAAAGATATTTTAAAGTATGTTATTTGTCCAATTGCTTATTTCCATACAATTCCTATAAGCTTGTTAATTTGAATTGTGGACAAATGTTTGCTATACCATATGATTGGGCCAAAGGCCGTTGGATACAGTTGATTGGGCTGAAGGCCGTTTGATGAATGAATCGGCCAAGGACCGTTGGATATGAATGAATGAATGGGCCGAAGGCCGTTTGATGAATGAATGGGCCAAGGGCCGTTGGATATGAATGAATGGGCCAAAGGCCATTGGAGATGAGTGAATGGGCCCAAGGCTGTTGGATATGAATGAATAGGCCAAAGGCCGTTGGACACGAATGAATGGACCGAAGGCCGTCTGACACGAATGATTGGGCTAAAGGCCATTTGATATACATGAATGAATTGGGCTCGAGGCCGTTTGCTAAGGAACGAAATGGGCCAGAGGCCGTTTGATATGTTCGGGCTTGAATCGCCTAATATACCAAAATAATGCACTAAATAGAATTCTACATGGGCCCAAGGCCGTTTGATATATGTGAATCTCATTTACGTACCTTCTTTATTTGATATTATTCACTGGGCTTTCGCTCACATTCATTCATGTGTATGTAGGTGAGCAAAGAGATGTCCAAACCCAGCCCCGGTGAAGTCTGTGAGAAAGGTCAAGTTTTGGAGAGTCAGCAAACGTCTCACTCATGAGACTTACTTTCGCCTTTTTTGATCTTTTGTTATAATCTTGTTATGAAGGCGAAAATGGTGGACTACCTTTGTATATAAGTTTTGGCTAGGTTGACTAAGACTTGAATGATCATGTTATGTAAAGTTTATATGTTCACTTCCCTTTTGATGTGAGTTATTAATGAATACTTATTTAAAATGTTATGATATGCTCTATGGACAAAGTTTTAAATTTGCTTCCGTTTGGCCCCTTACTCTGATGAGATATGTCTTGTTTGGTTTGAGGCCGTAGGTAATCCCTTGATTACTAGCCAATTATGTCCTTAACTCATAGGGGCAGGTTCGGGTCATGACAGCCTCCACCTTATTTAATAGTTGCAGTGAAAGCATGTAAATTGATCAGGAAAGGATGCCAAGGTTACTTGTGTTATGTACTATCTGAACAATTTGTGAATGTTGAATTGAGTAGTATCCCTACTGTTAGCGAATTTCCAGATGTGTTTCCAGATGAATTGCTAAGGGAATTAGTAGACAGGGAGATAGAGTTTGCTATTGAAGTTGTGCCAGGCACTCAACCTATTTCTAAAACTCCCTACAGAATGGCTACTGCTGAAATAAAAGAATTAAAAGAACAGTTACAGGACCTACTGACAAAGAGTTTATTTGACCTAGTACTTCACCGTGGGGTGCACCGGTGTTATTTGTGAAAAAGAAAGATGGAACCTTACGCTTGTGTATTGACTATCGAGAACTGAACAAGGTAACAATAAAGAATAAATATCCCTAACCTTGTATTGATGACCTGTTTGATCAGTTGCAGGGATCACAACTGTTTTCCAAAATTGATTTGAGATCCGGGTATCACCAATTGAAAGTGAAAGCAGAAGATGTTGAGAAAACTACGTTTCGAACAAGGTATGGCCATTATGAATTTCTTGTTATGCCATTTAGGGTGACTAATGCTCCCGCAGCATTTATGGACCTAATGAACCGAATTTTTAAGACCTACCTTGATGAATTCATTGTGGTTTTTATAAATGATATCTTGATATATTCAAGGAATAGATTTAAACATGAACAACATCTGAGGACTGTTTTACAAACACTTAGGGAAAAGAAATTATTTGCCAAACTAAAGAAATGTGAATTTTGGTTGGATGAAGTTATCTTTTTAGGGCATGTCATCAACAAAGAGGGGATTTCAATGGACCCGCAGAAGATAGAGGCAATTGTGAATTGGCCTACACCGACAAATGTAACAGAGGTCCACAGTTTCATGGGCTTAGCTGGGTACTACAGGAGGTTTGTGAAAGACTTTTCAAAAATAGCTGTGTCTCTTACCCAACTGACACGCAAAGGGCAACCGTTTGAATGGAATGACGAAAGAGAGTTTGCCTTCCATGAACTGAAAACAAGATTGACCACTGCACCAGTATTGACGTTGCCCACAGGTATGGAAAATTTTGTAATCTTCAGTGATACATCCTATACAGGTTTGGGTTATGTATTAATGCAGAATGGAAGGGTTATTGCCTACGCCTCTTGGCAGTTGAGCCACTTGAGAAAAACTACCCAGCACATGATTTAGAACTGGCCGCAGTCGTATTTGCTTTGAAAATCTGGCGGCATTGCTTGTATGGGGCAAAATGCAAAGTTTACACAAATCACAAAAGCCTAAAGTACTTCTTCACTCATAAAGATTTGAATATGCTGCAGAGGAGATGGCTTGAATTGATAAAAGATTATGATCTTCAAATCCAGTATTACCCCGGGAAAGCTAATACAGTTGCCAATGCCTTGAGCAGAAAATCGATGGGAAAT
Organism: Camellia sinensis; assembly: GCF_004153795.1. Classification (NCBI taxonomy): domain Eukaryota; kingdom Viridiplantae; phylum Streptophyta; class Magnoliopsida; order Ericales; family Theaceae; genus Camellia; species Camellia sinensis. The sequence continues at coordinate 73,173 of NW_021029117.1, read as the reverse complement.
TTGGCTTGCTTGCTTACCGAACAGAAAGAGATTTTGCAAGATTTTGAGAAGCCCGGGATTGAAGTGATATTATGTGAACAGGGCAGACTGATAGCCGCCATTTCAGCCAAACCAGCAATCATTGAGGAGATTAAACAGAAACAAAAAGAGGATGAATTCCTCAAGAAAGTGTTTGTTGAATTTGAGACAAGTCCGAAAGCAGAATTCAGCATTGAAAGCAAAGTGTTGAGACTTTAGAACCGAATATGTGTCCCAGATATCCTGGAACTAAAGAAAAGAGTTCTAGATGAAGCTAACAAGTTAGTATTTGCTATGCATCCGGGTAATAACAAAATGTATCGGGATTTGAAACAAAGCTATTGGCGGCCTAAAATGAAGAAAGAAATTGTAGAATATGTGTCCAAGTGCCTTCAATGTCAGCAAGTTAAAGCTGAACATCAGAAACCATGCGGTCTACTTCAACCTCTCCCTATTCCAGAATGGAAGTGGGAACATATGACTATGGACTTCGTTGTTGGTCTACCTCGAACTTCTCGAGGTATTGATTCTATTTGGGTTATAGTTGATAGACTGACTAAGTCTGCACAGTTTCTACCTGTTAGAACTACATTTGATGCTTATAGACTGGCTACTATATATGTTGACGAGATTGTCCGTTTACACGGAGTTCCAATATCTATTGTGTCGGATAGAGATCCGAAATTTGTATCCAGATTGTGGAAGAGCCTACAAAGAGCAATGGGAACAGAATTGAGATTCAATACTGCATTCCATCCACAATTAGATGGGCAATCAGAATGAACCATATAGACCTTAAAGGACATGCTCAGAATGTGTGCCTTAGATTTTGAAGGGAGTTAGGAAGATTATTTGCCACTAGCAGAGTTTGCATACAATAACAGCTTCCACTCCAGCATCGGTATGGCACCGTACGAGGCTTTGCATGGTAAACAGTGTAGATCGCCAATTTGTTAGACAGAAGTCGGGGATAGGGCTCTACTAGGGCTTGAAGTTGTGCAAGATACTTCTGAGAAGATCAAAACTATTCAGCAAAGGCTCAAGACAGCTTAGAGTCGGCAAAAGAACTATACAAATGTTCGAAGAAGACCTCTTGAGTATAAGGTTGGTGACCACTTGTTTATTCATGTGACCCCGATGAAAGGCCAAGTAAGATTCGGTAAGAAAGGAAAATTGTTGCCTCGTTACATTGGGCCATTCCAGATTCTGGAAAAACTTGGTCCAGTTGCTTATAGAGTTGCTTTGCCACCAGGATTCAAGAAAATGCATAATGTATTTCATGTATCAATGTTAAGAGGTTATCTTCGGGATCCACTTCGTGTGATTGATTACCACTGGATAGCTATTGACGAAAACATGGAATATGCAGAATGGCCGGAACGAATCATTGACCGGCAAGTGAAATAGTTGAGAAGCAAGTCCATTCCGATGGTAAAAGTGGAATGGAAAGAACACTATGGGGCGGACACTACATGGGAAAAAGAGGATGAGATGCGACTACGCTATCCACATTTGTTTCCAGACGAAGGTAAAATAAGTTTGGAGGACCAAACTTCCTAAATGGAGGAAGACTGTGATAACCCTAGTCCGTATTATGCTAATTTATCTTAATTATGATTGTAATTATGTGTTTGATATGATTTTGCGTGCCATTTATATGAATATATGTGGTTTTGAATTTCTATCTGTTCACCGTAGGAAAATCTGTTTGATTTAGTTGCTCTAGAATTTAAATTGAAGGCCATATCGGCCACAGAAGCCAAAATTGACTACGCCATTGTGATTGGCATAATTTTTAGAGCCTGTGGTGTAATTTAATTGCAAATTTATTTTGGATCAAAATAATTAGATTCAGAACGATTAATTAAGTGCTATTAATTAGCTATAATCAAATGTGATTAAGAAAGCCTATAAATAGGCCAATATACACTTATCTTTCTCATTTTTGTTGAACTCAAAATTGAAGTCACACTCTAGAGAGAGGGGGAGAGGCCGACTATAGAGAGAGAAGAAGGAAAATTGTGTATTTGGCTCAAAGTTTGTGAAATTAGAAGGCTAGGCTCAAGGTTTAACTACCATTTGTGAGAATTGAAGCTCCTAGGTGTGTAATTAAGCAAATATTTATGAGCTTAATTTTGTAGTTTTGTGAATTCAAGGTTTGACAGTGATCAAGACCATAAATTGAAATGAAATTGAAGGATTTAAAGCTTATATGTACATGAATGCATAGAATTGCTATGAATTTGTATGTTTGAGCTTGAAATACATGATCCATGTTGAATTTTGATTGAAGTTCATGCTTTTGGTCATCTCTACATCATGTAAATTGAGAATGGGAGCTATATCTCACATGCATGTACAATTCATAAGAGTATGAGTTTTGAATACATGAATTTGTTATGTTGGAAATAAGTTTGGTGTAATTTGGGGCATGCATGTAATTAATTCATGAGATTTGAGCTTCATAATGTGATGAATTTGGTATTGTATCATGTTAGTAAATGTGTATGTGAAGTTTGAGTCATAATATGCAAGATACATGGGTTTGAATGCAAGATTGAACTTCAAGCAGTTTGTTGGAATTTCCAGAAATTGACATGTCCGCTCGAGCAGGGAAAGCGCCGCTCGAGCGTGAAATGTTGGTTCCCAAAACTTTTGCAAACTTTGGTGTTGTAGACACCCCATTTTTGGCTGTCCTCAAGACTTGGACGTCATCGTTTGAACACTCGATGATCATCCATGCCTGTGTTCGTTTTGAGTTCCCGGAGGTCTCGGCCGCGCGCCTTGCCTCAAGATCTCTCAACTTGTCTGTTTTGTGCTTGGTTGTGGACCAAGCACTTGTGTTTTTGCTTTTGAGGGAAAATGGTGGCTTGTTTGCCATCCCCTGAACCCATCGGCCAAGGCTTGAAGCCGTTGGCCTTATTTTCTTGCCATCAGCCAAAAGTTTTGACCGATTGGCACTCATTTTGGTTGATCGGCACTTATGTTGGTCGATTTGCCATTTTTTCTGGTCGAACCCTGTTCATCTTCTTTATGCAGATATTTTACGCCAGCTGTCACAGCTGGCATCCACAATTCCCCCCCTCCATACACGTGTATGGAGGGAATTGCCCCTTTGCTTAGCTTCCTCAAGAAGCTTTGCTTTTGGTTCTCTATAAGAGAGAACCATCTCCTCCCTCCTCAAGGGTTCAGAAAATTGAGTCTTGAGGGATAGATATACTTTTGTATCTATTCTTCTTTGTTTTGCCTTGTTTTGTACTCAAAAGTATAGTATTGTCATACTATTGTACACAAACACACACTAAAACACCATCATCTTGGAGCTGAGGTCCCTTGAGGTTGATTTCAGAGTTCTTGGGTTGGTTTGAGCTTGGAAAAGTTGTTGGAGCCTTGTTTTTGAAAGTGTTCTTCAAGGGTGAGCATTCTTGCTTTTAATACCCCTTTCTTGCTTAAGCTTTTAGACCTTCTTGCTTATTGTTTTAAGCTTAAATCTAAACTACAATAAGTTTTGATTTTTGATTCTTTAGATCTTTGTTTAAGATCACTTTTTGGCTTGGGGTTGTTTCCCCCCTCTTAGGCCTTGTTAGGCCTTGTTTTAGGCCATCCCTTTTGGCCCTTGTTCTTGGCTTTGCATGACCTTCCTACCACTGAAAACTAGAGGATTTTCAGTGGTGGGAAGGTGGTTTTGTAGTCCTCAATAGCAGAGGGTCATCCCCTCTCCTTATTGTCTTGAATGCTAGTATAAATGGCTTATATTGGTAGCATGTTTGCTTGGCTTGTTTTAGCTTCATTTCAGTATGTATTAGGATTTGTTTTGCCATGATATAGCACTATTTTGACTTGGTTTGGACATGCCATGTATGCTTCATGTACTTGCCTTGCAATCCTTTCGTTTACCTTAACATGCATCATGTTTTAAGCCATATTTCTAGCATGATTTTGGCTTGACTCCATGAAGTTTTTGGCCTTGTTGTAACATGCTTAAGCTCTGGTTTGAGTTGTGTTGACCATATATGCCATGCTTTGTATAGCCATAAGGCATTCTAGCTTGTTAGCCTTAAGTGTCCAAGTCACTAGCATGCTTTAATTGGACCATTTCAATGATTTGGCATCATTTGTTATACTATTTCAGTCCATGTTTCATGCTTAAACACTTGCACTTGTCACTCCTTTAATGCTTTAAAGAGTTGATGTTTTATGCCTCATAAATGGGTCATTGTGTGTGCCATCATGTTTAGGTCTTTGGGATGCCATCTAAGTGGGTTTTTGGTCTTGTTTTACCATGCCATAACTCTATTTTTCATTGCATAAGTCATGCCACATTTGGTTTTGATAGGTGTAGTGTAACACCTCTTTTGTAGCCTTGCATGCCTCATGCTTTTGGCCCTTTGTTCTAGCTAATTTTGGCTTTGGTCCTTGGATGTTTTAGGCTCGTTTTGACATGATCTAGGACTGCTTTGGATTATACTTACCATTTGCTTCATGTTTTGCATGGCCATGGTTTGAGTCCCTTGGCTAGTTCCAAGCTTTGGGCTTTCTTGCATAGTATGCTTGCATTATTTAGTTGGTTTGGCACCTCTCCATGCATGATTTCAAAGCTTACCATGTATGCCACATGTCCATGTTTGTCCTCTTTTAAGTATTCTTGAAAGTTTCTCTCCTATGCCTAGGTGATAGGCCATCACATGTGCATGTTTATATATGCTTTTGTCTATCATTTCTTAGCATTTTTGGCCACTGATTTTGGGCATGGCTGAGGTCTATCCATCTTTAGTTTAAGTCCATTTTACCATGTTGTCACATGCTTGTCTCATTTTTTATGTTGTTGCATACTTGTCCACCTTTACACGCCTTGTATGTTTTCATGTTCATGTTGCATCTTACCATGTCGTTCAAAGTTGTTACTTTACATCATGCTTATATGTTTGTCGCGTACTTGGTCCATTACATGTTATTACATGCTTACTAATTGGCATGTTGTTGCATGCTCAACCACCTTGCATACTTGTAAGATTACATGTCATTGCATGCTTGTTGTTGGTATTGTTGTTGCATACCTATTACATTGTATGCATGCATGTTTGTATGCTTGGATATCATGTTGTTGCATGTTTACTTGTTGCATGCTTGAGTTGTTTGCATCAAGCTTGCATGTTTGCATTGCATTATGTGTGCATCCCTTGCCTCTTGATCAAGCATGATAGAGGTTGAGGCCCCCTTATGTGTTTTGTGCATTTCATTTTATATTGAATTGCACACTTGGCTCCTTTAGCCATCATGCATTGGAATGCGTGATTGGTGGCCTGAGGGTCGAGAACTACACTCCTTTGAGTCTTAAACATGATAAGGGGTGTGGTTGCAAACATTTTCTTGCAAATGCATTGCCATGCTCTGTTTGTCCTCTGTTGCAGCAAAAGGAGCAGTTAGCAGGAACAAATGGTCGATCGATCATATTCAGTGCCGATCGGCTAACAATGTTTGGCCGAGAGCCTTATTTTTGGTCGATGACCCACATCTCTTGGCCGGTGGCCTTTCCATTTGGCTGATGGACTCTCAGCATGTCCATGAAGTGGTTCTAGAGCATCACAGGACTTTTCATAGTTTTTCAGAGGTACAGAGCAGTGCAAACAGAGGCAACACGAAGCATGGCGATGGATTTCTGAGCGAAGCAGTCCGAGCATGCATTCATCCGTCGTCTCGAGGCCATTTCAGTGTTTTAATAACTTAGAATAGTTATTTATTTCGATTTGGTTATGTAATTAATTAATTAGCTTGTTAGTTAATTAATTAGATAATTTGTATTATTCTTTTGGTCCCTCCGTCGAGAGGGCGCAATTATGTAACAAGCGTGCGTGCGTGTGATGCATGTCTTCTAACCCCCACTTCTTTCTCCCTTTTACTTACCTGCTTTCAGTGGTTAGCTTTAGGGCATATTTCAATTAGCATCCTTATGATATGCATGTCTGCACCATTCATTTGTATTACATACACCGGGCTCGGCGCATCATACTAACTGCATTGTATTTCAATTCCAAGTTGAATACATATATCGAATTGTCGCATCTCATAGGCCATTTTAGATTAGCCGAGCCTATTTTAGTTACACTTTACATGCGATGTGTCACGCCCTCAAACCCGCCCCTAAAAGTTTGGGCATGACCCGTTCAGAAACGGACATGTAACCTGATGTACATAACATATGGGGCGTTATCGGAAGCACGTAATATGAAAATAATGGAACATATAAACTCCATTGAGCTACTTCTACATGCCAGGATCCCCATACATCACATGTACCATAGAAGATAGATAAAGTCCCAAACTATATCATAGAGCATCGGTTATATACATACACATATACAGTCCCAGCCCTATAATTGGGCATATAGAAAAACCATTGAAGTTATATACATTCGACCTTAGGTGGGCAATCAAAAGTAAGCCAATATCTTAACAGACTTCACAAAATAAATGGCCTTGCACAGTGTCTGGACACACAAAGGTTGACAAAAGAAAAACAGGCGTCATGGCTAGGACTGACCACCTGGTTGGTTACCTACAGAAACAGACATAACATAGAGTGAGCCAGGCTCAGTGAATAGTAATACTTAAATAAAACGATGCTTTGCTTGAAATATAATACATCAAAGCGTAAGATGATGCACACATAGTTAGTCTGATTCTGTAATAATTTCATAATGGCCTTAGGCCCCTTCTTGAAACGTAAAGGCTTGAAATATAATATCTTGAAACATGATGGTTATAAGCCCTTAAACATAGTGGCACAAGGCCCTTAAACATGGTGGCGTTAAGCCCTTGAACATGGTGGCATGAGGCCCTTGAATAAGTTGGCATTAAGCCCTTGAATCATTTGGCATTAAGCCCTTGAACATGCCTGTATGAACTCAAGAGGTGTCTCACACGGATTCTAGAGGTGACTCACTTCGTAGCACTTAGTTCCGTGTAGCACTTTGTTTCGTATCATAACAATTTATACGGAGTGGCCATAGGCCCCGAGTCTTACAAATACTTAGAGTCATGTGAAAGTATTTCATTCTTTCCTTTATTTCCTTTCATGCTTGGCTTCATTCACATAATTACATACATAATAGTCATGCGTTAATAGAATGCTAATGACAATCATTAGCTATATGTGAAGCGTACTACTACTCACAGTGTTGTGATGACGTGCTTGTTCCTCCCGGAGTGTGCCCTGCACACATTCAAAACTTACAATTTAGTTCAGCTTTCATGACAAATTACTTCTTGTTTCGCTTTACTTCAAAGGAATTAATACATATCGAAAAGGCATCAAATATATATTCCGACAATATTAGAGGGTCCTACACGTAAAACGGAGCAACCCATGCTTTTCAGCATGGGCCGCACGTGCGGTAGTGAGCCCCGCACGTGCGGCAGACTCCCCCGCACGTGCAGCAAAATTCCCCCGCATGTGCTTTTTTGGCAGAACCAAACCACCAAAATTCAGTAATTGCCGCACATGCGGCAGTGACCCCCGCACGTGCGGTGATTTACCTGTTTGGGTTCGAAAATTGCAACAAAATCTTGTTCTTTTGGGAGTGTTGGTAAGGCTCTAAGTTAAAACTTTTAAGTACTAAATCATGGTTTAAAACATGTAATTAAAGGTACAACATACCATAATCCAGCTTGAATTAAACCCATGAACACAACTCAATTGGTTTGAACAAAAATTGAAGTTCATCAACATCCTTTCATTCTTGAAACTCTTAACTTTACATACACATAACATAACATAGTTATACAAAAACATGGCATAAGCATGAATACCAATTTGATAAGTACAGAGACAAGATGATGCTCTTACTAGATCACTTGAATTGGATTCAAAATACACAAATGATAGGGTTATCATACCAAGTCTTCAACACACACACCCAAGACTTTCATTCCACTCTAGATTATACAACATTAAGAGCTTCCTATTTCAAATTGAGAAAGAGGATTGGAGTATGAAAATTACACTTACCTTAGCTTCAATCTCTCTCAACTCTTCCTTGTTCTTAGCCTCTCTTCACTTTTCTCCCAGGGAAGATATTATAAGAAAGTTCCTAGGCCTTGAGTTCAAAGAGGCTCTTATAGACATACATATACAAAGAGTGAATAAAGACGAAAATCAATCGTTTAAACATCCGAAATTGAAATTTCCCAGAAATGCTTAATATTACCTAAAAATTATGCTGATCACGTATTTAAAATCAATTTCAGATAATTAAGCCCCTAAGGCTTCCAATTTCTGATTCAAACATTCTAATGTAATAGATACTTTTCTTGTTTAAACAGATAGACACCCTTAAACATGGAGTTCACTTACTTAACCTTAATTTCTCATAGGCTTTCACAATAAGCATTCAAAACACAAAATAGGGTCTGAAAGTATATCAGAAAACATGCACGAGGGTCGGGTTATTACACTCTCCCCCCTTAAAAAGTTTGGTCCCTCAAACTTGGTGTACCTTAGGGTAGAAACAAATGCAGATACTGGTGTTGCATTTCTTTTTCCTTTTCCCAAGTTGCATCGGTTCCGTAATGTTCTTGCCATTCAACCTTTACCATAGGAATTTTGCGATTTCGCAACTATTTCACTTGCCGGTTTGGAATTCGGGTTGGTTTCTCTTCATAAGTTAGCTTGTCATCCAACTCAATTTGGTGGTAATCAATAACGTGAGACGGATCTGGAAGGTATCCGCGAAGCATAGTGACATGAAACACGTTATGTACTTGACGCATATTTGGCCGAAGGACAAGGGCAACTCGGTAGGCTACTGGACCCACTTTTTCTAAGATCTGGAAAGGACCAACATATTGGGGTGTCAAAACTTGCCCCTTTTTTCGAATCTTGGGTGTCCTTTTATCGGAGTGACCTTCACAAAGACATGACCATCCACTTCAAATTCTAAGTCCCTCCGTCGGGTGTCCGCATAACTCTTCTGTCTACTTTGCGCAGTTTTCAATCTTTCCCGAATAGTTTTGACTTTTTCAGTGGTCAACTAAACCATTTCAGGCCCTAATAAGGATTTATCTCCAACTTCAGCCCAACACACGGGAGAACGACACGGTCTTCTATACAGAGCCTCATAGGATGCCATTTCAATACTTGAGTGGTAACTATTGTTGTATGCGAACTCTACCAATGGTAGATGGGTTTCCCAGCTTTCTTGAAAATCTAGCACACACATTCGGAACATATCTTCCAAAGTTTGTATCGTTCTCTCGGATTGACCATCAGTCTAAGGGTGGAAAGCTGTGCTGAACTTTAGTTCTGTACCCATTGCTTCCTGCAGACTTTGCCAGAATCTAGAAACAAACTTGGGATCTCTATCTGACACAATTGAGACCAGAACACCATGAAGCCTTACAATTTCATTCACATAAAGTACCACCAATTTATTTGCATTATATTGAGTCTTCACGAGTAGGAAGTGAGCGGACTTAGTTAATCGGTCTACAATGACCCATATTGAATTCATACCTCGAGGAGTCCATGGTAACCCCACAACGAAATCCATGGTCAAATGTTCCCACTTCCATTCTGGAATTGGAAGGGGCTGTAATAACCCTGCTGGCCTCTAATGCTCCGCTTTTACTTGCTAGCATTGCAAACATTTAGAGATGAACTCCGCAATCTCCTTTTTCATACTTGGCCACCAAATTTTTTTTTTTTAAATCTCGATACATTTTAGTACTCCCTGGATGCATTGAAAATCTTGAGGTATGTGTTTCTTCCATCAGTTTTTGTTTAAGGTTCAACACATTGGGGACACATATTCGGTTTTGAAATTTGAGCACCGTATCTACCAAACTGAATCTCGGCTTCGACTTGGTTCCTAACTCATCACGTATCTTCCTTAAAGTGTCATCTTCCATTTTGTACAATTTAATTTCCTCAATTAAGGTTGGTTGGGCCATTACTGCTGCCATTAAAGCTTCCTGTCCGTGTAATACAAGGTTCAATTCCATTTTAACCAGTTCATTTGCTAATTCCTTTTTCCTTGTAACCAAATTTGCTAAAGTCCCCATACTTTTCCTACTAAGCGCATCCGCAACTGTGTTGGCTTTGCCAGGATGGTAATGGATCTGCAAATCATAATCTTTAATAAGTTCCAGCCATCGTCGTTGTCGCATATTCTGCTCTTTCTGAGTAAAAAGGTATTTGAGACTTTTATGGTCAGTGTACACTTCGCAAGTAGTGCCATACAGATAGTGTCTCCATATCTTCAAAGCAAAGACTACTGCTGCTAACTCAAGATCATGCGTGGGATAATTTTTCTTGTGGGGTTTCAATTGTCGAGAAGCATAAGCGATAACTCTTCCATTTTGCATAAGTACACAACCAAGCCCTTTGTGCGAAGCATCACTATAGATTACAAATCCTTCAGTACCACATGGTAAGGCCAAAACTGGTGTTGTTGTCAACTTTGTCTTCAATTCCTGGAAAGCAGATTCCTGCTCTTCTGACCATTCAAATGCAACTCCCTTTCTAGTCAGTTAGGTAAGCGGTACCGCAATTTTGAAAAAATCTTGAACAAACCGTCTGTAGTATCCGGCTAACCCCATAAAACTACGTATTTCAGTCACATTAGTGGGGGTTGGCCAATTTACAATCGCCTCAATCTTGTGCGGATCAACAGAAACTCCATCCTTTGTGATGACATGCCCCAGAAATGCCACCTCTAGTAGCCAGAATTCACATTTCTTCAGCTTTGCATACAGTTTCTTTTCCCGGAGGCTTTGAAGGATCAAGCGAAGGTGATTCTCGTGAGCTTCTGCATTCTCTGAATAGATTAGAATATCATTAATAAAGACTACCACAAATTCATCCAAATAGGGCTTGAAGACGCGGTTCATCAAATCCATAAAAGCTGCTGGGGCGTTAGTCACTCCAAAGGGCATAACCAGAAATTCATAATGGCCATATCAGGTTCGAAAAGCTGTCTTCTCGACATCATCAGCTTTGACCTTTAATTGATGGGATCCGGACCGTAGATCGATTTTGGAAAAGACTTGTGCCCCTTGAAGCTGGTCAAATAAATCATCGATCCTTGGCAACGGGTACTTATTCTTGATTGTTACCTTATTAAGTTCCCTGTAATCGATACAAAGCTGTAGTGTTCCATCCTTTCTTTTTACAAACAAAACTGGTGCACTCCACGGAGACACACTTGGACGGATGAATCCTTTGTCCAGCAAATCTTGCAACTGAATTTTTAATTCCTTCATCTCAATTGGTGACATTCTATAGGGAGTCTTAGAAATGGGTTGAGTTCCTGGTGCTGGGTCAATTGCAAACTCAATTTCGTGGTCTACCAACTGCCCTGGTAACTCCTCTGGAAAGACATCCAGAAATTCACAGACGATTGGGATCATGTCGATATTCCTGCTCCCCATTTGCTCCTTCAAAACGCTGTATAAATGCCCCCGACACCCTTTTTGAATTAATTTACAAGCCTTTGTTACCGAGATCAAATAAGGGGGAGAAGTTACTTCCTGTCCCTGAAACATAAATTCTGATTGACCCGGAGGATGAAAACTAATTTGCTTAGTCGGACAGTCTATAGTTGCACCATATTCACTCAACCAGTCCATTCCCTGAACAATATCAAAATACGTCATGTCGAGAGGTAACAAGTTAGTATATACCTGAGTATCTCCAAGGTGGAGTTCACAAGCGACATATACAGAGGTACAGGTCATAGAATCCCTCAAAGGTGAGGATACACATAGCATATAAGATAATACCTTCTCAGATTTATCTAAATTAGGAGCAAATAGTTTTGACGCAAAAGAATGGGAAGAGCCAGAATCAAATAATACGCAACAGAATGACCGTGAACCATAAATATACCTGACACCACCGTTGCCGCGTTCTGTACATCTCCTGGAACCAATGCAAACACCCTGCCTTGTCTCGCAGTGTCTTTGTTATTAGGTTTAGTAGTTGTCTTGGTGTTGGAAGCTGGTGCAGATCCCACTGAACTTGTAGTGGCCTTGTTATTATTTTGTTGATTCCTTTGAGGGCAATCCCTTATCACATGATCTGTTTTCCCACACTGAAAGCAAGCTCCAGACTTCCGGAAGAATATTCCACGATGCTTCTTTCCACACTCCACACATACGGGAATTGAATCCTGACTAGGGGTAGAAGCATGTGAAGTCCCTGAATTTTGCTTCTTGTTTGGTGGAGTAGTTGACCCCTTCGACCATTGACTATTTTGTCTTTTCCCCTTCCATTCAAAAATTCGATTTTGTGCAGCAATATTTCCTTCCGCTATGATGGCCCTCTCCAACACATCTGCATAGGTAGGCAACTTCAACATATTGACTCGGTCTAGAATAGCACCCCGTAATCCCCCTTCAAATATTCACGCCTTTTTATAGTTCGTGTCTACCATATGAGGTGCAAACCGGGCTAGCTCTGCAAATTGAGCTTCATATTCAACAACAGTCTTGTTCCCTTGTCTGAGAGTTTCAAATTCAGTAACCTTCATATCTCGCATACTTTGAGGGAAATACTTATTATAAAACAATTCCAAGAACCTGTCCCATGTCAATCCTTGATGTATATTCCTCGTAAGCATCCACCATCTCCGTGACTCATCTTCAAGGGTGAAGGCAGCCAGTTGCACCTTTTGAGCCTCGGTGTAAGGGAAGACCTCAAATAATTTCTCTATCCCTAACACCCACGCCTCAGCTTTTATTGGTTCTATCCCTCCCTTGAAGGATGGTGGTTTCATTTTTCTAAACTCCTTAGTAAGGGTAATGGTCTGGTCTTCAGCATGGAAATCTTGTACTGCCGGTGGAGGTACCGGTGGTGGTGGCGGTTGTTGTTGTGGCTATTGCTGTTGTTGCCATAGGGTCTCCGCCATTTCCATAATCATTCTTTCCATTCTATCCAACCGTGCAGAAGTAGCATCTTCTGCATCTTCTGTCCGTGTCCTCACCATAGCCTACACAATAATCAATTATATACAATAGACATAATTTCAAATTGTTAATCAATTATATACAATAGACATAATTTCAAATTGTTAGCATTATCAGAGTGCATATCACGTTGCCATCGATTTCTCCTATACTTTAGGGTGTCATGCATGATGCCTAAATCTTTCTAGACACCCTAAAGCTCAATGGATCCGTATGTGAGATAGCAACTCGTACTCTGATACCACTTGTCAAACCCTCAAACCCACCCCTAAAAGTTTGGGCATGACCCGTTCAGAAACGGACATATAACCTGATGTACATAACATACGGGGCCTTATATCGGAAACAAGTAATATGAAAATAATGGAACATATAAACTCCATTGAGCTACTTCTACATGCCAGGATCCCCATACATCACAGGTACCATAGAAGATAGATAAAGTCCCAAACTATATCACAGAGGATCGGTTATATACATACACATATGCAGTCCCAGCCTTATAATTGGGCATATATAAAAACCATTGAAGTTATATACATTCGACCTTAGGTGGGCAATCAAAAAGTAAGCCAACATCTTAACAGACTTCACAAAATAAATGGCCTTGCACAGTGTCTGGACACACGAAGGTTGACAAAAGAAAAACAGGCGTCATGGCTAGGACTGACCACCTGGTTGGTTACCTATAGAAACAGACATAACACAGAGTGAGCCAGGCTCAGTGAATAGTAATACTTAAATAAAACGATGCTTAGCTTGAAATACAATATATCAAAGCTTAAGATGATGCACACATAGTTAGTCTAATTCTGTACTAATTTCATAATGGCCTTAGGCCCCTTCTTGAAACGTAAAGGCTTGAAACATAATTTCTTGAAACATGATGGTTATAAGCCCTTAAACATAGTGGCACAAGGCCCTTAAACATGGTGGCGTTAAGCCCTTGAACATGGTGGCACGAGGCCCTTGAATAAGTTGGCATTAAGCCCTTGAATCATTTGGCGTTAAGCCCTTGAACATGCTTGTATGAACTCAAGAGGTGTCTCACACGGATTCTAGAGGTGACTTACTTCGTAGCACTTAGTTTCGTGTAGCACTTTGTTTCGTATCATGACAATTTATACGGAGTGGCCATAGGCCCCGAGTCTTACAAATACTTAGAGTCATGTGAAAGTATTTCATTCTTTCCTATATTTCTTTTCATGCTTGGCTTCATTCACATAATTACATACATAATAGTCATGCGCTAATAGAATTCTAATGACAATCATTAGCTATATGTGAAGCGTACTACTACTCACAGTGTTGTGATGACGTGCTTGTTCCTCCCGGAGTGTGCCCTGCACACATTCAAAACTTACAATTTAGTTCAGCTTTCATATCAAAATACTTCCTGTTTCGCTTTACTTCAAAGGAAGTAATACATATCGAAAAGGCATCAAATATATATTCCGACAATATTAGAGGGTCCTACATGTAAAACGGAGCAACCTATGTTTTTCAGCATGGGTCGCACGTGCGACTGTGAGCCCCGCACGTGCGGCAGACTCCCCCGCACGTGCGGCAAAATTCCCCCGCATGTGGTTTTTAGGTAGAAGCAAACCACCAAAATTCAGCAATTGCCGCACGTGCGGCAGTGACCCCCGCACGTGTGGTGATTTACTTGTTTGGGTCCGAAAATTGCAACAAAATCTTGTTCTTTTGGGAGTGTTGGTAAGGCTCTAAGTTGAAACTTTTAAGTACTGAATCATGGTTTAAAACATGTAATTAAAGGTACAACATACTATAATCTAACTTGAATTAAACCCATGAACACAACTCAATTGGTTTGAACAAAAATTGAAGTTCATCAACATCCTTTCATTCTTGAAACTCTTAACTTTACATACACATAACATAACATAGTTATACAAAAACATGGCATAAGCATGAATACCAATTTGATAAGTAAAGAGACAAGATGATGCTCTCAGTAGATCACTTGAATTGGATTCAAAATACACAAATGATAAGATTATCATACCAAGTCTTCAGTCCACTCTAGATTATTCACCATTAAGAGCTTCCTATTTCAAATTGAAAAAGAGGATTGGACTAGGGAAATTACACTTACCTTAGCTTCAATCTCTCTCAACTCTTTATTGTTCTTAGCCTCTCTTCACTTTTCTCCCAGGGAAGATATTAAGAAAGTTCCTAAGTCTTGAGTTCAAAGAGGCTCTTATATACATACATATACAAAGAGTGAATAAAGACGAAAATCAATTGTTTAAACATCCGAAATTGAAATTTCCCAGAAATGCTTAATATTACCAAAAAATTATGCTGATCACGTATTTAAAATCAATTTCAGATAATTAAGCCCCTAAGGCTTGCAATTTCTGATCTAAACATTCTAATGTAACAGATACTTTTCTTGTTTTAAAAGATAGACACCCTTAAACATGGAGTTCACTTACTTAACCTTAATTTCTCATAGGCTTTCACAATAAGCATTCAAAACACAAAATAGTGTCTAAAAGTATATCAGAAAACATACACGAGGGTCGGGTTATTACACGATGCATTAGTCATTTTAACATGAACTAGGATCATGCATGATTTCTAACTACTTTCTTGTTTTGGCTCGGAGTACACTATGAGTTTTTATGCTTTAGCATCTTGCATGAGTGTGAGTTTTGCCATGACAGCATGCTTGCCATGAGGCTAATCGCTTATATGATATAACTACCTGAATGCTTGTGGGTGAAGGTTGGATTACTTGAATTGGAACGATTCATTGAAATCCGTGTTTTAGCCTACTTGCGAGTAGCAAACTTCAAATTATTTTCAAACAAACGAATATGCGATGCTTTGTTCTAAATTAGGCGATCTAGTCTATACTTGTGTACTTGTGTGCTTAGTAATACTTGTGTGCTTAGTAATACTAGCTAATAACCGGAATAAGAATACATTTGTTTTCAAAAACAAGATATCATGCTTAGTACAGGCCGATCTTTGATCGAGCGAGCGGGGGTGCTCATTGCATGACCTTCTTCAATCGTACCAAAGTTCCCGAGCCGAGGCAACTTAGGTGATGACGGACACGTGGCTTTAGGCACGAGTCAGGGTTTCCTAAATTCCCCTAAAATAAAATATTTAGGTGACGACTCTGTATCTGTCAAAGCAGTCCATATTTGACACTTCTTTCTTAAAAATCAGTTTTCTAAAACGATTTGCCAGATTTGGACTCTTTGGTGATTTATCAATCTTGCATTTCACTTTGTGAGATTAGATTAAGAACTGTGACATTTGAGTCCGAACTGTAGCATGAACCCCAAAGACGCGTCTACAGGTGTCCACTCGAGCGGGGAGGTTCACGTTCGAGCGTCAAACCATGTAGTTTGACATTTAGCTCGAGCGTCCAAAGTCACGCTTGAGCATATTATTGAGGTAACCAGCACTTTTGCAGACAGAAGGGGTCCGCTCGAGCTGGGAATCCTGCGCTCGAGCGGGGAGCCCTGTTTATGAAATTTTGAAAATATGTTTCGTGTTTTATTTTTGCTTTCTCCTTCATTTCTAAGCACTCTTAGGCATACATTAAGCATTGTGAATGAGTTAAAAGGATAAGAAAGAAGCCTAAGAGGAATGTATGGATTAAAAACAGATTGAATCGTTTATGACCCATTATGTTCATGAAATGTGTAGAGTCAAGCACAAGGGCAAATCCATCGACAGATCATTGTGAGTAATATCTTAGTAAAGATATTTGAAATATATTATTTGTCCCATTGCTTATTTCCATATCAGTCTTATAAGTTTGTTAAACAGAATTGTGGACAAATATTTATTATGCCAAATGATTAGGCCAAAGGCCATTTGACATGAATGATTGGGCTAAAGGCCGTTTGACATGAATGATTAGGCCAAAGGCCGTTGGACACCGTTTGACATGAATGACTGGGCCAAAGGCCGTTAGACACCATTTGACATGAATGATTAGGCCAAAGGCCATCGGACATCGTTTGACATAAATGATTGGGCCAAAGGCCGTTGGACATCAATGATTTGGGCCTGAGGCCGTTTGTTAAGGAGCGAAGTGGGCCAGAGGCCGTTTGATATGTTTGGGCTTAAATCGCCTAATGTACTAAACAATGCACTAAATAGAATTCTAAATGGGCCCAAGGCCGTTTGATATATGTGAATCTCATTCGTGTACCTTTTTTTATTTGATATTATTCACCTGGCTTTCGCTCACCCTCATTCATGTGATTGTAGGTGAGCCAAGCAATATCATACCCAGCCCCAGTGAAGCAGGTGTGAAATAGTCAAGTTTTGAGGAGTCCGCCCACACGTCTTACGCACGAGACTTATTTTCGCCCTTTTGTTCTTTTGTATATTTTTGTTATATTGGCGAGAACTTTGCATTGCGGTTGTGTATAAGCTTTTGATTGGCTGACCATGACTTGAATGATCCTGTTGTGTAAAGCTTTATGTTAACTTTCTTTGATGTGAGTCATTAACGAATAAATGTGAAATGTTATGATATGCCATGTAAGCACGGCTCTATAGACAAAGTTTTAAGTTTGCTTTCATTTTGGCCCCTTAACTCTGTTGCAATATCTTTTATTTGGATTGAGGCCGTAGGTAATCTCATGATTACTGGCCGGTTATGTCCTTAACCCATAGGGGTGGGTTCGGGCCATGACACTAAGGGTGCCCCATCGCATTCTCTAGGCGCCTCCCGAAGAAATCGCATGAAAAAACCAAATTTTGGGTATCGGTGGGTTGTACAGCCATACGAACAGCCAAGCTCCATATGTGGGTGCACAACCCATGTGCTCTACAAAAAAATGCAAAAATAGGATGTGCGGCTACACATGTAGAATGTACAGCCGCACGTGTGGCCGATCTAGATAGGCTTTCATATTTTAGGCATCTGACATTGGATTGAAGTGAATCAACCCATGCTGGAAAGCCAACTCATACGGTTACAATTTTATGTGAATTAGAAATTTTAAAATTTCAACTTTTTCTAGGTGAAAGTAGGCCCTCAAGACGGGCCTAAAAACAGTAATTTTGGCTAAAAACAGTTTTTGGCACGAAAAAGGCAATACAACAGCTCTAACAACTTCAACCATCCCTAAGGTTGAAATTATGATACCTATTATCATCGGGAAGCATTTCAAGTATCTAAATCTTAACGGTTGGTCAAAATGAGATGTCTAAACTGTCCTACAGAGAATAGCACAATCAAAGATTGTACATACTCCCTTTCACTACCGATAACTAGCACAAGCAAATTTGTTGATTGGTTCGGATTGATCAATAATAGAAGGGGCTTTGTAGGATATGGTGTGATTAGTATAAGAGAGACAAAAAAGAGAATAAAAAAAAACAAAAAACAAAAACAAAAAACCAAAAAACAAAAAAAAGAAAAAAAAAAGAACGAAAGATGCTAGAGGAGATGATAGAGAGTATGATAGAAAAATCAGGTCTAACCCATTAATAAGGGTTTAACCCATTTAAGTAGGGTTAACATGTCTCTATAAAGGCAAAATAGGAATTTACTTCATATATGAATTGGACTATTAAATAGTTAACTTTCTTTTAATTGTGTGGCGTAAATTGTTACTCAAATTTTATATTTAAGAAAAGTAAATGTAGTTTATATCAATCCTATTGAGCTTATTATATTTTTTTTAAATTTCGAGGGAAGTCAATTTAATTTATCCATTTTAATATGTATAGAGTATTTCATAGTGTATGAATGAAACTTTCATTCATGTCATTCGCAATATTTGTTTTGTCTTTATATAGAAAATATATGTGCTTATATATTATTTTTTTCACTATGTATAAGAATATTTACACTATTTATATTATAAAAAATTGTGTTCTTATAGTAATTACAATATAATGTAAAGAATTTGTTGCGCTTTTATGCTTTCTACAAAGATTCATTTGGACTCAAAATTTGAAGAATGCCTATAAAATTATATATATATAAAAAGGTGCTCAGGTCATAGGTCCATTATATAGACTTTAAGGGCATAGATTCACATGCCTTTTATTTGGGTCCATAAGGACAGTCCCACAAATCCACGGTCCTTTTGTATTAATTTGTTTGGATATATGCATGTTTATCTTCATCTTAGCAGGCAAGATGTTGCAGAGCTTAGGGATTTCGTCGTAGCTGAACCCGAATTCTACATCCAAATAACCCTTTAGCTGGTTGATGAAGAAGACGACTCAAATCAAATCCTAAAAACTTTCTCTGATTCACTTAACTATACCGATCAATACACCATTCAAAATCATACGATTTGAGAAGGTGTAGGATCACTGATTTGAGGGCTTGACCGCTGGTGGAGCCGATGCCGACTAGGAAACCGAACAGGTAAATCAAAGGTCGCTGTTGTTGGTATGGACAATGCCGAGGACGACGGGTAAGAGAGTGAAGTAGACGTAGGGGGCACTCGTGCTTTCATATGATGAGAAAGGCGAAGATGGTAGTGAAAAATGGAGTGGTGGTGCTGATGGCTAGTTTGAACGAGTCGGGGAGGTAGCAGAGGGAGGTGTTGCCACAGATGACGAATAGTGGATACTCTTGTGTAGATAGTGGTTGATTGAAGAAGAATAATGGTTGGGGCTACTCTTGTGTGGTATTAAGGGCAGAGATGACTAGTCTCGTAAGATAGAGGATATGAGTTTCTAGGGTTGGAGTTATTCCTTGTTGAGATTGAGAGAGTTACTGTCAATCATCACACATCTCTTCTGCTATTCTTATTATGCATTATTGGAATTGGAGGACTTTGTTTTTCTGCCGTCGTTCTTCATTTCTTTTATTGGTTGCTTATCTTTTTTTCATGGATTAAAGCATGGAAATCGTTCTATGCTATTCTTGTTATATTCATTATTGGAAATATGCTTTATTTTTTTGTTGCTATTCTTGATTTCCTTTGTTGGGTTCACATATTAAAGAATGGAAATTGTTTCGTGTGTTTGAGAATCTTTTTATTTTTATTTTTATTTTTATTTGTTGATGGCTTCTTGTGATTTGTGAAACTTGAATATCCTAATATGGCTTGTTTGGCCTTGTTTTAATTGAGTTTCATACTCAGATCAGTTCTTCTCAATTCTCCCAGTTTGTTCAATTTGGACAGATAGATTCAAGCTCGTTTTGTTTAATTTGGACAGATAAATGAAAAATAGTAACACAGATTGCTAAAAATGCTAGGACACAGAGATTTAATTTTTGCAGATAGCAAAAATATAAGATAGATAAGAAACAAAAATAGGACAAATGTATTCAATTTGGACAGATAAGGAAAAAATACTAGCACAAATAGCCAAAAATACTAGAACATATAGATTCAATTTGTACAGATAGCAAAAATACTCGGACAGATAAGAAAAAATATTCAATTAGGTAGATTCAATTTGAAAAGAAAAAAAAAAGAAAAAACTAGCACAGTTAGGTTAATTTTTTTTTTGAATAGATAAGTTCAAAAAATTGAAAATAAAAATTTGTACAAATAGATGATATTTATGGAACTAAGTTTCATAAACCCTTAGCGCAAAGACTTTTTACCAACATATGTTCTATGTTCCCAACAGAACCACCCTTATTCTCACTGACTTGTATGGGGTGGGAATTGGATTTATCAAGGATTATCTATATAAAAAAATGCTTTTAAAAGTGTAATGATTTTTATCTAAACATAATAATATTTTTTTACAGGTAAATAATAATTTGATCACTTGTGGTTTATCCAAAAAATACGGAATCCTCATATAATTTCATTTGTAACACTTAAACCTCTTAGATTTCATAATATGATGTAATTTTTGACGGATGTATCAAAAATACATAAAACGACATGATTTTATGCACCGCCTAATAATAAAAAAATAAAAAAAAAAGAAGGAAAGAAGAGAGAAAAAGAGTGAAAGTGAGAGAGAGAGAGAGAGGGAGAGAGAGATTGCAATCAGAAAAATTGAACATAATTGAACTCATTATTATTAGGGACAAAATTGAACTCATTACTATTAGGGACATAATTGAACGTAATTGAACTCATTATTATTAGGGACAATTACCCCCCAAAAAAAAAAAATTAAAAAAGCACCGCCTAATAATAAAAAAATAAAAAAAAAGAAGGAAAGAAGAGAGAAAAAGAGTGAAAGTGAGAGAGAGAGAGAGGGAGAGAGAGATTGCAATCAGAAAAATTGAACATAATTGAACTCATTATTATTAGGGACAAAATTGAACTCATTACTATTAGGCCATGTTTGTTTGGGTGGACATGAGTTTGGGATTGGACTAATAGTCCAATAAAATTATTAATCCGATGATTGGCTAAACAATTAAAGTACGGACTAATTATTTTAAACTTGACTATTAGTTAAGATAGGATACATAATCCAACGAATTCGTAGTCCTAGGACTATTAGTCATGGGAATGCTAATCCAGTCCGCCCAAACAAACATGTAGTTAGGGACATAATTGAACGTAATTGAACTCATTATTATTAGGGACAATTACCCCAAAAAAAAAAAAATTAAAAAAAATCCAAAGTTTTAGTATTGTAATAAAATAAATTCCAAAGTTTTAATTTCGCCAATATACACCTTCACTGATTTGCTTTCAATATAAACATTCATATATTTTTGTTAAGTAAAATCAACAAAAGAAATAGTATTTTAGTCATTAAATTCAATGTAAGTATACATAAAATGTCTAAAATACAATTTTTATTAGTTTAATGACTAATATATTAATTTTTTCCATCAATTTTACCTAACAGAAATAGGTAAATAATTTAAATTGAAAACAATTCAAAATTTTAGATTTTTAATTAATAAAATTAAAAATTCAGAGTTTATTTTGTTATAAGAATCAAAATTTTGTGTTTTTTTTTTTTTTTTTTTTTTTTTTTATTTCCTCTTATTTTTTTTTTTTTCTTTTTTTGTTATTTCCTCTTATTATCATTATTTTTTGTGCCTTTGGCAATAGGCTTGTTTGGAGTATAACTTATAAGTTTTATTTATTTATTATTACTATGAAAATACGTGTAAAAAAATAAAGTGGTGATATGATTTAGATAAATCAATAAACTGATTTTTTAGATGTTAACAAAAGTGATCTGAATTAGTTAAAAAGCTATTAAAAAAAGTAAATAAACTAAAAACTCATACAACATAATCAAAGATTCTTTCTCATTTTCTCTAGTTTTTAAATATTTAATATTTTTTTTCACCTTATACTTTAAACAAAAAATTAAAAAATTATTAAAAAAATCACTTTTCAAATGAACCCTCATTTTAACTCCAAAAATTTCACTATTGAATTTAATTCATGTATTTTTTAAATCATATAAATCAGTTTGCTTCTTAATTCACCACATAACCAAACAAATCGGTCCATAGTATCGTTGACAAATTTGTGCAAGCATAAATAAACGTTCGCCCATACGTTAGAATCACATTTTCTTATTGATATATATGCGTTTTTTTTTAGAAGTTTCTTCTTGTTTTTAACTAATATTTAATTTAGACTAAGGCCTGGTTTGGCATAACCTATATAATCCATCTTTTTATCTTTTTATCTCTTTTTCATCACATCACCTCTTTACTTTTCTGCACATCTTTTCGTAAAAAGACAAAAAGTGCACTTTTTTAGGACACCCCAAACCAACCCTAAGTTTGACTAACTTAAAAAAGCGAGCTTATTTTATCTTTTTATCTTTTTTAAGTCACATCAATCAATATTTTTTTTTATTTTTTCTACACATAATACAAAAAAAATCAAAAAATACACTTATTTAATCTTTCCAAACTTGACATTATTATTTTCACGACTTTGATAAAACATCATTGACTTTTAATAAAAAGATGAAAATTAAATTAAATAAAAAACCAAGTAATAAAAACCAGTAAAAGAAAAGAAACAGTTAATTCAAAGTTCAAACGCCGTGAAGAATGTGCTAGGGTAATTTCAACCAAAGACATCAACAGAGAAGCAAATTGTTCCAACGAATACCAAATCCAACACCAGTAATACGGAATCTTCGCTGCCGGCAAGGCGGCGACCGCCGTAATCAGTAACGAGATGGTCCCACTATTGCTCCTCTTCCTTGTCCATCTCACAATCTTCCCTGGTTCCATTTCTGCTCTTGATTTTCTCTTCAATTCCTTCTTCAATGCCACCGACTTCATCTACCTCATCGACGACGCTCGCTTGGACTCCTCGGTCCTCCGCCTCACCAACGACTCCAACCAGTTGTCCATTGGTCGAGCCTTTCACCGATCTCGGCTTCGAATGAAACCCACCTCTAATTCCACCCAGATTTCATCATTCTCAACTTCCTTCGTCTTCTCTATCTTGCCGGAGATCAGCACCAGCCCCGGCTTCGGCCTCGTCTTTGTGCTCTCCAACATCACCGAACCCGACGGCGCTCTATCCGGTCAGTACTTCGGCCTCTTCTCCGACGCCACTGTCCCCGCCGTCGTCCCACTCCTCGCCGTCGAGTTCGATGTCGGACAAAACCCGGAATTCAACGACCCAAACAACAATCATGTCGGGATCGACCTCAATAACGTCGAATCGAAGAAGACTGCGGACGCCGGCTACTACAACTCCACCAGCGCTAGCGCCGATCTCATCCCCGTGAATATGCGGAACGGTCAGAACATACACGCTTGGATCGATCTCGATGGCTCTCAATTCGAAATCAATGTCACTATCGCACCCCTCGGCGTGTCTCGACCGCTCAGACCTTTGCTCACCTTCAGAGATCCAGTGATAGCCAACTATGTTTCTTCAGAAATGTATGTTGGCTTTTCTGCATCGAAGACTACTTGGGTCGAGGCACAGAGGGTCTTAGCGTGGAGCTTCAGTGACACTGGTGTTGCCAGAGACATCAACACCACGAATTTACCTGTTTTCTCGCTCGAAACATCGTCCTCTTCGCTCTCTCCCGGGGCTATTGCTGGTATTACAATCGGCTCTGTTTTCGTTTTAATTCTTTGTTTGTCTGTTTGTTACTACTGGTTTTGTGGAAAGAATAAAATGAAAGAGCAAGAATATGATGATGATGAGATTGAAGATTGGGAACTCGAGTACTGGCCGCACCGATTCTCTTACGAAGAGCTCATTCTGGCCACCAAAGGCTTCTCCGCAAATGAGCTGCTTGGGGCAGGAGGGTTCGGTCGAGTCTACAAAGGAACACTGCCCAACGACACCCAAGTCGCTGTCAAGTGTGTGAGCCATGATTCGAAGCAAGGACTTAGAGAATTCATGGCAGAGATATCAAGTATGGGTAGGCTTCAACACAAAAACTTGGTCCAAATGCGAGGGTGGTGTCGGAAGGGCAATGAATTGATGCTTGTGTACGATTACATGCCCAATGGCAGTCTCAATCGATGGATATTCGATAAGCCCAAGAAACTAATGAATTGGGAAGGTAGGAGGCGAGTCCTCTCCGATGTCGCTGAGGGCTTGAACTACCTTCACCACGGTTGGGACCAGGTGGTTATTCACAGAGACATCAAGTCCAGCAACATTTTGTTAGACAACGATATGAGAGGCAGGTTGGGCGATTTTGGGCTGGCGAAGTTGTACACACACGGTGAGGCGCCCAACACGACGCGGGTGGTGGGGACTTTGGGATACTTGGCACCGGAGCTGGCCACGGTGGCAGCGCCGACAGCAGCAAGCGATGTTTATAGCTTTGGAGTGGTGGTGTTGGAGGTGGTGTGCGGACGGAGGCCGATAGAGCCATCAAAGGAGAGAGAGGAGGAGGTGGTGTTGATTGATTGGGTGAGGGAGAAGTACGTGGAGAGGAGGGTGTGGGAGGCTGCAGACGAGAGAATGAAGGGAGAGTACAAGGTGGAGGACGTGGAGGCTGTGTTGAAGCTTGGTTTGGCCTGTTGTCACCCTGACCCGCTCCACAGGCCTACCATGAGGGAGGTTGTGGCGGTTTTAGTTGGGGATGAGGCGGCTGCCGTGCCACGCTTTTTGCTGTCGGAAGTAACTGAAGACAGGAGTAACATTGGTGATGGTGGTGGTGATGAGGCTGGAGAGGAATTGTCACCGCCACAAGATCTTGTTTGAATTTTTCCTTATGATTAAAAAAACAGAAAAACAAATTTATTTGGACTTTATTTTTGTGTGTTTTGGCTGCAAATTGCGTTGTAATTAACCAATTCTGAACATACCATTATAATATATTTTTCAAGCTATATTTCTCATTTTTGTTTTGTTTTGTTTTGTCTTGTCTTGTCTTGCCTTATTTTTTTTTTATAAAGAATTGGCCACTAACAACTTGAAAACTAGAAGGTTGATTTGAAATTGTAAGAGTGTCTTTAATGATTTGTCATTGGAACTGTCATTACTATAATATAATAGTAGTGATGTTCCAATGTTAAATATGACAACTATCAAAAGTAAAAAATGCCAAAGCTTGTGTCAAATTTGGCATAAGCTTTGGCAGTTGCCATATTCACCAATTCAGCTAAAACCAATCATTTCTCTCTCTCTCTCTCTCACTCTCAGCAAAACAGGTAATTTTTTGTAAAATTGTCATTTTTTCATAACGAAACACAGAAACTTGGTGTGCTTTGGACGACTGGCTGAACGACTGCCCTGTTGTTCGACCGAATACACTAGTTTCTGTGTTTCATTATTTCAAAATGACATATAACCATTACGCTATATTTGGTTGAGAGATTTGAAAGCAGAAATGAAAAAAATGTATAAAATTAGGTGAAATATTTTATTTATAATTTATCTTCCCTTTTCATTTCCTGTTCCTAATCTCTTTTCAAATCTTCCAACTAAATACAACATTAAAGTATCATTGCTATAACTCTACAATTTTCTACTATTTGTTATCAAATTATAGCAATGACAATATTACTATAGTATTTGTTATTACAGATACTCTAACATATGATTTCAATTTCAATTTCAATTTTCAAATGTGATTTTATCATGCGTTTATGCCTAACATTAATTTCAGACACAACACGATAAGATCTTTTAGCGAAAATAAATAAATAAATGAAGGGTCTATTAAGAGAACGAGAGCGGCCGATCGAAAAAAAGAAAAAGAAAAGGGGAGGGGAGGAGCATCAATGTGCAGTATAATAGTTGTAGTATAAGATTGGGGAAAATTGGTGCAGTTGCAAAGCTACAAAGTATCTCTCTAACACAACCAGCTCTCTAGTTAGTTCCCCTCTACAAAGTAATTTTTCTCTCATTCCATATCTCTCGGTTCTTAACTCTTCATGGCATGATAGATAAAGAATTTAAATAGAAAGGTGAAAGAAGGATAATGCTATATAAACATGAGAAATGCTTTAAATTACTAATTAGTGGTGGCTCTAATGATGTGACAATGGATCCCACCCACTGTCACAGTGTGTTTGTGCCTTGTTTTTTTTTTTTTTTTTTTTTTCAATTGTCACCTCACTGGTGGTGGGATTAATGATGACAAATTAGTGGTCTACAACATTGCTCTATAAACATATAGATGTCATAAATTTTTTTTTTTTATAATTTATTGACGTCACATCTATCACATTATTAAAATGAGTTTTGTTTCAAATTCTAAAATTTTGTTATTGAATGAAACATTACTTAGGCCAAGTTTGGGAAGACTAAATAAGTGCACTTTTTGTCTTTTTGGACTAAAAAATTGAGGTTGAAAATATGGATGTTTGAGTTAACTTGGGTTAACTTTTTGACTTTTTATTGAAAAATGTGTAATAAAAAATTGTAAAAATTGATTTGTAGAGAAAAATTTGAATTGGGAGTTGTGCAGCCGTAATTGTTGACTTTTGGTGAATAATGTTAACTTTTTAACTTTTTGAGTAACTTTTTGACTTTTTGGCTTTTTTGGAACATCCCAAACTTGGCCTTAATAAAATTATATTGTGGCTCTGAATAAGAGATTTTTATCAATGACTTGGTTAATAAAGAGATAGATAATCAACAAAAAAGATATTGAGATTTGGTCAAATAATCTAGTAGCTATATCTTAAGGTGTTGTGACGGACGCCAAGAGGTTGAGATGATGGAGCAGCGATGAACCTTTTTAGTTGTAATATAATTATGCACTATCCTAAAACAAAGAAATAAAAAAAAATATAAATAAATAAATAAATAAGAAAAGCTCAGAGGATGAGCAATTGTCATCCTTGGTCTGTCTCTTGAACTGGAAGGGGCTGAGCAAATCTTGTTGAACTCTCAACAAGTATGATCCACCATGTATTTATGTTGACCATCTCCATGTATTTATGTTGAGGGGCGAACAATTCAATTACATCCGTTGGTTTGTGATAATTCAAGGACAGGGACAGGCCTCCCCAACCCAATCCAGTTAAAAAAAATAAAATAAAAACTTTGTTTTACTTAACTCATCAGTTGGTTTGAGATAATACAAGGACAGGGACAGGCCTCCGCAACCCAATCAAGTTAAAAAAAAATAAGACAAAAACTTTGTTTTATTTAACTCACTCATGAGAAAATTAAATTTTTTATTTTTCATAATTTTTTTTATTGAATTTTTAAATATTTTATGCGTATTTTTTATTTTATTTTTTAGATTCACCTAATTTTGTATAATATTTGTGAACAATTTTTTTAAATTCACCAAATACAAAAAATATTAAAAAAAATAAAAAAAATTTAGTACATTTTCGTATTTTTTTGTATTCAATAAATTTTTAAAGATTTTTGTACAAATTTTATACCTTTTAAATAGGGATATTGTAGCTTGTTTTTTGAGCTCATCGGAGGGGTTTAGTCTCATTGGGTACGATAGTCCTACAGTTCGAACTCTCGTAATTCTGGATCTGGCTTCAAAAGTGCAATGTGAAACAGAAAAAAAAAACAAATAAGAGTCCAAATTCGGCAAATCTTAAAAAATCCATTAATCATCAGATATGCCAAAAATGAACTGCATTGCCAGATTTCATAGTTCCCACCTAAATATTTTCGAAAAATTTAGGAAATCCGTGACTGGTGCCAAAGGCTACTTGTCCGTCGTAACCAAAGTTGTCTCGGTTCGGGAGCTTAGGTATGAGAGGGGAAAGTCATGAATTAAGCACTCACCTCACCCGATCAAAGATCAACCTCTACTAATTATGATGTGAATTTTATCAACATCATATGCTCTTGTTCTGATTTTATTATGCTAACTTACTATGTGAGACACACAAGTATAGACTGTTTCGCTTGCTTTGGAAATGACTTGAGTTTATGTGATTATTTTAAAAGAGTTTGGAGTGCACACAACTCAAAAGGAAAGAAATGAACTCTTACATACATTTGATCAAAATCATTCCCAATGCAAGTAAAATAGCATTCATCCACAAGTATTCAAATAGTTCATTTCGAGTAAGCACGTAGCCTCATGGTAAGATGCTAAGCATGACAACAATCACACACATGAATATGCTAAAACAAAAAATACTCACCTAGTACTCCGAGGTAAGCCAAAGAAAAAGAAAGCAATTAGAAAAATGGATGACCCTAACAATGCACATGACTAATGCAACACATACAAGAATGAAACTATTAAGTTCGGTTTATTATGTCATATGGATTAACTCAAAGCATGCTGTAACGCACGTATTCAAACAAGTAGGAAATGACAATGATCTTAAAAAATGATGAACCGAACCTTAATGCATGCAAAAATGGATGCAAAGCATGGCAATGATTCGAAACGAAAACATGATATTACATACAACCACGGTAAGCATATAAATAGAAGGGAGAAAGAAATGAGAGTTGGAAGACATACAAATATTACAAGTTTGCCTCGCACAGGAGAGTCCGAATGTCCTAATTAACTAATTATTACAAACGCTAATGAATGAACAAATTAATTATTAATCATTTCAAAATAAATATCAAAGCTACTAATCTAATGGACTTGAATGAGCTACGAGCCACATGCACACACGCAAGAATATCCTCCGGAAACCTCTCTGTTTGCTGCTAGAACTTGCCCTGTTTACAGCCAAAAAATAGTTCTGTTTTGGCCTCAGGATCTGCTCTGTTCTACTGTACAATTACCACTGCCGTACAACATGCTTGACCAACTGGCTTGATAAGGTGGTCGGCCGTATAGAATAAGGAATACCCTACTGCAGGAGAATTGGAACAGAACAAGACATAGGGTTTCCGAAAGCTATTCATTCTTCCTACTCCTTCCTGTCATGAGGATTTTCAATGAGGGAGTAGGTTTGCTTCCTAAATCATCAACCATAGCAAGGTTGTTGCATGATTATCTTTGAAAGAAAAAGAAAAAGACTTAACTAAACACAAAACAAAGCTATATTCCTTACGTCCTTTCTATCATGAAATTTATTCGAGAAAAAGGTAGACATGCTTCGTAAACCATCAAATATCACAAGCTAGTATGTGATGATTATGGAGCAACTAAAATGAAAAATAGTAACAACTCAAAAAGTGTTGTCAACTCATCTCCCTACTCATGCAATAAGGATGAAACATCTTTTTCCATGCTTGAAAGTCGAACTAGGAAAGAGTTTTCAACATTTCTCAAGAAAGAGCTCTTTAGGAGCAACAAAGCAAGTAAGGAAAAAAAGACAAAAAACAAGCTATCTATCAAAGCTTAAACACACAACTAGCCAAAGTTATTGACAACTCCTCTTTTTCATGGAACAAGGATGAGACATCCATTTCCATGTTTCAAAAATGGTTGATAAGAGAGTTTTTCAACACTTTGGACACGGAAGCTACAACCTAGCTTCAAGGTGGACAATAATAACATCAAAGCAAAAAATTTGCACTAGATAAGTAAACTTGTGGCGGGGTGGCTAAGTCTAAGCTCTAATTCTCCTATGGCCACAAGGTTGCAAGTTACATAAGGGAAGCTAAAAACGATCAACTCAACGAATTGGCCGCTATATCCTAAACATGCCAAATCCAAGAGGACTTACAACAACACAAATATGATATTTAAAACATAAGAAGTAAGAGCACATGTAGCGGGGAGGACTAGGACCCTTTTATAAGCCCATATTCAATTCATATCACACAAAAACAACCTAAAATAGTGCTAAAAGGGACTGAAATTTAACCAAATGAAGTGAAACGAAAGTAAAAAAAAAAAATGAAAGAAAACAAAGGGGTGCACAACTAGTGAGCTAGCCAATGGAAAGGTGGCTAGCTCACTCACTTTTAACAAAGTTTTAATTACATTTTATGCTAAAAAATAACTCTAAAATTTGTATGAAAGAAAAAGAAAAGAGAGAGAAAAGATGGTGAAAATGTTCACAGATCACCTCTTAAAGGAGAGGATGTTCTTCTTAGTTCACAAACCATAATCCAAATACTCTCAAGCAACTAAAATTGTGTTTAAGAATCTCAGCAAAAGCTTCAAGTCTTAGCTTGTAAGGTGTATGTATTGTGTATCTATATTGCAAGAGAGGAGAGAAGTGATTTGGAAAAGCTATAGGCTATTGGGGATTTTTTCTAACCCCAAACCATGAAGGGAGGGTGTTCTATTTATAGAAAAACAACTTCTCACGTTGGAAATATCTGTAAAAGAGACAGTTGGTCCAAAGCATGTACATGGGAGCACTGGCAGCTGTCAAAATATCTACTACACTGAACATGGTTGGCCGGCCATGAGAATGTATGGCCGGGCCAATGAAAATGGCCTACCAACCATCTGTTGGCCGACTATTCTCTAAGTGGTCAAACTAGAAAAAATAAGGTTTTGGTTCAAAGGGGGTGCAAGGTTTAGGTTTTGAAGCTCAAAACTGAATCCTATTGCTGAAGATTTTGAACGATTGCACATAACATTTCATCCTCAAGCGTTCGAAGTGAAACGCCCAAGTCTTAAGGGGGTCAAAATGGGGTGTCTGTAGGCATTTATTCACAAATCTCTTTTCACCTACTTATGTTCTTGTGAAATGTGAAATTATCTTCATAGGGAAAGCAAGATAATGTGTTTACCCTTTTAATCTGTCAAGAGAAACCAAATGTCAGTGATCATTTCCGACCAGGTTTGGTCGGGAAGATCCTTTGACGATCAAGTTAGTATACTAATCGGCCATAATGAAATATATAATTTATATTTAAAAGAGGCTTCTTGAGTTATCTCTTGTCTGCCTCTAGTGCTTTACCTGTTGTCCCTTTTATAGTTGTTTAGCTTAAATCTTGTTCTTTCGTTTATCTTTTGATCGAATGGTTCTGTCTTTGTCTGGCAATGACCAGTCCAATTCCCAAGTTGTCTATTTCCTTGATCGTTAGATTCTTACCGTGTCGATAGCTAAGATCACGTTAGATGCTGGTGGCCAACTTGCTAGGAATCACAACCGTGAGATGATTTTGATCGGATGATGTTACCTTATACTAGGCCCAATCTATATCTCTAGATTTCTTGAAATGTATTCTCATTCGTTAGATTGGAGCTTAATTTGACGATCCTCATTTCCTTACAGATCTTCTTTCTAAAAGGATATCTTTATGTTTAACTGCCCCTTAGGCGCCCGAGTTTGGACCAACCTACTGCTAGTTGTCCATCATGGGCTTGAGGTATAACTTTGGGTTGAACCTCCTTTTGGGATAATGTCAATGGATTTGGGCCTAGGCTCATATTTTTTTTTGTCTTTACAATTGTCCCCCTTTCGGCTACTGATCTAGGAGGTTGTTGAAGCACTGATGCTAATCATGAATGATTCTGAGGTGCATATGTCGAACTGCTTTCATTGCTGACATGTGTCCCTTGTGTTATTGGGGTTTTAATAATGACAACCGTTACATCATTCTTTGTGCGCTGTTTCAGTTTTGACACATTTATTGAGGAATCATCCCTTACTCTTCATCACTTCGCTTTCACTTCCATCAAAGACCCAGGCGCACTTATGTTTCTCTAATTCATTTGAAGTCTTTGCTTTATTTCTGTAAGTTTATTCTTTCTCTCTCTATTTTCCTTACTTTTACAATTTTAATTTTTGCTATTGCTCTCTTCTTTTTTATGCTCCATGAACCACCTTAAGCATCTT
Source organism: Camellia sinensis (assembly GCF_004153795.1). Classification (NCBI taxonomy): domain Eukaryota; kingdom Viridiplantae; phylum Streptophyta; class Magnoliopsida; order Ericales; family Theaceae; genus Camellia; species Camellia sinensis. Next base: position 41,159 of record NW_021029117.1, on the reverse strand, counting down.
CTTAACTTTAAGGATAACATCCAAGAGTTTAGAACTCTTTATAATATCTCAGATGATGTTGTCGTTTGCTTTCCTAATGTTGATGTCAACATTGTTGAGGGGGTCTGAGGTGTAGATATCTTGACCCCTTATTGATATTGTTAAGGGGGGTATTCATTTCCCTCTGCACCCGCTTCTGAAGGAGCTGATGTGCTTCTATGGCGTCCCTCCATCTCAACTTGCCCCAAATTTCTTTAGGATAGTCGTGGGGTTGATTGCCCTAAACAATATTCTGGAAATTAAGCTAAGGCTTTTAGAAATTAGGTATTGTTATAACTTTGTTTCCACCATGAGAGAGAGAGAGAGAGAGAGAGAGAGAGAGAGACAAGACAAAATTTCATTTCAAGCCTAAATCAATGAAGTGCCAATTGGTCCAAATGCTTCCTGATTCTACCAAGGGTGTTAATGACGTAATCGTGATAGTGGAAGAAAATTGGGAATTCTCTCTTGGTGTTGACAGGATGCGCCCCATTATGGGATGCCTTTTGGGGTTACCAAGTGCGCCCGACAGTTTGGACTCTCGATTTCTGATTTGTTATCAGTAGTGCAATGTGAAACAAAAAATGAGAGTCCAAATCTGACAACTTTTATAAAAATATCCATTTTATTGTAAAATATTGCCAGAAATAGACTACATCACCAAATTTCAGAGTCGTCACCTAATCTTTTAGAGGAATTAAGAAACCCATGACTCATGCTAAGGGCCACCGTCTGTCATAACAAAAGTATCTCGGCTCAAGAACCTAGGTATGCGTGGGGAATGTCATTAATTGAGCACCTCACTCACCCGATCAAAGATCGGCCTCTATTAAGTCGTAATGGGTTTTTATAATTAATGCATATCCATGTTCTGATTATTAATAATGCTACCATTACTATCTGAGGCATGTAAATATAGATTGTGTTGTTAATTTTGGTTATGCTTTGACTTCATGCATTTTGAAAAGGATTTTCTTGGATAAAATTTGTAGCATAAGAATTATCTACACTCCAAAATAAATAACACGACCTCCATCCATTAGCATTCAAATAGATATCTCACTTAAGCACTTAGCCTCATGATGTAACAACAAATGTGATAAGGAACACGCACATGACATATGCTAAAGCTCGAAATGTTCACCTAGTACTCTAAGGAAAATCCCAACACATATACAAATATATACGGATACGCATGATCCTATACGCAAATTACTAATGCAATACACACAGAACATGCATCTAGGAGTCCGGATGCTAGGATGCGATATGAATATCATCTCAAGACATGGATTTATATACATATTCATCTTTGAAGATAGTAAATCCCACCAATGTGGATAATCTAGACCTAAATACATAAAAAGTTGATGCAATATACTGGCATGATAAAGAAAACATGATGCAATACTGAAAGCAGGTAAATAAAAAGGGTTAGAAGGACGTGGGGTTGGAAGATTATTACAATAATTTGAGTAAGAAAAGGGGAAGAGAGAGAGAGAGAGAAAGAGTGAGAGAGAGAGAAAGATTATTACAATAATGAATCGACTCAGTTTAACTACTGATGAATGTAACAAATCATGAGGAATAAAATAAAAAAACAATCCAGGAGCTCCAGAACTACCTAGGGGAGGATTCTCTAGAAACGGTATATTCTATTCTTAAGGGGAAATGATTGACCAGACACAAAGTGAGCCCGCTGCATGAGGAAGTGGCCGGCTGAATTTCTCCTCCGGTTGGAGAATAGGTCAGTGCAAATTCCAAAACAAAAGCTAAAAGGGCACCTTCTGGGGGATGCTAGACAACTCCGCCTCCTTTGTTGACAGGGATCACTCAGGAAAGAGACGGATAGGCCAAAACCCTCAATAATTGTAACACAAGTATATACAACATATATTTTACAATAAATCAATGATTAAGAGGATCAAAATCAAGAACAAATTCAAGCCAAAGAAAGGAATACGAATCTACATCTTCTCTTTGTGAATAAGGATAAATTAATACCAAAATCCATGCTATTAAGTGGACATCGTAGATTAATGCAAATCATTTCTTGGTGGAAGCTTTACCTATTAAAATAAGAGATTCATCAAATTCATTGAAAATAAGCTCATCTAGTCATAGAACAGGGATGGTAACATCCCTTTCTATGTTCACAAATGATTGAGAAAGGAGTTTTGAACATCTTTTGATGCAAAATCAATTGTTTTACTTCCAAAAAGACTCAATGGAAAGGAAAAGCACCACTTATCCTCATCAAATCCCATAGATCACTCAAGCAATCCATGGAACAACCCCTAGCACTTATGGTAATGGCGTAAGGAGTGGAACCAAATGGGTTAACACACTTGAGAGATAGAATAAGTGAGGATAAGGAGTGTAATAATAAGAAAAGCTACCATACATATCAAACTTGTGAATGGATGGCTAAAAATACTCCCAATCTCATCTAAAAGGATCCAAAAAATATATAACAACTATGCATTTAAATCTAAAGAAAGTAATAAAGTAGAGAAATCACTATCAATTCAATGGATGGATGGCTAAGGTTAATCCCTCCACATCCATAAGGACTTACAATAATCACATATTGGAGAATTGAGTTAAAACCAAAGGAAAAAGGGAAGGGGATGATCAAAGAAGCAAATGAATCACCTCTTTATGAGGATGAGTTCTTTTCGTTCACAAACTCTTTTTGAGTCCCTTAAGAACTCTTAGGTGCATTCTTTAATGTCCAAAAGTCCTTTGTCCAGAGCTTAGGGTCAAACTTTAATGGAGAATTTAGTGTTAAAGTTGAAGGTGGTAGGTGGAAGGCAAGGAAAGAAGAAGAGAGCTCTCAAGCCTTGCTATCCTTTGGGCAACTTTTTTTTCGACCTTTTGAAAAAAGCTAGCGAGCGCTATATATAGAGCTTAGGTCACAAATATCTGAGATATTTGTCGTAGGTAAGCAAAAATGCTAAAATTCTCAAAAATGCTCTGTACTGGGAACATTCAGCCAGCCGAGCTTCCTGGTGATCAATCTAGTGCTTTTGTGGCCAGCTTTCATATGGTGTTTGGCTAGCTAGCGGGCACATCGTCAGATTAACAAGAGCAGGTTAGTTTGAATTGAAGGGAGAAACATATATTTAAGAGGATTTCATCATTTCCGTTCACTTCCACTATATTCTTCGCTCAATTTGTTAGAAAGAATACAACGCTTTGATTTTGAAAATATGAGCCTCAGAACATTGCGGTAACATCTGGAATTGCATCACTAAAACTCATTTTGAAAGAGGTTTCCATTTTGGTTGAAAAACATTTTGTCCAAAACGGGTAGTTCGAGGGTTTAAAGCTTGATCCTTAGACCTCTTGCCATGGAACTTACAAAGATTAACACCTCTTGTTTTCATCATCGAGAACTCAAAAGGGAGCACCCAAGTCTTAGGGCTAGTAAAAAATGGTTTGTGTACAGTTGCTTCTCTTTAACAGAGTTCGGTGCGCCATTTCATGACATGAGTGAATGTCAAAGCCCGAAGATGACCTTTTTTATGAGGCCATAAGACTTGGGCAAACAAACAATAAGCAGATAAAAATTTGATTGAACCCAAGGGTTGCCTACATATCCCTTTGCAAAGAATTAAACTAGTGTAGTTCAGAGGCAAAATGCAAAAGCCATGCTTAACACACATTTGAAAAGATTGGGCTTGTGCGGCATGCGCTGCCATGATTTGATAATTGGGCTTACATGTGCCTCACTACCGGAGTTTTGAAAAACTTGATAATGCAAACACCACGGAAGGTGACGAGGTTGAACACGGAAAGGATGCAAAGATGGAAAAAGAAAGAGGATGACCTTATGCAAATAACATGCAAAGCAAGCTAACAACTGCAGAAAATGTGAAGAACGATGCAAAACACAAACAAGAATGCAATGTATGAAAGAAATACAATAACCACCCTGTACCATGGCACGAGAGGAAAAGAGAAAAGGATGGCCACAACTAAAGCTGCATATGACTTGCAGTCACAGCAATAAGGAACTCCCTAACACATTCCAAACATGTTGCAACATGAAGGAAAACATAAATGGTGTTAATCATCAAATCGGCAAGGGATGGTATTAACCGGAGGTGGTGTTAACAGCCAACCTTGCAGGGGGCGGTATTAATCAAGGGTGGTGTTAACCGCCAACCAAACAGGGGGCGATATTAACTAAGGATGGTGTTAATTGCTAACCCCGTAGGGAACGATATTAACTGAAGGTGGTGTTAACTGCTAACCCACGCAAGGGGCGGTATGAATCAGAGGTGGTGTTAACCACCAACCCTACAGGGGCGGTATTAACCAAGGGTGGTGTTAACCGTCAACTCGAGCAGGGGGCGATATTAACCGAGGTTGATGTTAACTTCTAACTTGCAGGGGGCGGTATTAACCAAAGATGGTGTTAACTGCTAACCCCGTAGGGAGTCGTATTAACCGAGGGTTGTGTTAACCACCAATCCGTGCATGGGGTGGTATTAATCGAGAGTGGTGTTAACCACCAACTTGCACAGAGGGTGGTATTAACCGAGGGTGGTATTAACCGCTAACCCTGTATTGGGCGATAGTAACCGACGGTGGTGTTAACTACAAACCCGCACAGGGGGCAGTATTAATCGAGGGTCGTGTTAACCGCCAACCCACGCATGGAGAGGTATTAATCGAGGGTTTAATCCTTACACACCTCGTACGTTTGGGAAAGCAATTTCAAAAATAGAAGCATTATGCCATTGAGGCAAATGCAGGAAAAACATAACAAAGACAAATCTTCTTCTCTGCAAGTTTTATTAAATAATCTCACTTTAGAGTTCAACAGGGATGACAACCATACGCCACTGGTTAACTATTGCGCACTTTGGAATGACTTTCTTCCAACATGCTGTTAATGCTCAACTGGCTGGCTGAAAACTTGTTTGGCCGAATAAAGGTGTGGTCGGTCGTCTTTATTTAGTTTTTACAAAGTCAAATCAGTCTTTTCACATCTTTGAAAGCTTATAAAAAGGCGCGATCCTCCAACCTCATTCACTTCCATCTGAAAACATCTCTCCAGTCCTCAAAAACTCCTTTTGATCACTTCCTATGGTTGATGATAATCTCCTTTCATTTCCTCCCAACTTTCCCAATTGATTTGACAAACCAAATACACCGTCCAACACTGATACCTTCTCTGGAAACACAGTAGTAGAGACTCTTGTCATGGTTAGATGCTATTAACCCAGAGCTTGCTTATGTAATTACCTATGCAAGGAGGCATGGATTAGGACACCCTCAGAAGGGTGCTAGTAGTAGCAGACATGCAGCGGTTGACGAGCCTGTGTCGACTCAAGCCCACGAGTGAGGACGTTATTATGGTGCTGGATAGGCCCCTGTAGACACCCTATTTTTGACCGCCGTTAAGACTTGGGCTCCTCATGGTGAACACTCAATGATGAATTGTTATGTTGTACAATCGTTTAATTTCTTCAGCAAAAGGCTTCAGTTTTCTAGCTTCAGAGCACAAAACTTGCACCCTCTTTGAACCAAAACCTAATTTTTTTTCTAGCCTGGCCACTCAGAGGCTTGCTAGCCAAAAAAGTGGCCGGCAAGCCAATTTTTATTGGCCAGCCGTTGTTCTTTATGGCCAACAAGCCATGTCTAACGGCTAGCAGATATTTTGCTTCTAGTTGTTCCCCATGTGTATGCCTTGCACCAGCTGGCTCAATACAGATATTTCCTATAGTGGAACCTATTTTTCTATAAATAGATGACCACCCCTCATGGTTTTAGGTTAGAAAAATTTGCCAAGAGACAAAAAGTTGCCAAACACTCTCCCTCTCTATCTTGCAATATACATACACTTCCTAAACCAAAATTTTGAGGCTTCTTGCTGAGATTATTGAGCCAAAATCTCAGCTCTTGTTGGTGATCACTTTGTGGTTTGTGAACCAAAGAACATCCTTTGTTTAAGAGGCATAGCTTTTGCCATCTTTTTTCTTTTTTGCACTACTTTTTTCTTCTATTTCATAACTGCTTTGGACTGTTTTCAGGTGCTGAAACTTGTGATTTAAAAGCTACCAGAGGTGGAGGCGTTAACCCCCTTTCTTAAACCTTATCCCATAGCTTATATCCTTATTTTCCCACTTGTTTCTTTACTTTTTGCTACTGATTTTCATAGTGTTCAGAGGCTAAAACATGTGATTTAAAGGTCCAAAAATTGGAGTGGTTGGCCACCCTTCCTTAGGCTTGCTTACTAGCTTTATTCTCTTCCACTTTTGCTTGCTTGCTTTTTCTAGCTTTCCAAACTGATTTTCAGCATTGTTTTGTGCTATTTAGGGGCTGTTTAGTATGTTTACTTAGTTATGCTTTGAATACCATGCTTGCATTGTTGTAAGTCGTCATAGATTTGGTGGTTTAGGCCATAGACACCAACCTATTTGAGTTGATAGAATTCTTTACATAATTTCCATGTAAATATTCATATTTGTCATGATCACCTTTGCATAATCATCTCTGTAACCTCCCTCCTTTCTTTGTTTTCTTTGATTAAGAGTTGTCTTCAACACTAGTTTGTTGCTCAAGGCAAGAGAAAGCGACTTTCCATGCTTAATGGTTTAATCTCTTCGGAGGTTCATTACCAAGGTGTTACTTCTCTCTCATGTTATGCACAACTTCTTGTTTGACGCTTTTTTTTACCAATTTTTGCACTTAGTGGACGTAATTATCACTTTTGGACAAAAATAAATAAGAAATGGCAAGGTAATGTAAAAGAGGTAAAAAGGTAATAAAGTTGAGTTGGGTTCAATCAGACGTTATATTGAACCTATTGTGTCTCGAATCATTACATACTAGTTTGTGATGTTAATGATTAAAAAGCAATGTCCACCTCTTTCCTTTAGGTAACTCCATGATAGGGAAGAGGTATTGTTGGTCTTTCATTTCCATTTATTGAGCTTTTGTCCTATCGGTTCATAGATCATCGCGCAACAAACTTGCGATGATTGATGATTTATGAACCGAATATACTCCTCCCTTGATCATCTTCATGATAGGGAGAGGCAGAAAGGATAAACATCTCCTGGAAACACTCTATTTGTGCTCTGTTTCAATTCTGTGGCAGTACGGCAGAACCCGAAAATAGTGGTCGGCCGGCCACCTTTCTGTCCGGCCGACCACTTTCCAAGGCCAACTAGCCACTTTGTTGTACATGCAGTGGTATTTTTCTTGTAGAACAGAGCAGAAGCTGAGGCAAAAATAGAATAATTTTCTAACTACAAAATAGAACAAAATATGGTAGCACACAGAGAAGTTTCCAGAAGGATGTTCTCGGTTGCGCGTGCTTGGGTCCTTTCTTCTCGTGCTAGTCCTTTAAATTAGATTTAATGATTAGTGTGTTGTAATTAATTAATTAATTAGATTCATTTGAATTTGTAATAATTAGTCAATTAGTTTACTCCATTTATTTGATGTTGTCATAATTAATTTAAGTTGGACATTCATTTAGACCCTCATGTTGTAAGCACTTGTAAATATTTGTATGCCTTTCAACCCCCATTTCTTTATCCCTTTTATTTACTTGCATATGGTGGTTGCATTCATGTTTTGGTTTCATATCATTACCATGTGTAAAATACCCATTTTTGCATGCATTGGGTTCGATTAATCATTCTAACATTGTTGACATTTCTTACTTACTTGAATACATACGCTAAACGCATGCTTTGAGTTAAGCCATATGTCATGTTAATAAACCAAACCTAGCAGTTGCATTTTGTATGTGTTGCATTAGTCATTTGCATATTAGAGCAAGGATTTTTCTAACTATTTCTTCGATTTTGGCTTGCCTCGGTTGAGTATTGGGTGAGCTTTTTTTCTTTATCATATTGCACGTATGCTAGTGTTGCCATATCAAGCATATTACCATGAGGCTAGGTACTTATTTGATGTACCTCTTGAATGCCTGTTGATGAAGGCTAGTTTGCTTGAATCGGGATAATTTCATTAATGCATATATGAGCTGACTTTTTTAAATAGCGTATATTCAAAACTCTTTTCAAACAAAGCATTCCAAAGCGAGTGAATTAGTCTATACTCGTGTGTCTCACATAGTAAAGTTAGCATTAATAATCAGAGCAAGAGCATATACTGTACATAAAAATCACATCATGATTAGTAGAGGTCGATCTTTGATCGGGTGAGGAGGTGCTCAATTCATGACCTTCCCATCTCATACCTAAGTTCCCAAGCCAAGACACTTTGGTTATGACGGGCAAGTGGCTTTTGGCACGAGTTGTGGCTTTCCTAAATTTTCCAAAAATATTTAGATAAGGACTATGAAATCTGACAATGCAGTCCATTTTTGGCATTTCAGGTTGTAAATCGATTTTCTAAAGATTTGTCGGATTTGGACTTTCATTTGTTTATTCTATTTCACATTGCACTTGTGAAATCAGATTTAGAATCACGGGAGTCCGAATTGTAGGGCTATCGTATCCAAGGAGACTAACCCCTCCGAGGAGCACGAGAAACTAGGTACAATTTCTGGCAACTGTAGACGCGCCCGCGGAGGGGGACCTCGCTGCTACAGTTCAGACTCGCGATTTTCTGTTGTCGTAGTTCTTAATCTGAACCAAAGAGTCCAAATCTGGCAAATCGTTTTGAGAAACAGATTTTTGAAAAAGTAGTGCCAAACATGGACTGCTTTGCCAGATACAGAGTCGCCACCTAAATATTTTTAAAATGGGGAAATTTAGGAAACCCTGACTCGGTGCCGAAGGCCACATGTCCGTCATCACCGGAGTTGTCTCGGCTCGGGAGCTTGGGTACGATCGGGGAAGGTCAGCTATAAGCACCCCTTTTCGCCCGGTCCGAGGACCGGCCTCTACTAACCATGATATCCGATTTTGAAAACGTTATGTGTTCTTAATCCATTTATTAGCCTAGAATTACTATGTTATGCGCGCAGCAAACAAGTATAGACTAGATTGCCTAATTTGGAAAGAAACATTGCATATCCGTTTGTTTAAAAATGCTTTGGAATTTGCTACTCGCAAGTAGGCTAAAACACTGATTTCAATGAGTTTTTCCAACTCAAACAATCCAACCTTCACCCACAGGCATTCAAACAGTTTAACACATAAGCATTTAATCGCATGGCAAGCATACTGTTATGTTAACACTCACACACATGCGGGATGCTAAAGCATAAATACTTACATTGTACTCCGTGCCAAAACAGTGAACTAGTTAGCAAACATGCGTGTCCTAGTTCATGTTAAATTGGGCTAATGCAACACATGCAAAGATGCAATCTAAACAGGCTCGGCTAACCCTAAAACATGGTATGTGAAAATGCACAATTAACACATATTCAATTTTTGAATTGAAATACGAATGCAGTTAGCGTGATGTACCGAGCCTAATACAAATAAATGTATGGGTTCACGCATGCATAGCATAAGGTATGCTAAATTAAACGTGCCCTAATCTACCATCATAAGCAGGTAAATAAAAAGGAAGAAAGACGTGAGGATGGAAGACATACACACACTCACGCACACTTATTACAGATTTGCCCTCACTCGGAGGGACCAAATAAATATTACAAATTAACTAACTACGCAAGCTAATTAATAATTACAAATTTCCTAATCAGCTAAGCAAAATAACTAAAACTAAGAAAAACAGGAAAATTGCCTCGGGAAACGCGCCGCCATGCATAGGCTGCCTCTGTTTTCCTTCCTTCACTCCTCTGGAGGCTGTCAAAACCTCAGGACTACATCCCTGGACACTGTCTTGTCTGCCTCTAGTGCTTTACTTGTTGTCCCTTTTATAGTTGTTTAGCTTAAATCTTGTTCTTTCGTTTAACTTTTGATCGGATGGTTCTGTCTTTGTCTGGCAATGACCAGTCCAATTCCCAAGTTGTCTATTTCCTTGATCGTTAGATTCTTACCGTGTCGATAGCTAAGATCACGTTAGATGCTGGTGGCCAACTTGCTAGGAATCACAACCGTGAGATGATTTTGATCGAACGATGTTACCTTATACTAGGCCCAATCTATATCTCTAGATTTCTTGAAATGTATTCTCATTCGTTAGATTGGAGCTTAATTTGACGAAGAGAGAGCAGCAATTCAACTAGGAGCATACCAGTAACAACTTGCTAGGACTTACAACAAGAAGGTCAACCCAAGAGAGTTTAAGGTTGGGGACCTAGTCCTAAGAAAGGTCGTCGGCAACAAGAAGGATCCCAAGGAGGGAAAACTTAGCCCAAATTGGGAGGGGCCTTATAGGATCATCTCGATTGCCTGCAATGGGGCATATCGGCTTGAAGACACTGAAGGCAAAGAGTTGCCAGGACCCTGGAACACTTGCAACTTGAAGTTTTTTTATCATTAGTTTTTTTATTTTTGCGAAGTTTATGTCATAATTTTATTAGCTGAAGTAATAATAAAATGTTAGTTTGATTTTTGAATTTAAAATTTGTGCGATAAGACTAACTAATCCTATGACGATGTTTCTGAATGAAACATGATGAATAACTTAGACTTATTATATGGCAGAGTTGAATTATACTTGCATATAATAGAGTTGAACTAAGTTAA
>NW_021029117.1:0-19157 GCF_004153795.1 Camellia sinensis | reverse complement strand
ACTAATGCTCTGGCAGCATTTATGGACTTAATGAATAGAATTTTTAAAACCTACCTTGATGAGTTTGTTGTAGTTTTCATCGACGATATTTTGATATACTCTAAAGATAGACTTGAACATGAACATCATTTGAGGACTGTTTTACAAATACTTCGGGAAAGAAAACTATTTGCTAAATTAAAGAAATGTGAGCTTTGGTTGGATGAGGTTGTTTCTTAGGGCATGTGATCAACAAGGAAGGAATTTCAGTGGACACGCAGAAGATAGAGGCAATTGTGAATTGGCCTACACCAACCAATGTGACAGAAGTTCGTAGTTTCATGGGCCTAGCTGGGTACTACAGGAGGTTTGTGAAGGACTTTTCGAAATTAGCAGTACCTCTTACCCAATTGACACGTAAAGGACAACCATTTGAGTGGAATAGTGAAAGAGAATCAGCCTTTCATGAATTGAAGACAAGATTGACCACTGCACCAATTTTGACACTACCTTCAGGTACGGAAAATTTTGTGATTTTTAGTGATGCATCTTATAAAGGTTTGGGTTGTGTGTTAATGTAGAACGGAAAGGTTATTGCTTATGCCTCCAGGCAGTTGAGGCCACACGAGAAGAACTATCCAACACATGACCTAGAATTGGCCGCAGTCGTTTTTGCTTTGAAAATCTGGCGGCATTATTTGTATGGGGCAAAGTGTGAAGTCTACACGGATCATAAGAGCCTGAAATACTTCTTCACACAGAAAGAGTTGAATATGCGTCAGAGAAGGTGGCTAGAACTGATAAAAGACTACGATCAAGAGATTCAGTATCCTCTCGGGAAAGCTAATACAGTGGCTGATGCCTTGAGCAGAAAATCAACAAGGAGTATGGCTTGCTTGCTTACTGAACAAAGGGAGATTTTGCAAGACTTGGAAAGGTCTGAAATTGAAGTGGTAGTATGTGAACAGGACAGATTGATAGCCGCTATTACAGCCGAGCCGGCACTTGTTGATGAAATCAAGCAGAAACAGAAAGGGGATGAGTTTCTCAGAAAGGTAATTGATGAATTTGAGACAAGTCCAAAAGCAGAATTTAGCATTGAGAATGAATTGTTAAAATTCCAGAACCGAATATGTGTCCCAGATATCCCTAAGCTAAAGAAGAGGGTTTTGGATGAAGCCCACAGGTCCGTATTTTCTATGCATCCGGGTAACAATAAAATATATCGGGATTTGAAACAAACCTATTGGTGGCCTAAAATGAAGAAAGAGATTGTAGAACATGTGTCCAAGTGACTTCAGTGTCAGCAAGTTAAGGCTGAACATCAGAAACCAGGCGGTCTACTTCAACCTCTCCCTATTCCTGAATGGAAGTGGGAACATGTGACTATGGATTTCGTTGTTGGCCTACCTCGGACTTCTCGAGGTATGGATTCTGTTTGGATTATAGTTGATAGACTGACTAAATCTGCACATTTTCTGCCTGTCAAAACTACATTTACTGCTTATAGATTGGCTACTATTTATGTTGATGAAATTGTCCGTTTACACAGAGTTCCGGTATCTGTTGTGTCAGATAGAGATCCAAAATTTGTATCTAGATTGTGGAAGAGTTTGCAGGAAGCTATGGGAACAGAACTAAGGTTCAGTACTGCATTTCACCCATAGACAGATGGGCAGTCAGAACGAACGATACAGACATTGGAAGATATGCTTCGCATGTGTGCTTTGGATTTTCAGGGGAGTTGGGAAGATTATTTGCCACTTGTAGAATTTGCTTATAATAACAGCTTCCACTCCAGCATCGGTATGGCACCATATGAGGCTTTGTATGGTAGGAGGTGTAGATCACCTATCTGTTGGACAGAGGTCGGGGATAGAGCTTTGCTTGGGCCAGAAATTGTGCAAGACACATCTAAGAAAATCAAGACTATTCGTCAAAGGCTCAAAACAGCTCAGGACCGACAAAAGAATTATGCACACGTTCGGAGAAGACCTCTTGAGTATGAGGTTGGTGACCATGTGTTCATCCGTGTTTCTCCGATGAAAGGCCAAGTCAGATTTGGGAAAAAGGGCAAGTTGTTGCCTCGTTACATTGGGCCGTTCCAGATTTTGGAGAGACTCGGTCCAGTTGCTTATAGAGTTTCCTTGCCACCGGGATTCGAGCAAATCCATAATGTGTTTCATGTGTCAATGTTGAGGGGTTACCTCCGAGACCCGTTACATGTGATCGATTATCACCGGGTTGCTATTGATGAAAATATGGAAAATGCTGAATGGCCGGAAAGGATTGTTGACCGACAAGTGAAAGAATTGAGAATAAAATCCATCCCAATGGTGAAAGTGGAATGGAAAGAACACTATGAGACAGATGCTACATGGGAAAAAGAGGAGGAAATGCGATTACGCTATCCACATTTGTTTCTTGACGAAGGTAACTTAAGTTTGGAGGACCAAACTTCCTAAAGGGGGGAAGACTCTGATGCCCCTATTCTGTATTATGTTAATTGGTCCCTAATACATATGTGATTATATGTTTTGATATGATTTTGTGTGCCATTATATGAATATATGTGATTTTGGAATTCTATTTGTTCACCGTAGGAATACCTGTTTGAATAATCTGCTTTGGAAATTAAATTGAGGGCCTCATCGGTCACGGAACCCGAAATTGATTACGCCATTGTGATAAGCGTAATTTTTAGAACCTATCGTGAAATTTAATTGAAAATTGATTCGGGTCAGATTAAATTGATTTATTTAATGGCATTGTGCTCAAATTGTTAATATTTTTAATTGTGGCTAGTGGGGTTTGTTGTATTTGAGCACTACACATCCCATTCTCTCCTATGACCTCATTTTGGCTGATCAAAACTTGAGAAAGGGAGAGAGAGCCGGCTGTTAGAGAGAGAGCGGAGAGAATATTGCATTTGTGGTTCAAGACTTGGACCTTTTGGAGATTAAGCTCAAGTATTGCCAAATTGGGAAGATTAGAGCTCCTTGGTGAGTGATTCATGCATTTATAGTCATCATCTTGTGAATTCAAGTTTAATAGATGGTCAAGAGCATGAATTAGTTTGAATGTAAGGGAATTGAGTTGCCTGTGTTCAATTGAAGGTCAATGAAGGCATGCATGTATATGATTGTTGTGGAAATGCATAATCTAGCATGTATTGAGTTGAACATGGAAATAAAGGTGTTAAATCTTACATGCAAGAATGCTTTTGTTGTATTCCACGAGAATGAACACCATTTGTATTGTTTGGGATGGAAATGAAGTCAAAGTTAGCATGCATGTGTGCCATTATGTGAATATATGTGATTTTGGAATTCTATCTGTACACCGTAGGAATACCTATTTGAATAATCTGCTTTGGAAATTAAATTGAGGGCCTTATCGGCCACGGAACCCGAAATTGATTACGCCATTGTGATAAGCGTAATTTTTAGAGCCTATGGTGAAATTTAATTGAAAATTGATTCGGGTCAGATTAAATTGATTTATTTAATGGCATTGTGCTCAAATTGTTAATATTTTTAATTTTGGCTAGTGGGGTTTGTTGTATTTGAGCACTACACATCCCATTGTCTCCTATGACCTCATTTTGGCTGATCAAAACTTGAGAAAGGGAGAGAGAGCCGGCTGTTAGAGAGAGAGCGGAGAGAATATTGCATTTGTGGTTCAAGACTTGGACCTTTTGGAGATTAAGCTCAAGTATTGCCAAATTGGGAAGATTAGAGCTCCTTGGTGAGTGATTCATGCATTTATAGTCATCATCTTGTGAATTCAAGTTTAATAGATGGTCAAGAGCATGAATTAGTTTGAATGTAAGGGAATTGAGTTGCCTGTGTTCAATTGAAGGTCAATGAAGGCATGCATGTATATGATTGTTGTGGAAATGCATAATCTAGCATGTATTGAGTTGAACATGGAAATAAAGGTGTTAAATCTTACATGCAAGAATGCTTTTGTTGTATTCCACGAGAATGAACACCATTTGTATTGTTTGGGATGGAAATGAAGTCAAAGTTAGCATGCATGTTCGAATAAATAAGATATGAGCTTTGAATGTATGATTTTGTTTGTATTAGAATGAGTTGATGGGAGATTGGGGCATGCATGTGAATTAATTGTGAATTGGGCTCCATTGTAATGTGTTTTGGTGTTTATGGCATGTTAGCATAACTATATTTGAGATTTGAGCCATAACATGCATGTTTTGTTGGTTGAAATTCAAATTGGAGCTCAAGAACTCAATTTGGAAAACCCAGATTTTTGAAGTCCCCTCGAGCGGGAGAAGAGCCGCTCGAGCGGGAAAATCGTGCTCCCAGCACTTTTTGCAGAGTTGGATGTCCGCTCGAGCGGGCTATCTCACGCTCGAGCGGGGATCTTTTGTAGATAGGCCTTCCGCTTGAGCGCTCTATTCCACGCTCGAGCGTATTTTTCATGCAACCAGTACTTTTGCAGGCCTTAAGGGTCCGCTCGAGCGGGGAAGTTAATGCTCGAGCGGGGACCCTGTTCTCTGAAATTTTGTATGCTCGTTCTATGTTTCGTTTTCTGTTCTCTTTCACTTGTAAGCACTCTTAGGCATATGTTAAGCATTGTAAATGAGTTAATGAGATAAAAATAAAGCCTAAAGAGGAATATGTGAATCAAAGAACGGATTGAACTGTTAGTGACCCCTTTTGTGTTCCTGAAATGTGTAGGGTCAAGCTCCAGGGCAAATCCACAAGCCGATCACTGTGAGTAGTATCGATATTTGAAAGCTTGTTAATGTCCAATTGTTTATCTCCCTTATAAGCTTTATGAGTTGCTAATTGGGATTGTGGACAAAAGTTTGACATGATAGAAATGAATGGACCAATGGTCGTTTTGATAGAAATGAATGGACGAAGGTCGTTTTGGTAGAAATGAATGGACCGAAGGTTGTTTTGACATGAATGAGTGGGCTGAAGGCCGTTTTGACATAAATGAATGGACCTAAGGTCGTTTTGACACGAATGTATGGGCCGAAGGCCGTTTTGACGTAAATGAATGGGCTGAAGGCCGTTTTGACAAAAATGAATGGGCCGAAGGCCGTTCTGACATAAATGTGTGGGCCGAATGCCGTTTTGACATGAATGGAAATCTGATTGGGCCAAAGGCTAGTATGTTTGGAACTATAGTCATTTGATCTGAATTTTGTATAAGTGTATATATGTTAAGCAGAAATATGCATTGGGCCCAAGGCCGTTCGGAGCATGTTGTTCTTCATATTGCTTAAGTAACTTATGTACTCGATATTATTCACTGGGCTATCGCTCACGCTCATTCATGTATTTGTAGGTGAGCCGAGGGAAGTCCAAACCCAGCCCCAGTGAAGTCTGCCAGGAACAACATTAGTTTTGGAGAGTCAGCCTTGTGTCTCACATACGAGACCCATCCTTGCCATTTTGTTATGTATTTATATTTTGTCTTGTTGGCAAGGACATTTGTGTACATTTGTATATAGTTTTGATATGGGTTGACTCAGTTTGGATGATCCTGTCTGTAAAGGATTTTGTGATACTTACTTGTTGTGGGTTATTAACGTATATGTGCATGGTTTGTTTTGAGTGCATATAAGCACGGCTCTATGGACAAAGTTTTAAAATTTTTCTTCCGTTTGGCCCCTTTACTCTGATGAGTTATGTCTGTTAAGGTTTGAGGCCGTAAGTAATCTTAGGATTACTGGCCAGTTATGTCCTTAACCCATAGGGGCGGGTTCGGGTCATGACACGTAGGTAACTTCATCCCGAAATTCGATCATAACCATTTTCCACTCAAGTGTCCTATCCGTTGTTTGATTGGTCCAGCTGTTTCCGTCATCTGTTAGCTACGTTGTGTTACCTCTATTTGGCAAAAGGGCTAGTTGCAAGATAGAGCAGTGATAGTGAATGTAGTTGTGGCCAGTTATGATTTGTTGATTCGGGGTTGTACGTGTTAAGGATTGATTCCAAGTGTATCAGGTAGTGTCCGTTTCTGAAAATTGTTTTGAAAAGTTTTAATGAAGTTGATTTTCTCAAAATTTTACCTTTTGCAACACAGACCATTATTTGGACCAGAAAAGGAAAGATTTCACAACTTTAATTACATGATTTCAACACAAGTACATCCTTTAACTCTCAAGTTAAATCAAAGTTGCTGCTGTAGACACCCCATTTTTGACTGTCCTCAAGACTTGGATGTTCTTGTAGGTACATCCAGTGACTGTCGAGCGCTTGAACTTCGCGGCGGGACACCACAGGCTTGAGCTTTCCAGACCTAGCATCAATTCTATCTCACTTTTGGACTATGTTTTGGTCTTTCCAACATGTTATTCTTGATGCATTGCCGGCCGTGTTAAGGCACCACCGGCCATTGATGTGCTCGCCATCAGTGATGGCCGGCCGGCCACCAGTGTGTCAGTAGATATTTTTTGATATTTTGTTCCAGCTATTTACACAGTTTGAGCTGCTTGCACGTGTATGGCTGGATCTCTTTGAGAGAATTTTGTAACTTCTATATATAGAAGCCCTCCTCTTGCATGCTCAAGGTTGGAAATCTTGAAGACAAAAAAAATTCTCTCTCTCTCTCTCTCTCTCTCTCTCTCTCTAAAATCCTCTCTTTTGCCTGAAAGCCTAAGTTCTCGACACTTTTGCTTGTGAGCTCTTGATCAAACTTGATCACCATTGTGTTGAGGTTGCTTAAGGTCCTATTTGAGCTCTTGAAGAGGATATTAGCTTGGTTTGACTTGCCTTTGTTACCTAAATAGCATCTTGTCTTCAAAGAGGTAGAATACTTGTATTTTAAGCCTAATTTAAATACTTGTTTGGCCACCTTTGCATGCTGTTTCGAGGTTGGTTTTAACCTATGAAATCTCTGTGTTTATGGTTAAAATGGTGGTTTGAGGTTTGATTTGAGTTAGGGGTAGTCCACCTTTTTGGTAGCTTGTTTATTAATGAGGTGTGCCATTTTCAAAGCTTTTAAAACAACTTTTTTTGGCTCTCTTATCCACTGAATTCCAGGAGATTTTCAGTGCTAAAAATTTTGTTTTGAGGTCCAAAATAGGAGGCGGTGGCCTCCCCTCCTTTTGTCTTATTTGCAAGTGTAGATAGCCTAACATGTGAGCATGTTTTTCTACCTTTTTGTGACTTGATCTTAGCATGTTTTAGCTACTGATTTGGCATGATTTAATTCTATTTTGGGCTGTCTTGGTCATATGAGCCTCGTCTTGCATGGTTGTAGTGCAAATGGCCTTTACTAGCTCATTGTTTTAAGGCTCTAAACATGTTTTGCTTGGATTGTTTGCATGTTGTAGCATCATTCTACATGTAATTTCCGTGTATACAGCTTTGTCACATGCTCCTTTATTTCACTCTTTCATTGCATTTGAGAGCTGTGTCTTGAGTCTTGTTTACAAGCTAACATGTGAGCATGTTTTTCTAGCCTTTTGTGCTTCAATCTCAAAATGTTTTAACCTCTATTTTGGCATGTTTTAACTCTGTCCAGAGATGGTTCGGTCAGTTGAGCTTTGTATTGCATGCCTATGGTGTTTTAATCTTCACTAGCTTAATGAGTTAGGCTCTCAAACATGTTGTGCATGTGCTGCTTGCATGATTTAGTGTCATCTAGCATGCCATTTCAGCATTGAATTATCTGCCACCTCCCTCATTTCTTTACTTTTCCATTTTCTTTGAGGTTAGTTAGCCTTAAGGCTTTGTTTAAGCTTGAGATTCAGACTTGTGCTTAATGGTTTTAATCCTCTTTTGAGGGTTTCTACTAACCAACGGCATGATCTCTCTCATGTCTTAAGTCATCCTTTGGTTGACCCCTCTCTCATTAGAGGGCACTCATCTTGGACTAACTGGTTAAAGAATGGATCGGTAATTAAAATGTGTACATAAAACGTGACAAGTAAAACTTGAGCAAGTTAAGCAAGTTGTGTTTGGATTGCATGTGTTCAATCGGACGTTATATTGAACACAAGGTAGATTGGAGCATTTCATAGTCAAAGTGATGAAATGAGCCAATCTCCTTTGTCTCCATTGCCTTTGATCATTCATGACAAGGTAGTGGTCTAGAGTCTTGTTTTTGGGCATTTATTAATCTTTGGCCATCATGCATTGAAAATGCTTCATTGGTGCTTTTGGATCCAAGAGTGCCACTCCTTTAATGTTTTGATATGATGAGGAGGGGCACAGTACAAACATATCCTTGGAAAACCCTCTATTTTCCTCTGTTTGTGCTATGTTGCAATGTGGTAATTCAGCACACCAGTGGCCAGCAGTGGCTTACTGATGGCCGGCAGTGCTTCATCCTTGGCCGGCATGGCACATTTTTGGCCGGCAGGGGGACGACATCAAGCATTCATGGCCGGCAGGCCACTGGTGTAATCCTCAGCATAGGTTTGGTAAGGTGGTGTAGAAGATTCTGGAGTGTAGTCAACCCTGCAAACAGAGCCTCTCAAGAGCAAACCGGAAAGCTTTTCGGGGTGAAAACCGAGTGCATGCAACTTCTACTTTCCAAAGTAGTGCTGGGGCAACATAGTTTAGTTCTTTGCATGTTTAGTTAGCATGAATTTGTAATTTAATTAACTAGTTGCTAATTAGTTAAGTGTTGTAATAATTAAGTAGCTTAGCTTAGCTATTTCTTTATTTTGTTTTGTAATAATTAGTCTAATTAGTTTAATTAGCTTAGCTTAGATTAGCTTAGATTAGCTTAGCTTATTCATTCAGACCCTCCTTCGCGAGGCCGCAATGGTATAATAAGTGTGCGTTCGTGTGTGCATGTCTTCCAACGCCACGTCTTTTTCCCTTTTATTTATCCACTTTTGATGGTTATATTAGGGATCATGTTTCGATTAGCATACCTTATGCTCGCATGTTTGCATCATTCATTTGTATTTCATGCACCGAGGCTCGGCGCATCATTCAAACTGCATCGTATTTCAATACTTCTTTGAATACGCGTATCAAATTGTTACATTCATATGCCATCTTAGATAACCGAGCCAATTTAGTTGCATTATTGCATGTGTTGCATTAAGCATCTAGCAGAGTTAGAATCATGCATTGTTTCTAACTAGTTTTTTTGTTTTGGCTCGGAGTACACTATAAGTTTTATGCTTTAGCATACTTGCATGAGTGTGAGTGTTGCCATGTTAGCAATGCTTGCCACGAGGCTATGTGCTTAATTGCTTAACTACATGAATGCTTGTGGATGAGGCTTGGTGCTTGAATTGGAACAATTTGACGAGTATGAGTTTTAAGCCCACTTTGCGAAGTGGCAAATCATGTTTTAAGCCCACTTGAGGTGGAAAATTCGCGTAGAGGGTGGCAATTTCAAACCATTTTCGAAAACACACATGAGTTGTTTTGTTCCAATTCTTGCGATTTAGTCTATACTTGCTTGCACGCGTGTCACATAGTAAAGTTAGCTAATAAATCGGAATAAGAACACGTGTTTATAAAAAAACATATCATGATGAGTAGAGGCCGATCTTTGATCGGGCGAGCAGGGGTGCTCATTTCAGGACCTTCCCCTCTCGTACTCAAGTTCTCGAGCCGAGGCAACTTTGGTGATGATAGACACGTGACCTTTGGCATGAGTCAAGGTTTCCAAAATTTTCCAAAAAAAAATATTTAGGTGGCGACTCTGTAATCTAGCAAAGCAGTCTAGTTTTGACATTATTTGATTCAAAATCGATTTTTCAAAATGATTTCCCGGATTGGACTGTTTGGTGTTTATCAGTCTCGCATTGCACTTTGTGAGACTAGATTCAGAACCATGACAGGAGTCTGAATTGTAGGACTAATTTGAGCTCTCCAAAAAGGGGGCGTGAAGAAAGTCGAGCTACAGTTTCTGGCGACTCTACTGGGGATTTAGAGAACTTCACTCAAACTCTGGATATGTTGTTTTATCTACATTTATGTGTTTCTTTGCATTTGCATCGGTGTGCCTAAGTCACAGTGTTTGCCATCTGCTAATCCTGAACGGTTTGCCGAAGGCTTGCTTGGAAAAGCGTGCCATAAGGCTGACCGGTTGTGGGCTCTGCCACGATGGGAACACAAACCTTGGATCTGGACTACCGCTGTACTGTTTGATCCTCCTTTTACTTCTCGGTGTTAGGAGCGAGAGGTATATTAGGTGGTCTTGCTGAGGTGCCATTATTGACCAATTGACGTAGTTGCATATCGGAAGCCATAGAGACTGTTCCAAACTAGGACAGGTTGCTCACCTGAATGCAGGATTATTTGAAACCATTTGCTTGCATAGCGAATCCCTAGTTCTTGACGAAACTAGGATAGGGAAACCCTACCTCACCATAGGAGTGTTTTGGCTCTCTCTTGCTTGATATGTGCTTTTAGAGTGTGACTCTGTAGGAATGTATGCATCAGTTGCAAGTCTGTGTATCAGTTTGGGGGTATCAGTTTTCAGGCAGAAATTTGGGGCAGAAATCAGTGTTTGAGTACAGATTGTCCAACTTATGATTTCAACTGTGTGTTGTCCTCGTCTAAACCGAGATGATGTGCGTTTGCTGATTGTTGTTTCGTTTTTTTGCTTTATTTTCTTTTTACAAGGTAGTATTTCATAATCGCTTCCGACAAGGCTGTTTCCCTCCGAGCACTTTGGACCAGAGTCAGGAGGATTTACCGATCTGAGGATCATATTGGAGGACAACTAGTGTTTGCTTCGCTACTCCCGTTTACGAGATGGAGGACAGTCAGGTATAGATCACCGGTTCAACAATCGCCAATAGCGTTCACTATCTACGTCACCTGTGTGCAGATGGGCCCAGTTTTCTACTTCCACCTCAGAAAGAGAGTATACATCGGATCCGGTAGATTAGTACCCCGTAGACAGTATGGAGGATATGATACGCCAACTTCAACAGACCATCGAGGCCATGCAGTGGGACATTGCTCGCTAAGCCGAAGTTACCGCTCACCAAACAGAGGTTGCAGCCCAGCAGGCTGAACTGATTGGTAGGCTTCAACAGCAACAACAATAGCAACAACAATCATAGCAGGCAACAGCTTCTGCATCCCACCCAACTCCTGTAGATATTCCAGTACCCAAAGCTCCTTCTCCCACAGCCAATGTCCAGGAAAATGCAGACATCCTAGTGGATCCGATTCCACCCCAAACTTCCAAAGCATTGGTCTACACAACGGAGGCCCCCTTTGAGTTCGAGGTCGACCCTATCGCTCTGAAAGTGAGCAAGCTTGAGAAGCTTTTCAAGAGGGCTCAGGGTGTCAACTCGATCCGGGACATAGAGGACAGCTACACAGATTTGGCGATGACATTGCCGGATAGATTTAAAATGCCTCACATAGACTGCTTCGACGGTTCGGGTGATCCCATGGTCCATTTGCAGCTGTTCTCAGATATCCCGCGGCCAATGGGCCTGACTAGATTGTAGAAGCTATCCCTCTTTGGTCGGACCTTGTAGGGTATTGCGGCTATTTGGTATGCCAAACTAGAAGATTCTGTGAAAAGGAGTTGGGAAGAGATGGCTGAGGCCTTTGTCGCCCAATATTCCTATAACACTCAAATCGAGGTCACAACTCATGATCTCGAGGCTACTCGACAAGAGCCGAAGGAGGGCTTCTCCGATTTCGTCACTCAATGGAGGGCCAAGGCCTCCATAATGACAACACGACCAGCTAAAAAAGACCAAATCCGGATGGTGGTCTGCAACTTACAACCAAAGCTGCGGCAAAAGATGATTGTCTTACCCCTCTCTACATTTGTCGACCTTCATGAGATAGGGGTGCAGATAGAGGATGCGATGAAACAGGGTCTGATTGACCATGAAAAGGAGCAGCCCAAGAGGGCCTTTACACGCAGTTCAAATGCGGCTACGAGTAGTAATGCAGCCGCAAGGACTTCTGATGTTGGTATGGTCACCACCACACCGAAAGCAGCCACCCCTTTTATCGGCACATCCGAAACTACCCCACAACCTGCAAAGTACCGACCCCGAGGCCAGAGGGTTTTCACCCCACTCTACATGTCTCTATCTACGGCATTGAGGGTCCTGATCAGAAAGGGGCATCTGAAGCCCCTGGAGCCGTGCTCGTTGCCTAATTCCCTCCCTTCTACACACAACCCGGCTAAGTATTGCGCCTTCCACCAGTAGCATGGTCATGATACCGACCTATGCTTTAGACTCTGTCATGAGATTCAAGATCTCATTGACAATAAAGTGATAGCGCCTTCTGAGAAGCCTAACGTCACTACAAATCCTCTCTCACCACATAACCAACCCCTCCTCCACCCAGGCAAGTAAACCTTATCCAAATAATGGTCGTCCCATACGACCGCAGCATATACATCACTCCCTCCCACCTGCCTAAGCTAGCGCTGTTCATCCCAGAAAGCACAGACTTGTGCATGATGTGTCATGCCCCAAACTCACCCCCAAAAGTTTGGGCATGACCTATTCAGAAACGAACATGTAACCTGATATACATAATATACGGGGCCTAAATGGAAGCATTAAATAATATAAAAAATAACAAAAAACAATCTCCATTGAGCTATCACTACTATGCCAAGATCACAAACAACCTAACAGGTATTTAATATACAGAAACATGCATCTGAGCATCGGTTATATACATACACGTATACAGACCCAGCTCTATGATTGGGCGTATAACAAAAACATCGTAGGTTAAGGAAGTTATATACATTCATCCCTAAGTAGGAAATTAAAGTACGAGCCAATATCATAGAACAACTTCACAAAACATAAGTGGCTTCGTCTAGTGCTTGGACACTCAAAGGTTGACAAAAGAGAACGGGTGTCATGGGTTAGGACTGACTTCCCGGTTGGTTACCTACAAAAACAGACATAACACAGGGTGAGAGAACCTCAGTGAATAATAGCACTTAAACAAATTGATGCTCAACTTAAATATAATACATATTGATACGTGTGTAAATGCAGAGGTCATGTGGTTAATCTGATTCTGTACTAATATTTAGAACGGCCTTAGGCCCAGCTTTTAAACATAATGGCTTGAAGCCCTTGAACAAAGTGGCATTAAGGCCTTAAACAGGTTGGCACTCAGACCTTAAACAGAATGGCATTACGCCCTAAACAGAATGGCACTCAGTCCTTAAACATGATGGCATTAAGCCCTTAGACAGAATGACACTCAGCCCTTAAACAGGATGGCATTATGCCCTTAGACAGGATGGCATTAAGCCCTTTTCATGCATGTATGAACTCAAGAGGTGTCACGCAGGGATTCTAGAGGTGACTCACATTGTAGCACTTAGTTCCGTACAACACTTTGTTTCATATCAGAAAGTACAGATTGGCCAAAGGCCCAGATGTTAGAGTCTTACAGAATTCTGGAGTCAAATGAAAACATTTCCATTCTTTTACATTATGCATTCATATCCTTTCAAACATTCATATAAGTTACATAATTGACGTGCGTTAATAGAATGCTAATAGTAATCACACTACTAAAATTTCAGTTTTTTGCGACGGTAAAATACCGTCGCTAATACTCTTAATACCGTCGCAAAAACCTTTTTGCGACGGTAAATGACTTTTTGCGACGGCAAGAGGAGGGTCGCAACTGGGAGCATTGCAAAAGAGTTTTTGCGACGGCACAATACCGTCGCTAATGTTTTGCGACGACATTTTTGCCTTTTGCGACGGCACTTTGCAGTCGCTAATAGTGTTTAAAATTTCTTAACTTTTTGCGACGGCACTATTTTACCGTCGCTAAAAATGTTATTCGAGACGGCAAAAAATGCCGTCGCTAATAGTCTTTTTTTGGCAACGGCAAGAACACTGTTTTTGCGACGGTGTGGTGCCGTCGCAAAAAGTATTAAAAATATGAAATTTTCTATTTTTTGCAACAATGTATTGCCGTCGCAAAAAGTATTAAAAAAATAATAAAATTTCTATTTTAAATAATAAGATTTCTATTTTTTGTGACGGTGTAATGCCATCACAAAAAAGAAAAAAACATGTTGCGATAAAATTATTAAAAATATTAAGGTTGCGTTTGGTAGAGTTTTATAATTATGATTTGAGAGTATGAGTTGTATTTTGAGTTTGTGGGGTTTGGAATTATGATTTGAGTGTAGAAAATTTGTTTGGTAAAGCGTTTTGAAAATAGTTTTGATTTGAGTGGGAAATTGTTGATGTGACATTTGATATTTGATACAAAAATTTACAATCAATCTCTTACGGGTAGGACTTCTCCTCCTTTCCCTAATTCCCTTCCTAACCTTTTCAGGATTCTTGAGTTTTTTGATTCTAAGTCGAAAGCCTAGAGAACCATGTATATATATATAAAAGTGAATGAGGACAAAAATCAATCGTTTAATCATCCCAAATTGAAATTTCACAGAAATGCTTATTATTACCTAAAAATTATGCTGATCTCAAATATAAAATCAATTTTGGATTATCAAGCCTCTAGGGCTCTCAATTTCTGATTCAAACACTTTAATTGTGACAGATACTTCCTTATTAAACAGATATGAACCAATATTCATACATTTTGCTTAATTAAACCTCATTTCACATGAAATTTCATAGTAAGCAATTAAGTGCACAGAATAAAGGACCGAAAATATACCAGAAACAGATATGAGGGTGGGGTTATTACACTCTCCCCCCTTAAATAAGTTTGGTCCCTCAAACTTGTTTTACCTCAAGATCAGAACAGATATGGATATTGGTGTTGCATCTCCTCTTCTTTTTCCCAAGTTGCTTCGGTTCCGTAATGTTCCTGCCATTCAACTTTTACCATTGGGATCTCTCGATTTCGTAATTGCTTCACTTGTCGGTCCAGAATTTGAATTGGTTTTTCCTCATAAGTTAACTTGTCATCTAGCACAATTTGGTGATAATCTATAGCATGTGATGGGTCTGGAAGGTATCCTCGAAGCATAGAAACATGGAACACGTTATGGACTTGACTCATATTTGGTGAAAGGGCAACTCGGTAAGCTACCGGACCCACTCTTTCCAGAATTTGAAAAGGACCGACATACCGGGGTGATCGGGGTGTTAACTTAGCCCTTTTTCCGAATCTCGGATGTCCTTTCATTGGGGTGACTTTCACGAACACATGGCTATCCACTTCAAATTCCAAATTCCTTCGCCGGTTATTTGCATAACTCTTCTATCTACTTTGAGCAGTTTTCAATCTTTCCCGAATAATTTTAACCTTTTCAGTCGTCAGTTGAACAATTTTGAGCCCTAGCAATGATCTATCCCAATTTCAGCCCAACACACGGGGGAACGACACGGTCTTCCATAAAGAACTTCATAAGGTGCCATCTCAATACTTAAATGGTAACTATTATTGTATGCGAACTCTACCAACGGTAAATGGGTTTCCGAACTTTCTAGAAAATTTAGCACACACATTCGGAGCATATCTTCTAGAGTTTGTATTGTTCTCTCGGATTGATCGTCAGTCTGAGGGTGAAAAGCTGTGCTGAACTTTAATTCTGTACCCATTGCTCCCTGTAGACTCTACCAGAATCTCGAAACAAACTTTGGATCCCTATTTGACACAATTGAGACCGGAACACCATGAAGCCTGACAATTTCATTCACGTAAATTATCTTAAGTTTATCTGCATTATATTGAGTCTTCACTGGAAGGAAGTGAGTAGATTTAGTTAACCGGTCTACAATGACCCATATAGAATTCATACCTCGTGGAGTCCGTGGTAACCCCACAACAAAATCCATGGTTAGATGTTCCCACTTCCATTCCGGGATCAAAAGGGGTTGCAGCAATCCTGCTGGTCTCTGATGCTTTGCCTTTACTTGCTGACATTGTAAACATTTAGAGACGAATTCCACGATCACCTTTTTTATACTCGGCCACCAAAAATTTTGTTTCAAATCCCGGTACATTTTAGTACTTCCTGGGTGTAGTGAAAATCTCGAGGCGTGTGATTCTTCCATCAGTTTCCGTTTAAGTTCCAACACATTAGGGACACATATTCGGTTTTGAAATTTGAGTACATAATCCATCAAAGTAAATCCCGATTTCGGTTTTGTCTTCATCTCATCACATATCTTCCTTAGAGTTCCATCTTCCATTTGACGTAGTTTGATCTCGTCGAGTAATGTCGGTTGGGCTATCACTGCTGCCACTATGGCCCCCTCTTCATGCATCACAAGATCTACCTCTATTTTGTCCAATTCACCCATCAATTCCTTTTGCTTCGTAAATAGATTTGCTAAATTTCCCACAGTCTTTCGACTAAGTGCGTCTGCAACTGTGTTGGCTTTACCAGGATGGTAATGGATCTGCAAATCATAATCTTTAATAAGTTCCAACCACCGTCGCTGCCGCATATTCAATTCTTTTTGGGTGAAAATGTATTTGAGACTCTTATGGTCGGTGTAGACTTCACAAGTAGTGCCATACAGATAGTGCAGCCATATTTTCAAAACAAAAACTACTGCAGCTAACTCAAGGTCGTGTGTGGGATAATTCTTCTCGTGGGGTTTCAGCTGTCGAGAGGCATGAGCAATAACTCTTCCATTTTGCATAAGTACACAACCAAGCCCTTTGTACGAAGTATCACTGTAGATTACGAACCCTTTAGTACCAGATGGTAAGGCCAGAACTGGTGCTGCAGTCAACTTTGTTTTTACTTCCTGAAAAGCAGATTCCCGCTTTTCTGACCATTCAAACGCAACTCCCTTTTTAGTCAATTGTGTAAGCGGTATAGCGATTTTGGAGAAATCTTGAACAACCCTCTTGTAATATCCGGCTAATCCCATAAAACTACGCACCTCAGTCACATTAGTAGGAGTTGGCCAGTTCATGATCGCTTCAATTTTATGTGGATCAACAGAGACTCCATCTTTTGTTATAGCATGCCCCAGAAAGGCCACCTCATGTAGCCAGAATTCATATTTCTTTAGCTTTGCATACAGCTTCTTTTCTCAAAGTGTTTGAAGAATTAAGCGAAGATGATTCTCATGAGCTTCCGCATTCTTCGAGTAAACGAGGATATCATCAATAAAGACCACCATGAACTCATCCAAATAAGGCTTAAAGACTCGGTTCATCAAATCCATAAAAGCTGTTGGTGCGTTAGTAACTCCAAAGGGCATGACCAGAAATTCGTAATGACCGTATCGAGTTCGAAAAGTTGTCTTCTCAACATCATTAGCTTTAACTTTCAATTGGTGGTATCCAGACTGTAAATCAATTTTAGAAAAGATCTATGCCCCTTGTAACTGGTCAAACAAATCGTCGATCTGCGACAATGGGTACTTATTCTTGATTGTTACTTTATTCAACTCCCTGTAGTCTATACATAATCGGAGTGTTTTGTCTTTCTTTTTCACAAACAGAACTGGTGCACCCCATGGAGAAACACTCGGATGGATAAGTCCCTTATCAAGCAAATCCTGTAACTGAATCTTTAATTCTTTCATCTCAACTGGTGACATCCTATACGGAGTCTTAGAAATAGGTTGAGTTCCTGGCGCCACTTCAATTGTAAACTCAATCTCATGGTCTATTAACTGCCCTGGCAATTCTTCCGGAAAGACATCCAGAAATTCACGAACAACTGGAATCAGATCAGTATTTCCATTCATCACTTGCCCTTCTAAAACACTGCATAAAAACCCCTGACACCCTTTCTGAATTAGTTTACAAGCCCTTGCTGTAGAAATCAAATATGGCGGAGAAGTTACACCCTGTCCCTGAAAGGTAGATTCCGATTGTCCTGAAGGATGGAAGCTGATTTTCTTAGTCAGACAGTCTATAGTTGCACCATATTCACTCAAGCAATCCATACCCAGAATAATATCAAAATAGGTCATGTCAAGAGGTAACAGATTCGTATATACCCGGATATCCCCAATTAGGAGTTAACAAGAGTTATATACAGAGGTACAAATCATAGGATCCCCCAAGGGTGAGGACACACATAACATATAAGATAATACTTCTTCAAATTTATCTAAATTTTGCGCAAATAATTTTGACACAAAAGAATGGGCATAGCTAGAATCAAACAATACATGAGCAGAATGTCCATGAACAATAAAGGTACCTGACACTACTGTCGCCGCATTTTGCCCATCCCCTGGAACCAATGCAAACACTTTGCCTTGCCTCGCAACGTTTTTATTGTTAGTAGGCTTCGCAACCGACTTGGTGTTGGAAGTTCGTGCAGACCCTACTGAACTGGTAGCAGCCCTATTGGCGTTTTGTTGATTCCTTTGAGGGAAATCCCTTATCAAATGACCTGTTTTGCCACATTGAAAACAGGCTCCAGATTTCCGGTAGCACGTTCCTCGATGCTTCTTTCCACATTCCAGACAAACATGAATTGAATCCTGACTAGGAGTAAAAGTATTTGAAGTCCCTGAATTTTGTTTCTTGTTTGGTAGAGTAGTTGTCCCCTTTGACTATTGAGTATTCTGCCTCTTCCCTTTCCATTAAGAAATTCGGTTCTGAGTAGCGAGGTTTCCTTCTGCTATAACAGCCCTCTCCAACACATCGACATAAGTGGGTAACTTCAACATGTTAACCTTGTCCATTATAGCATTCCGTAATCCACCTTCAAATTTACGCGCCTTCTTGTAATCTGTGTCCACCATATGAGGTGCAAACCGGGTCAGTTCTGCAAATTGAGTTTCATATTCGGCAACAGTTTTATTCCCTTGTCTGAGAGTTACAAATTCTGTCACCTTCTTATCTCGCATACTTTGAGGGAAATACTTGTCATAAAACAGTTCTAGGAATCTATCCCATGTTAATCCTGGGTGTATGGTCCTTATAAGCATCCACCATCTCCGTGCCTCGTCCTCAAGTGTGAAGGCAGCCAGTTGTACTTTTTGAGCTTCGGTGTAAGGAAAAACTTCAAATAACTTCTCTATTCCCAACACCCATGTTTCAGCTTTCGTTGGTTCTATTCCTCCTTTGAATGATGGCAATTTCATCTTTTTAAACTCTTTGGTAATGGTAATAGTTCGGTCCACAGCATGAAAGTCTTGTACTACGGGTGGAGGTACCGGTGGTGGTGGCGGTTGTGGTTGTGGCTGCTGTTGTTGTTGCTGTAAGGTTTCTGCCATTTCCATAATCAGTCTTTCCATTTTGTCCAACCATGCAGAGGTAGCATCTTTCGGGTCCTCTGTCCTTGTTCTCACCATA
>NW_021029116.1:0-10815 GCF_004153795.1 Camellia sinensis | reverse complement strand
TAGCCCTAGTGATTATCTCAAATATTGTTGGAAAGGAGAAACTAGATAGGAAGGGGAAATCCTCAAGAAGAGAAGATTAGAATCTTGTGAGGAATTGTAAAATTCAAGATTCAAGGGATGTATGTTGCTGGAATCCCTCTCTTGTTGAGTTCTCTCTCAAATTATCTCTTTTTGAATGATTGGGTAAATTAGAGTGTGTAGAGATGAAAATAATTTCCTCAATTGATTGATGTTTAATTGAGTTGCTTATGCATGTTTGTGGAGAAACTAGTTTTATGTCTTATTTACTCATGAAAGTCATGAAGAGTATAGATATATATATATAGTTATGATGTTATATGATTTTGGATGTAAAAAGGAAATTAGATTGTGGGTGAGAATTTAAGAACTAGTTCTAACTAGATTAATGTATGTATTTGAGGGTTCTATTAACATGGATTTTATGTTATTGACTATCAATTAAACATGCTAAAATGAGCCTTGAGATGATGTACCAAAAGTTGTGTTTTTGTTGCAAATTTCGGACCAGAACAGGGGAATCGCCGCACGTGCGGGAGTCACTGCCGCACGTGCGGCAAATGTTGAATTTTGAAGGTTTGGTTCTGCTTAAAAAGCACGTGCGGGAGAATTTTGCCGCACGTGCGGGGGAGTTTGCCGCACGTCCGGGGCTCACAGCCGCACGTGCGGCTCATGCTGAAAAACACTGTTTGCTCCGTTTTACGTGTAGAATCCTCTAATATTGTCGAAATATATATTTGAGGCCTTTTTGATATTGCTACGCTCCTTCGAAGTGAAGTGAAACAGAAGGTAAATTGAGAAGGAAAAATGAACTAACGTATAAGTTTTGAATGTGTGCAGGACACATTCCGGGAAGAAGTAACACGTCATCTCAACATTGTGAGTAATAGTACGAAGATATACATTTTATTTATCATTGATAACTACTATCACTAACGCTTTATTTCTTGTAAGTGTTACACGAACACGTTACACGAACATTTATGATGATTGAAAGTCAAGGTGAACGTTGAAAGATTGGCATACATCGGTATGACTTTGAAATGACTATGTTCTGTTAATGACGAATAATAATTCTCTGTTAATTATAAACAAACCGCGTCGTTTCTGAATGAATATATGGAATTATGTTCATCTTTAAACTAAGTATCTGTATGAAACTAAGATTATTCCATTGTGATACATATGGACCTAAGGTCGTTAAGAACCTATGACAAACATGCAAATGTGTAACATTCTTATGGGACTCACGTTAGGATGTGGGTTATTCTGTCCTTATTATGCATATGGTAATGATATATGTGGCCTCAGTTAACAGTTGTTATTATTATTATTCAGTTGTCTGCGAGACACCTGTATTAATTTGTAACCAAGCTATGGAAAACTTATGGGCATTATTACATAATGGTATTCTACGAAAACTGGAATTATTTCTATTACTATTCCAATTATGCTATGCTAAGACATGATATGATGATTCGGTCTTTAAGACTTATGAAATTCTGGTATAGAGCAAAGTGTTGTACGGAACTAAGTACTGCAATGCGAGTTACCTCTAGAATCCGTACGAGCCACCTCTTGAGTCCATACATATGTGAAAGTTATGAGGCCAATGGCCATTTTGTATGAAGTATGAAACAAAGTGCTGTACTGAACTAAGTGCTGCAATGTGAGTTACCGCTAGAATCCGTACAAGCCACCTCTTGAGTTCATACATGTAAGACAAGGGCTTTATGCCATTACATAGGCTTTATGCCAATCTGATAAGGGCTTAAGCCGTTCTGGTATGAAACAAAGTGCTACACGGAACTAAGTGCTACGATGTGAGTCACCTCTAGAATCCGTGTGAGACACCTCTTGGGTTCATATATCTATGTGTTCGAGGGCTTAATGCCAATCTATGTTCAAGGGCTTTTTATGCCATATGTTTCAAGGGGCTATTATGCCAGATGTTCCAAGGGCTTTTTATGCCATATGTTTCAAGGGTTTTAATGCCAATGTGTTTCAAGGGCTTTGTGCCATTCTGATAAGGGCTTCATGCCATTCTGATAAGGGCTTCATGCCATTTTGTTAAGGGATTCATGCCATTTTGTTAAGGATTTCATGTCGTTTTGTTAAGGGCTTTAAGCCACTGTGTTTAAGATTGGGGCCAAGGCCGTTCTGTAAAAGATACTTTAAGTATAAATGATTCTGAACATGACTATGCTATACAATGTTTAATGAAATCCTTATTTTGAGTTACAAAATGTTTCATATGATAAGTAATTTCTGAAATGAGAAAAATGCTATGAACTTCTGATATGTTTATGACATGATACGCCATCTGGATAATTTTCCCAAAATGCCTAGATGCACTATGAAACCCCGAATATTCAAGATATGACAAGTTTTCTGAAAAAGATACTTTGCTATGCATATAGAAATAAAAAAGCCATATGTTCTCTTTATTGATAAATGCATGGATATGTATTATAATTCACGTTGAGCATTGAATTGTTATGTGCTATTATTCACTGAGCTTGACTCACTCTATTCTATGTTTGTTTCTGTAGGCACTCAAACTGGAGGTCAACCTTAACTTGTAGCTTTTGCTACCCAAATGTCAATCCCTGAGTATCTTTTGTTACCCAATTTGATCGTTCAAGTTATGGAGTTTTGCTAAGTTTTTAATTTGAAGATCCTATTTAGTTAAAGTTTTATTTAAAAAAATCTTTAATTTTTATTTTGCTTTTGAAAAGTGAGCGTAAGTTTTTTTTTATAATTTATAATTGATTATTTTATATTTTTCACTAAGTTATTTTTATAACTTAATTAATATATTATTTTGTTATATTATTATTTAAATTATCTAATTTTACTTATTCGGTGTATTTAATATTCATATAATTTTATTGACAAGACTAAGAAATCAGACTTTAACACTAATTTAAAAACACAACAAAATAAAATAAATTCTAAAGAAAAAAAAACATAAATGTAATTTAATTTTAAAATATAAATATATATGAAATTATTATTTATTTTTCATAATTTTTTTAAAATATAAATGTAATTTCTTGACTCTGTTTTTTCCACAACAAGTTTTTAAACTTTTTATAAAGAAAAAATAAAATAAAAATTCAATCATTAATGAAGGTGAGAAATTAATTTTAAGATTTAACTTAATAAAAGTAGTTTAAATGAGATAAATAATGATGGCAAAAAAGATTTTAAGTATCATACATAAAAAATTAATTGAGTATTTTATTATTCTCAAATAATTTGTTCATTCAAGTAAAGATTAATTTTAATTTTAGGTGTAAGAAATGACAAATTGTTTAAATTGTTTATTATTCTCAAATGATTTCTTAATCTTTCATTCCCTATTAACTAATTTTAATTTATTATGAGGCGATTAAATTTTTTTTTTACTTCATTTTTATTTTTTATTTTTATTTATGTAAGAAATATTAACCTATGTTTTTTTAAATATGCATCGATTCACTACTAAAAATTGGAGCTTTTGCAACGATCTTAAACGTCACAAAAGGTTCACATATTGTCGCAAAAGACTTTTTGCGACAGAATAGTGACGGGAAATGGGGGGTGGCGGAAGGGGGCGTGACAAGAAGTATTTGCAACAGTTACAAACCGTTGCTTTCTTGTAGTGACGGCTAATCAATGGTTTTTGCGACAGTTTAACCTGATACAAAAAGGAGAAAAAACTTCACTTTTAGTGACGATATTAGTTGCCGTTGCCAAAACTTTTTTAGTGACGTTATTTGACGTCGCGAAAAGTATTATTAGCGACGGTCTAAAACGTCGCAAAAAAAGTAGAATTAAATTAATATTATATTTGCGACAGTTTAAATCGTCATGAAAAGTATTATTAGCGACGGTCTAAAACGTTGCAAAAAAAAGTAGAATTAAATTAATACCATATTTGCGACAGTTTAAACATGTATATATGCGACGGGTTAACCCGTCGCTAATAAAATGTAAGGAAATGATGATTATATTAGCGACGGTTTATTATTTTCGCAATAAAATTATTTTCATAAAATCAATATATATTTTATTAATTCATTCTCTGTACAAATTATTAATATTTTCTAAAATAAAATACATCCACATCCACATCCACATCCACATTCACATCCACAAAATCATATGTATATATGTACCCTATAACAATTGTCAACCAAATATCCCTTACAAAAATATATAAAACATCCTCCAATAATACTAATAATTTTTGATGTTCAAGAACTTAAATTTTTGTATCTAAAGCAAAATAAAAGTATCGACAAAAACATATGAATTATAACTTGTTTTAATATCAACGGTAAGCTCTAACATTGATATGCGAAGATATCATCAAGCACTCAAAAGGGGTTGCATCTGCAAAAAGAAACCAAAAAAAAAAAGAAAGAAAAAAAAATCATTATTTACAATATAAAAAGGGTGATTAGAAAGAGAGATTGAGTCACCTAAATGAAATTCAAATTGTTGTTTCCACTACAAGTACACACTCCATTAGAATGCTCAAATACTAAAACCAAAAAGTAAAGAAAGAAACAATGCAGACCAAGTAATTAGATTGTAGCCCAGACAAGTATGAGAATTAATTTGATCAAGTATATTGCTAATGATGGATGTGATGTCATTAATTTACAAAATAGGAAATTTATACCAATAGCAAGCAAGTGAAATTTAATTCTAGTAGTTAGCAACAACATATAAAAAATGAAGTTGGTCACCCAATTTGAACCACAAGGTCATAGAGCAAAGTGGCAAAAGTGCAAATTTCAAATGAATATTGTGATTTTATTACATTCTTAAAATAAGATAGGCTTCTTTAGGTAAACTAGACATTCAGTACAATTTTTTAAACTGATCCATACTTTTTCTCTGTCTACTTCTCTGTTTTAAGCCAAAAGTCCCAATGTCTAAAACCATTGCACAAATTGACTTAAAGCTATAATCTTTGTCAAACAGTATATAAGCTCTGTTTTGTATATGCATCCTTTTATGTACTTTAAAAATTGTTTAATGTGTTGCTTTCAAATGAATTTTTATCATGAATTAAAGAATCAATTTCAGAAGAATGCACAATTAATGCTGCTTAATGATAGAGCTTTTAAGATTATGCTAAAATTATACTCAGTCTAGCCAAATAAATAAAACTTAGCACAAGTTCTTTAATCAAAGTATACAATACAATTAAGCCAAATATTGGTGCACCTTCAAAGCCTTTAAGAACTTTGCAGTTCCACTTTGTACAATAGTTCCAAGACAGTCAACAAGTTCTTGACGAGTCATCCCAATGCCAGAATCCCTGCATAGAGCACATAAAGTCTTGATATTGCAATTGAAACATTAACCACAATAATTTTTGGTCTTCAAAAAGCTTACGTAATTGTAATAATCCTATTATCTTTGTCAGTCTGGATACGGATATCAAGATCGACTCCATCTTTCAAAAGATTGGGGTCTGTAACACTTAGAAATCACAGCTTGTCCAAAGCATCGCTTGCATTGCTAAGGTTTAAAAATCATAATTTGGAGCACATTACGAATAACATCATTTAATTCACTTGGAACTTGAGACAAACTTGTAATTCCAGTTTGCTTTTTGATGTAACTCGGCTTAAAACAAATACAAGTAACGAACTATCTATTGGCAACACTTGTGGAGGACACTCACTGCAATCGCAAAGCCAATAGTCATACAATTAAATCAAAACATTGAATGACAAGACCTCTATCAAAGCAATAAAACCCTCCTCCATATTAAAATATAATTTCCAATCATGTCTAGTTTTTCTAACATACAAGTACATTTTTTTCATCCAATTATTTTCTTTGTTTATCCAAGGCTTGCTTTAATCATCATGAACAACTATGTATAATTCCGGAGATCAACACATTTGCATGGGCTTAGAGCATAATTACTATCCTTTCATCTCCAAACTCTATACAGCTTGATACAGTTCAGATAGTTATTTTTCTTCACTGGTGTCAATGATAGTTGATCGATGCAGAAATGGAAAAAAAACAAGTGTCCTTTGATGCTCAATGCAAAACTAATATTGCATACTTATGGAGGGCATGCACCAATAACACATGGTAAAAGTAGCAAGAAACAAGGTTGACTAACAAAGCAAAACATGCTTGATGAGCTCCACAAGGAACACCTCCTTATTGCTATATAAGCTGTTAACAATAAGGTCCATGAGTCAACTAACCTGTCAAAAAGCATAAAATGTTATCCGCTATTTCAATCACAGGCCATAACAACTCAATCAGCTCTACTATTCCAACAATGCACCTCAGTTTGGCATTCATATTTCTCAGCTAGAGTATCTGACGCATCAGAAGTTGACTCATATCTGTTGCCTTGAAACATCCTATTTCTCAGGTTCAATGACTCCATAGATCCTTTGGTGTTGCATCTCTCAATGGTTAAAACGGAGCACCATCTGGGTTTAGTATCACTCTATCAGATGTGAAAAATAGGGTAATCAGAAAAATCAAAAAAGTCAATGAAGACAAATAATAAGCAATTGTAATCAATCAAAACAACATGGCTAATCAAACACTAAAAAGGACATGGAAACCAAATCCCAAAAGTAGAGAAGGCTTGCTTGGATAGAGTGATGTAAATCTAAGGTAAACGCAGTGGATGAAAAATTATGGTCATACCTTTTTCTGCAGAGTCTGAATTGAAGGATCTCGTGGGTAAATCACGTGCTTCCTGAATCTGATCAATCAACCCAGTAATGGAGTGATATTACAGAATGAATACCATCCACACAAGTCACAGTGCAAAATGGCTCTTGATCATTGTATTTTTTGGGAGAGAGTCAGTATATAGGAAAAACATACAACATACGTTGTTTTTCTCTTAATCTCCCATATCCCATATCATATCAGATATATAGGATAATATCACATCTATCCATATCAGTTGATATGATAGATATGGATATCCTGAGTGGTTTATCCAAATAGGTTTTGAATTCAAATTCAAACTTATTTGGATAAGGTTCAAAAGGTTCAAAGAAGGGTTAAGCCACATGGGCGCCTAATTTCTAACATCTCCAACTCGGACATGAGTTGGCATGATACTGCCACATCTCTATCTCAATCTCCCCAAAACATGAACAATCTCATACTAGCCACTGCACCGTGTGACTGCTGAGAACACCTGCATGTAGGAGCTCTATACTAGAAACTCAAAATGAGCCAGCATAGAGACATCAACCCCAAAAGAACAGAAATAGTGTCTTATATTGCATGTGAGAGCTCTATACTAGAAACTCAAAATGAGCCAGCATAAAGACATCAACCCAAAAAGAACAGAAATAGTGTCTTATATACCCCAAACCCATCTAATTACACCGGTCCAAAAAACATCTCTAATCCCTCAAAAAGAGCATGTTTGACCCTCTCAATTCTTGCAATATATTCACACTCAATCCGTCTCCCATACAGAGCGATGTGAGTTGCCGGCAATGAATATACAACAGTGGTGTAATACTAGATGATCTTCTCTTTGCCCTTATGCAATTTAGTTTAGGATTGACCGCTTTCCCAGTGATGTCCCTTAAGGCCGAATCATACGTTACCGCAGGTAACATACCAAAGTAGCAGAACATCAACCCCTTACCTTATGACATAGTCAAAAGCCACAAAAGGGTACATTAAATGAAAGTCATATCAATAATGACACGTAAGACTCACACGGTGAGGATAGGGGATCCATTCTCTCACCTCATTACCCGGTCGCCAAGCACATATAGTATGAATACATGCTACAGTGGAGTTACTTTTCCAAAAGAAGTGAGTCATACTTGATACACTGTACAGATATTAGTCTAGTCGCTTTCTAGCCGCCTAACCCGAATTCTCTTATTTGCTCACCTTCCAGAGCGCCAAATGAGATCTCCTATCTGGCTAAATCATAACAGGACAACATGGAAAGTGGGTACTAACATCCATGTTTGGTCCTCTAAGACGACCACTCATCTTGGTTGTAACCAAGGCGACATGCATAGTAGATATTTAAGCCTTTCTGGGCTCCAAAATAAAAAAAATAAATCACTAGTCTTATCCTTGCTCGCTCCCAAGCGCCAAGGCGATTGCTCGTGTGGAGTGAGCCAATATTGCCTGCTGACATCATCATCTGCCTAATCATTATGACATAAGCCATAATAGTGTCAACATCCCATCATCTCACAACAAATAAGTGATCGATTTTAAAAAACACAAACCACAGTCTGCGTAATTCTAGATTCCAAGCATAAGCCTTATCAGCACTCTTGCGATAAAGCCATATACAACGGAATCCACCATTTTGCCGCCCCACATGAAGTGGTTCAAGATTCATTACCTCTTGCGCAATTACTCTCTGAAGATATTTTGGTGCCAATTTGCGTTCATTCTTAATGCGCCCAACTAACGCAGATGCACCCAACTAGCGCATTGAATCTTACAAGGAGCAAATACTAGTAAAATATTCTATCACAGTCTAATGAGCCAAGTCAATGTCTAAACAACTCAGTTGACCTATTTACCAAAGATAACACTTATCATGCCAAATACGCCCACATAGCGTACTTTAGGCTCCACAACAAAGAAAGATAAAGGAATTATAGGTCATCTGTTTCTTCCCAAGACCATCTAGAGGATTTACTTAATAGTCTAAGGCTGCTGGCATTTTACCGATAGGTGGTAAGTCAATGGGTTTGCCAATTTGGTGCATTCTAGAATCCAATTTCAGGATACTTCCTTATGTTAGTCAGTCAAGACAAAATCAGGAATTCTTCCCAAAATGAATCCCTAAGGATCGTACATCATCGACGCATATAAATTTACTCTTACCATGTCCATCACACTAAAACAGAAGGACTGCCCACCCTAGTGGCGATACAACCATAAATTCCTGGCTAATATGAACTACAGTACGAGAAAAAATTCTTTTGGACCATTGTAATGCCTCAGTGGTCTTCATCTGATCATCTTGGACCTTCATGGCTTGACGAAATTAAGAACCACTATTTGGAACTGTTTTGGGCTGATGTAAAATTATTTTGGAACTAGCAACCTTATTTGCGCCTCCTAACATTCTTCACCATAAAAGCAGAAATAAGTAAATCCCTACGGATTTTATTATCCAATTCATCTAACGAGAAAGTCTGGGTCACAATGTCCACCAAACATGTTCCGAAGTATGTCTCATGCCTAAGTCAAATAACCTCACTCCCAGTGAGGAAGTGCTTTTCATGGGCTACACTTTCCGTCGAATGGTGCGAACTTTTCAGGTATTCTAGGCGAGGCCTTATGCACTCAACAATGACCTATCCAAATTTATGCACATAACTTTAGAACAGCTTCACTCATAATGGAAAACTGCACCCAAATTATAGAAGGTTTTAATCCTCAAAGACTTTGGTCTTAAACTGCGCCAACGATTAATC
Source organism: Camellia sinensis (assembly GCF_004153795.1). Taxonomy (NCBI): domain Eukaryota; kingdom Viridiplantae; phylum Streptophyta; class Magnoliopsida; order Ericales; family Theaceae; genus Camellia; species Camellia sinensis. The sequence goes on along the minus strand of NW_021029116.1, from coordinate 1,336 downwards.
CACTTTCTAAAAACAGCGGGACTAGAGCCGTTGTGGCATTCGATCCTATGACTCTCTTATCATCTTCGCCGGAGCATCATGAATGTCTTCCCTCTCAATCACCCAGTTGATGACGTGGAAAATGTTTTCACATTTCGCTACCACGCGAACTGAAGAATGCCAGAGTCATTCTTCCTTTAACTGGGAAGTACATCCGCATTAGTGAGGCAATCGCTCCCGCACTGTCCCTGGATAATGGAAAAGTCTTTCCATTCTCAACTAGGCTACATAAGCGCTATGCTTAGACATTCTATCTATCTTTTATAGAGTTCCAAAAAAAAATGATGATTCACGTCACCGCTTTACTAAGAAAACTTTATTGACTTACGTTACCACTCTCACAAAGCTGCTTACCTATATGCACATGACCCGGAGGGTTTACATGAACAGCATACACATAATGCGCCGCATGAACCTAGTGTGTTACAAGACAGCATATAAATAATGCGCCATAGGAGACTCTAGGTCTTAACTTCGTAACCTTATGAGAAGTAAAAATAAGATAAAGCTGCTTTAATGGTTACAGATCGCCCATAGATGCCTCTCACACTAATCCCATTTACATAAATTGGAGTTGTAAAAATTTTGATATGGGGGCAATTTAGTTAGGGATTATAGCCCAGACAATACTAATTTAGTGGGGCCAATCCCCAAAATTTTGGAGGACACATTTTTTTGCGCCCATTATCCAAACCTTTAACAATTTAACCCCATAATTAAACTAAATTTCCTATCCTAATACCACATGGAAGAAAATATCAGAATGAAAATGGGTCCCAGTTAGAGAAATCCTCTGGCTAGGAAAAACCTACAACATCTTATCAACAAAAACCACCCACCCTTGTTCAATCTTGTTAAAAAAAATAAGAAATTACAAATAAAATTTAAAATAAAATCCCCCTGTTACCCAATACCAAATAAGTCCACATGGTTTATTGCCAATCTCATTGTGAAACCATTTACTATGGTCCTTCCTGATCTACTCGTCTTAGAAAATAAATCACCGTATACCTACAATTTAAGTACATGTGTAATGTATTGGTACAAAAAACTTTGAAATATAAATATTTTAAATTAGGATGAGTGAATTGGGAACAATTCAATCCTCCTCGTGAGCGACCAAATCCTGCTAAGTCTCATTTTGATGACATGCAACAAATCATGTTTCATGTGCATCATATGTTATACGTGAATTGTTGCATTGTGCAGATCATGCCGACCAAAACTAAAGAATATAAAAAAAATAAAAACAAAGGAGATTGCAAAATAAATGGTATTCAAAATTTACTGTTAAAAA
>NW_021029115.1:3952-20193 GCF_004153795.1 Camellia sinensis | reverse complement strand
CCATATCTTGGCATCATATTTTCTTTATTTCATCATTCTTCCATGTCTTGTATCCAATTTTCTTCATAAATAAGGCGAGGCTCATTTTATCTCACATTTTCTGTACTTCTTATGTGATTATGAGTGTTACACCATTTCTTGAAATGGTTCATATATCACATGTTAGTAGCCAAGTTTTTAGTTGCATTTTTTTTTTGTTGTATGTATTGCATTAGTTTCTTTGGATTTGGATCATGTTGTCACGCCCGTATTTTATCACTCCGATAACATTACCAATATTCATAAATTAAGTCTATTTACAAATAACATTTCATCCTTGGATGAAATGATGAATAATTAAATATACATATTCTTTCTCGTTATACAACAATGACATTTACATACAAATAAAAGAAATGTCCTAAGGCTAACAATAAAAGAGGGGATACTACTCTTTACAAAAAAATAGCACTCAGCCAAACAACAAATAAAGTAGTACAATTCATCACTACATTATACTTATGAAATGGTAAAACCCATTGTTTGATCTGTAAATCCGAAAAGCATTCCTTGTACACATGTACAGGCAGGGGGTGAGTAAAGCCCACCGAACAATCTCATATTAAAACATTAAAAGATATGCGGAGACAAAGATACTTATACATATACGTGGAAATCATATCATGTCAAAACCATATGATTTTATTACATAATCTCTTAAATCCAAGGCCTGCATATTCATATGCCACTAAGACCAATCTTCTTCCATTTTCCTTCAATTCATTTCCAGTTCATATATGCTATATAATTCATGAGTTAAATTCTTTATCTTTCAACAACCAAAATAAGACTATAACTCAATGGTTTTCCAACCATGCAAAACACACATAAACACTTCAATCCTGCCATTTTACGGATATTTCGTCCGAAAGAACTGGCACCTATTTATATATGAAATTTCGGGTCTTTCACCCTGGACACTCTGGCCAACTTACTTTAAAATGGAGTCCATCCCCTTTCTCCTCCCAAACAAATATATATTTGCAATGTATTTATAAACATAATCACATATGGAGTACATCCCCTTTCTCCTCCCAATAAACATACATATACAATGTATTTATAACATAGTCATATATGGAGTACATCCCCTTTCTCCTCCCACTAAACATGCATATACAATGTATTTATAACATGATTATATATAATGACACCAACAATGGATTAGCATTAAATCGCCTAATCCTCATGCAATTTCTACAACAATCATAGATATCTTCCACCAATAGCCCAATACAATTATTTCTAAAGAGATGTTCAATCTCAAAATAAATATTTTATTCAAAACTTAAATAGGTAAGACATTACATATCCAATATCACTATTTATAACCACAACCTTCCAATTTCACATTTTCAATGTTAATTCCAACTATTTATGCTAAATAATGATTTAATCAAAATTAGGGCAAAATCCCCATCTTTCCAAATATCAATCCAATTCACCAAAATCAACTATTTTCACACAACATGTTCATATATTCAAGTCTTATACTCATTTACTTCATATTCATTAAAATCCCTCTTTACATTTCACACCCAATTCCTAGATTTGTCCAAACCACAACCAAATCTCATCATCTACACACAATAGCAAATAATTAAGCTAAAAATCATATTAAAGTGTAGAAAATCTCTACTTATTAAATATTACCATTTCCATCCTACTATGTCAAAAATTATGGTATAAACTTAATAACACACTTTTAACCATAATGGATATAACCTTTAACCAAAACTAATTTAATCCACTAAATTAGTAAGTTTATTATATCCCAAAATTTTCAAATTAATAATACCAAACCTAACTTCACATGCATCATCCCTCAAACATAACTATAGTTCAACTTAACCATTTTTCATACCAAGCTATTTAAAAAGGTAATATTTTTACCAAATTCTCCACCAATAGCAATTTCACAACTTTTTCTAAAATTACTTAACCAACATGATGTTTACATAAAAAATTATGAAATATGCTCAATAGTAACATCTTCAAGGTTATGAGTTTGAAAGTCCACATTTCACATTTTTATTCTCATAAAAATGAACACAACTTAATCATCAATATATCATCTTTTATAAAATATCATGAATATAATACTTTTAGAGTTTTTAATCCAAAAATAACTCTATAATTCCTACTTAAGCATTTACTCCATATTCCTTAACATTAATTTATTTTTCTCAAAAATAAATTCCAAATCAAAGATAAAAAAATTCAACTTTATATTTTTCAAAATAAATCATCTAATCATAATATGATGTAGACACAATCCATACAACTGTTAAATTCTATTTTCGGCTTTCTTTTACAAAATTAACAACACAAAATGATTTTCCCAAAATCAATCTCAAAATACCAACATTCTTAACATTTCAATATAATTTTCTTCCAAAAATTACCAAACAAAAATTTGAAAATATATCTATATGCAATACCTCTTATAATGATATATTTTCTCAAAGTAACCCTAACATAGCTTTAATGTAAAAATATGAAGAAAGTCCCTACCTCAAATAATGAAGAAAAGCAAATCTGGAAGGCAAATCTTGCCCGATCATGAATCCGAGACTACCATTGTGAAGATTACGACGAGCTCTCCGACTTTTATTTACAACACTCTTGCAAAATCTCACTCTAAGAACTCCTACTCGAAGCTTAAAAGTTGACCAACAATGGAGGCTAGAGAGAGAGAGAGAGAGACGCAGCTCTCTACTCAAAAGAAGGCCAAGGAAAAAGAAAAGAAAAGAAAAGAAGAGAAGAGAAAGAAAGTAGTCTGACGTGGAAAAGGGAAGTGAGGGGTGTGGAGGACAATCCCACATGGCTCCTCACACACTTTAACATATGGCTCCTCACACACTTTAACATGAAAAAAAATTAATATAAAATATATTATAAAATATCTCAAAATTTTGTAATATATATTATAAAATGATATAATTTTTTCTCACCATAAAATATAATATTTTTGTACACCACAAAATATAATATTTTACTTACTACCAAAAATATACCTAATTTTATTCTTTATAAAATATATAATTTTTTTCACAATATCGTATACACCATAAAATCAACTATCAAATCTTTATTATAATCCTATATAATAAATAATAACAACTCCCAAGGTGATTACTACCAATCACCTAATTAAAAAGGACCAAACAATTAAACATGGGTCATTAACCAAACTCAATTAAATTAAATTTAAATCATGGGCCTCACCCATAAGTCAAACATGGTCCAATTATACACCAAAATAGACCCAACAAATTTTATCTCAAGTCATGGTCTAAACATTCAAAATTTAATAAAAAAAATTCTGCTATAAATTAAACTGAACACCAATCAGTCCGCGAATTTTTATAAAATAAATACTCATCATTTAATTCTGAAATTTTTATCCAACATGATAGACTCATATGGGAACAACAAAATAAAATATCATAATTTTCTGAAATCGGTTACTATTTTTAAAAAATACAAAACTAAACTATTTTTGCACAGAATTTTACACAGCACTCCAAATCCGAAAATTTGCTCAATTAAATTATGTACTGACTATTTAAAAAAATTATAATTTTGGGTTATTACAATGCATGTTTAGTCTCTTTGGATGTTGGCGGATGGAGGTTATTTCGCTTAACTTTGGATAATATTGACTTCCATACATGTGGACTCATTTTTTCTTTGAGTTGCACTTTTTTCAAACTCTTTTTCAAAACGCATGAAATCGAAGCATTCTGAAGTAAATGATTTAGCTTATACTTGTTTGTTTTTAGCATTAATAATCGGAAGCGAATGATGTCCAGATTTGGAAGGACCGATGTTTACACAGCGATGTAGAGGTAAAAGATTTGTTTAACAAAGTAGTAAAGTTGCAAACCATGATGAAGTTATTCATAGAAACTCAAGTTTTGCATCTAATATCATCATCTCTACCCATGATCGTCAATGCTGGTGTTCAAAATGGGGGGCAAGTGTCGGCCCAGCGCAATGGGAGATAGCCAGGGGGCTCACCACGGTTATCAGTACATGTCGACGGAGGTGAACCTCGAAGGGAAGTACAGTTACAGATTAGAGGATCAAAGCAAGTGAATGTGTGAAAACCCATCTTTTAATTATTCTTTAAAGAAAATTTATTAATTAATTTTGTCTACAGTCTATCTGAATTATACATTAGTGTAAAAGTTAGTTTTAAATTGACTCAATTCAATCACTAACAAGACATTATTAAGAATAATAATTTTGTGGGTGTTCAATATTTGTTGTTTATAAATTATTTTAATTATGATTCAATATAATAACTATTCTTACTAAATACCTTAGTTAAAAATCTTAGTGTGTCAATTTTCAGAAACCCACACAAAAAAAAAATAAAAAAATAAAATAAAAAAAAATAATAATAATAATAATAATAATAATAATAATAATACAAACAAACAAACCATGGGCAAACAACCCATAGTTTCTACCAAACCCACCATCCTTTATAAAATTTAGGGAAGAACTTATGAAAATTAGAGAAAGTCATTCTTAGAACTTGGAGAAAGGGAATGGAATGTTTTTGAGAAAATAAAATAATGGAAAGAATGAAAGAGAGAGAGATGTCTTCAATATTTATATGCATGCAAGCCTTCCTTGTGCATGCAAGCATCCGGTGAGAAAAAAAAAAAAAAGAAGAAGAGAGAAATCCCCAATGCCACCAAGCTTGGTGTTAGGAGAGGAAGAAGAGTAGGAGATTAAAGACGCCAAAATTCTCAACCATTTTGTCACTCTATTACTAAGTAAGAAAACCCTCTCAACACTCTCATTTTGTTTTTATATAATTGAAATTTTTCAGATTACATACATTTGATACATTGTCTGAAACTGTGTTGAGAATAATCTGTCTTGAATCTGCCAGCATATTACCCGAATTTTTAGACAATTTTATACTCAGAATTTCGAGATGATTTCTTCTACAAAGTTGTTGATAATGATGTCTAGTTTATCCAGAAATTTTTGGAAACAATTTTTGAGCTTTCTACGAATTTATACAAATTTTTAACTAAATCTGAAACTGTGTTGAGAATAATCTGTCTTGAATCTGCCAGCATGCTACCCGAATTTTTAGACAATTTTATACTCAGAATTTCGAGATGATTTCTTCTATAAAGTTGTTGATAATGATGTCTAGTTTATCCAGACATTTTTGGAAACAATTTTTGAGCTTTCTACGAATTTATACAAATTTCTAACTGAATCTGAAACTGTGAGACAGATTTTACCATGTATTTGAAAATTTATTTAAAATTCTATACTAATACGAATTTATACAAATTTTTAACTAAATCTGAAACTGTGTTGAGAAATCTGTCTTGAATCTGCCAGCATGTTACCCGAATTTTTAGACAATTTTATACTCAGAATTTCGAGATGATTTCTTCTACAAAGTTGTTGATAATGATGTCTAGTTTACCCAGAAATTTTTGGAAACAATTTTTGAGCTTTTTACGAATTTATACAAATTTTTAACTAAATCTGAAACTGTGTTGAGAATACTCTATCTTGAATCTGCCAGCATGTTACCCGAATTTTTAGACAATTTTATACTCAGAATTTCGAGATGATTTCTTCTAAAAAGTTGTTGATAATGATGTTTAGTTTATCCAAACAAAATTTGAAACAATTTTTGAGCTTTCTACGAATTTATACAAATTTCTAACTAAACCTGAAACTGTGTTGAGAATACTCTGTCTTGAATCTGCAGCATGTTACCCGAATTTTTAGACAATTTTATACTCAGAATTTCGAGATTATTTCTTCTACAAAGTTGTTGATAATGATGTCTAGTTTATCCAGAAATATTTGGAAACAATTTTCGAGCTTTCTACGAATTTATACAAATTTCTAACTAAATCTGAAACTATGAGACAGATTTTACCATGTATTTGAAAATTTATTTAAAATTCTATACTAAGCCAAATCTGGTAATTTCTAACTAGAAGATGAAATTTGAGAAGTCTAGTTTCATAATAAATTCTTAGATTATGGGTTTGATCTATAAATTTAAGCATGGAATTAAAATAAGGAAATGTGACAAATCTGTGTCATAAACACCCTTGGAATTTGATGCTACCTGGCACCATTGCCTTAGCCACCCATCACCTGCCTGTCTGCACCTCATTTCTAAGTCAAATTCTAATGTTTATGTTCCTTTTGAAATTTTTTGTAATATTTGTCCTCTGGCCAAACAAACTAGATTACCATTTCCATCAAGTTCTATTTCTTCTACATTTCCTTTTCAATTAATTCATTGTAATATTTGGGGTCCACATAGACATCAAACACATTCTCGTGCTCGTTATTTTTTAACCATTGTGAATGATTTTACTTACTGTACTTGGTTATTTCTTATAAATATGATGCTCCTCTCTTACTTAAATCTTTTTTCACCTTTGTTCACAACCAATTTGACACACACATTACAATATTTTGAAGTGACAATGATAGTAAATTTCTTTCTCTACAATCATTTTTTATAACTCAAGGTGTTGAATTTCAAAGCTCTTGTGTCTCCACTCCACAACAAAATGGAGTTGTAGAGCATAAGCATGGTCATATCTTGCAAGTTGCTCGTGCTCTTCTTTTCCAGTCTAATCTGCCCATTCATTTTTGGTGTGACAGTGCTACCACAGCTGTTTATTTAATCAATCATTTGCTTACTCGACTCATTTCTTTCGTTACACCTTTTGAATTTTTGTATGGTCATCCACCTACTTATGACCATCTTCGTGTTTTTGGATGTCTATGTTATGCTACTATTGTCCAACATGTTTCTAAACTCACTCCTCAAGCTAGGCATTGCATTTGTTTGGGCTATCCTACTGGATAGAAGGGTTACAAACTGTTAGATCTAGAGTTCCACCAAATTTTTGTTAGGGATGTGTGAAAACCCATCTTTTAATTATTCTTTAAAGAAAATTTATTAATTAATTTTGTCTACAGTCTATCTGAATTATACATTAGTGTAAAAGTTAGTTTTAAATTGACTCAATTCAATCACTAACAAGACATTATTAAGAATAATAATTTTGTGGGTGTTCAATATTTGTTGTTTATAAATTATTTTAATTATGATTCAATATAATAACTATTCTTACTAAATACCTTAGTTAAAAATCTTAGTGTGTCAATTTTCAGAAACCCACACAAAAAAATAAAAACACGTCAAAGTTCTCATCACTCATAATGGTTTTGACGGAACCGTCTTCACCTGTGACTTACCAATGCGCAAGGAACACGTCAATCTCTTCTGACTCCACCCTAAAAGACGTTTGGGCCCACTTAAAATTGGGGTTCAAAAGTTGGCCCAAAATTAAGGCCTATAAAAACCATTATTTTCCAACATAGTTCATTTCATGTTATTTCTTTATATGAATTTTCATTTGATTTCCCTATATCTTTTGATGATCATAAGGTCTATCATCTCATCCTCCCTCTTGATGAGTATGGTAGTCCTCATTATTGGTTTCTTTCCTATTTTGCTTCATGATCATCATGCGATTTTCTATATCCATTGGGATCAAGGAAGAGATCTCTCATCTTTCCTAGGTAGAATGATGGTTTAAACTTATTTTCCATTCCTTGTCTCTTCAATTATTTGATTGCTTCTATGATTGATCAATGTAGTTCCTTGTAAAGTGTGTTGTAGCTTTTGCCTTTTCATTTGAATAGCTTTGCTAATCGAATCATCCAATGTTAGTTTTTATTTTAGTTAGTAGTTGCTCCATTATCCTTGTTGAGTAGTCTCTTTTTGTAGCTTTGATCGTATATCTCCTTTTATTTAGAGCTTTCCATACTTGGCAATCTAATTTTCTTTATTTCATTCATTCTTCATGTCTTGTACTCCCAATTTCTTCATAAACTAAGGCGAGGGCTCATTTTATCTCACATTTTTCTGTACTCTAATGTGATTTATGAGTGTTACACCATTCTTGAAATGGTTCAGTATCACATGTTAGTACCAAGTTTTTTAGTTGCATTTTTTTTTTTTGTGTATTGTATTGCATATTTTCTGGAATTGGATCATGTTGTCACGCCGTATTTTATCACTCAGATTAACATTAACCAATATTCATACATGACTTAAGTCTATTTACAAATAACACATTTCATCCTTGATGAAATGAATGAATAATTAAAATATACATATTCTTTCCTCGTTATACAACAATGACATTTACATACAAATAAAAAGAATGTGCCTAAGGCTAACAATAAAACGGGGGATCACTATCTGTTACAAAAAATAGCACTTCACGCAAACAACAAATAATAGTAGTACAATCTCATCACTACATATACTTATGAAATGGTAACAACCCATTGTTTTGATCTGTAAAATCCGAAAAGCATTCCTTGTACACAGTAACAGGCGGGGGTGAGTAAAGCCCACACGAACAATCTCATATTAAAAACCATTATAAAGATATGCGGAGAAAAGATACTTATCCATATACGTGGAAATATACTCAATTGTCCATAAACCATATGATTTATATTACATAATCTCTTAAATCCAAGTGCCTGCATATTCCATAATTCCACTAAGACCATCTTCTTCAATTTTCCTTCCAAATTCATCTTCAGTCATATATGCTATATCAGATCATGAGTTAAATTCTTTACTTTCAACAACCAACAATAAGACTTATAACTCAATGGTTTCCCCAATGCCAAAACACACCATAAACACTTCAATCCTGCATTTACTGATATTTCGTCCCGAAAGAACTGGACCTATTTATATATTGAAATTATTTCGGGTCTCTTCACCCATGACACTCTGAGCCAACTTAACTTTAAAATGGAGTCCATCCCCTTTTCGTCCCTCCAACAAATATATTTTGCAATGTATTTATAAACCATACATCACATATGGAGTACACATGCCCTTTCTCCTCCAATAAAATACATAGTACAATGTATTTTAACATGAGCATCATATGGACGTACATCCCCTTTCTCCTCCCATAAACATGCAATACAATGTATTTATACTATGATTATGATATAATGACACCGAACAATGGATTAGCGATTAAATCGCCTAATCTCATGCAATTTTTCTACAACAATCATAGATGATCTTCCCACCAATATGCCCAATACAATTATATTTCTAAAGAGATTTCAATCTCAGAAAATAACATATTTTATTCAAACTTAAATAGGTAAGCATTACATTATCCAATATCACTATTTATAACCACAACCTTCCAATTTCACATTTTCAGAGTGATAATTCACTATTTATGCTAAATAATGATTTTAATCAAAAATTAAGGGGCAAAATCCCCATCTTCCAAATATCAATCAAATTCACCAAGAAATCAAACTATTTTCAACACAACATGTTCCATCATATCTCAACGTCTTCTATGACTCATCTTACTTCTATTATTAAAATCCCTCTTTACATTTCACACCCAATTCCTAGATTTGTCCAAACACAACAAATCTCATCATCTACACACAATAGCAAATAATTTAACTAAAACATCATATTAACAGTGTAGAAAATCTCTACTTATTAAATATTCACCATTTCCATCCTTACTATGTCCAAAAATTATGGTATAAAACTAATAACACATCTTTACCATATTGATACTAATCCTTTACCAAAGACTAATTAATCCACTAATTAGTAAGTATTATAATCCCAAATTTTACAATAATTTAAACAAACCTAACTTCACATGCATCATCCCTCAAACATAACTATAGTTCCAACCTAACCATCTTTTCATACCAAAACTATTTAAAAAAGGTAATATTTTTACCAAATTCTCCAACCAATAGAATTTCACAACTTTTTTAAAATTAGCTTAATCCAACATGATGTTTACATAAAAAATTACGAAAATATGCTCAATAGTAAATCTTCAAGGTCTATGAGTTTGAAATCACACATTTCACATTTTCATTCTCATAAAATGAACACAACTTCAATCTCAATATATCATTTCTTTATAAAATATCATGAATATAAGTACTTTTAAGTTTTTAATCCAAAAAAATAACTCTATAATCCTACTTAAGCATTATCCATATTTCTAACTTAATTATTTTCCTCAAAAAAATTCCAAATTCAAGATAAAAAATTCAACTTTATATTTTCAACAATAAATCATGCTAATCAATATTATGATGAGTAGACACAATCCAACAACTGTTTAAATCTATTGTTCGGCTTTCTCTTACAAAATTAACAACAACAATAATCGATTTTCCGCAAAATCAATCTCAAAATACCAACATTCTCTTAACATTTCAATATAATTTTCTTCCAAAAATTACAAACAAAAATTTGAAAATATATCTATATGCAATACCTCTATAATGATATTATTTCTCAAAGAACCCTAAACATAGCTTCTATGTAAAAATATGACAAGAACAGTCCTACCTCAAATAATGGAAGAAAAAAATCTGGAAGGCAATCTTGCCGATCATGAATCCGAGACTACCATCTGTTGAGATTACGACGAACTCTCCGCTTTTATTTACCAACACTCTTTGCATAAATCTCACTCTAAGAACTCCTACCGAAGCTTAAAAATTGACCAACCAAGGAGGCTAGGAGAGAGAGAGAGAGACCGCAAGCTCTCTACTCAAAAGAAGGCCAAGGAAAAAGAAAAGAAAAGAAAAGAAGAAGCAGAGAAGAAAAAGTAGTCTGGCGAGGCTGGAAAAAGGGGAAAGGTGGGGAAAAACAGGGGGAGGTGTGGAGGACAATCCCACATAGGCTCCTCAACACACTTTAAACCATATGGCTCTCACAACCTTTAACAATGAAAAAAAATTAATATAAAATAGATATATAAATATCCTCAGAAAATTTTGTAATATATATTATAAATGATATAGATCTTTTTCTCAACCATAAAAATATAATATTTGTTTGTAGCACCACAATATATATTTATATCCTAAAATTACCTAAGATTAAATATAATTATCTTTATAAAATATATATTCTTCTTCAAATATCGTATACACCATAAATCAATCTATCAAATCTTTATATTATAATCCTATATAATAAATAATAACAACTCCCAAAGGTGAATTAACTAACCATCACCTTAATTAAAAAGGACCAAGACAATTAACATGGGTCATTACCAACTCAAATTAAATAAATTTTAAAATCATGGGCCTGCACCATAAGTCCAAACATGGTCCAATTACTACACCAAAAGACCCAACACAATTTTTAATCTTCAAGTCATGGTCTAAACATTCAAAATTAATAAAAAAAATTCTGCTAATAAATTAAACTCAACACCAATCAGTCGTCGAATTTTTATAAAATAAATACTCCATCCATTAATTCGAAGATTTGTTATCCAACATGACTAGAACTCATTAAGGGACAACAACAATAAAATATCATAATTTTTCTGAAATCGGTTACCTATTTTTAAAAAAATTCAAAAACTAAAACTATTTATTGCAAAGAATTTTACAACAGCACTCCAAATTCCGATAATTTGCTCAATTAATTATGTACCTGACTATTTAAAAAAATTAAATACTTTGGGTTATTACAATGCTAATGTTTAGGTCTCTTTGGATGTTGGCCGGAATGAGGTTATTTGCTTAAACTTTGGATATATTGACTTCCATACATGTGGAACTCATTTTTTCTTTGAAGTTGCAACCCTTTTTTCAAACTCTTTTCAAAAACGCAGAAATCGAAGCATTCTGAAGTAAATATTAGCTTATACTTGTTTGTTTTTAGGCATTAATAATCGGAAGCGAATGCAGTCCAGATTCTGGAAGGACCGATGTTTACACACGCGGATGTAAGAGGTAACAGATTTGTTTTAACAAATAGTAAAGTTGCAAAACCATTGATGAAGTTATTCCATAGAAACTCAAGTTTTGCACTCTAATAATCATCTCTATACCATTGATACGTCATGCTGGTGTTCAAAAATGGGGGGCAAGTGGTCGCCCAGCGCAATGGACGATAGCAGGCGGGCTCACCAGGTACTCAGTCATGTCGACGGAGGTGAACCTCCGAAGGAAGTACACGTTAATGATTAGAGGATCAAAGCAAGTGAATGTGGTGAATAACCCATCTTTTTAATTATTCTTTTTAAGAAAATTATTAATTAATTTGTCTCACGTCTTCTGAATTATACATTATGTAACAAGTTAGTTTTAAATTGACTCAATCTAATCACTAACAAGACATTATTAACGAATAATAATTTTGGTGGGTTCAATATTCTGTTGTTTATGAAATTATCTTTAAATTATGATTCAATATAATACTATTTACTAAATACCTTAGTTAAAAATCTTAGTGCGTCAATTTTTTCAAGAACCCACACAAAAAAAAAAAAAAAAAAAAAAAATACAAACAAACAAACCATAGGCAAACACCATGGGCTCTACCAAACCCCACCCATCCTTTATCAAAATTTTAGGGAAGAACTTATGAAAAATTAGAGTAAAGGTTTGCTCTTAGAAAATTGGAGAAGGGAATGGAATGTTTTGGGAAATAAATAATAGAAAGAGATGAGGGAGAGAGAGATGTCTTCATATTTATTCGCATGCAAGCCTTCCTTGTGCATGCAAGCTAATCCGGTGAGAAAAAAAAAAAAAGAAAAGAGAAGAAAATCCCCAATGCCACCAAGCTTGTGTTCAGCGAGAGGAAGAAGAGCTAGGAGATTAAAGACGCCAAAAATTCTCACCATTTTTCTCACTTCTAATTTACTAAGTAAGAAAACCCTCTCAACGAACTCTCATTTTGTTTAATATCATGAAATATTTTCAGATTACGGTACATTTGATATCATTGTCCTGAAACTGTGTTGAAGAATAAATCTGTCTTGAATCTGCACATGTTACCCGAATTTTTAGAAATTTTATACTCAGAATTTTGAGATGATTTCTTCTATAGAAAGTTGCTGATAATGATGTCTAGTTTATCTAGAAATTTTGTGAAACAATTCTTTGAGCTTTCTATAGAATTTATCAAAAATTTTAACTAAATCTGAAAACTCGTGTTGAGAATAATCTGTCTTTGAATCTGCCAGCATGCTACCCGAATTTTTAGACAATTTATAGCTCAGAATTTCCGAGCATGAATTTCTCTATAAAGTTGTTTGATCAATGATGTCTAGTTTATCTAGACATTTTTGGAAACAATTTTTGAGCTTTCTACGAATTTATTACAAATTTCTAAACTGAATCTGAACTGTGAGACATACTAATTACGATTTTACCATTATTTTGAAAATTTATTTTAAAATTCTTATACTAAGCCAATATCCCTGTAAATATTCTGACTAGAAATGGAATTAGAAGTCTTACGTTTCATAATAAATTCCTTAGATTATGGGTTTGATCTATAAATTTTCAAGCATGGAATTAAAATATAAGGAACTGTGACAAATCTGTGTCATCAAACACCTTGGAATTTGGTTTATGAATTATTTATAAGTATATTTTTGGGAAAATCTTCTGAAAAAAACCATCAACCATGTTTACTTGAGTTCATCACCTGCAAGATTGATATGACATTTTACGAGTTTGTATAAGTAATGTATTTATAATTTTATTTCAAGAATATATAGCTCTGAAAATTTTCTGGACAGAAATAAAATCGCCACTTTAATATTATGCTAGTCTAAATTTGTAAATCGAAAATTTGCTGCATGTGTGTGTTAGGGTTTTAATTCTTGTCAGTCTAAGTTATATTTCATACATGGTTTAAATAATATGTTTATTTAAATTCTTGTACTTTTATTTAGTATTGTGTGACACATGCAATATTTTATGATTGGGAATTTTAATGATTGGTAAACAAATTACTCTGTGATTAAAAATTGGAGTTATTTGTGATTATATCAAAATTAATCTGAAATGATAACGACATATAACAAAGTTCAATTTGACGGTTCAATCCAGTTGTTCGGGGCTGAGTCTTGGTTTACAGAGACCTGTACGGAATTATTAGAGTTGCACGTTACACCGGTTGTTTCAGCGGGTGAGCCTGGTTTTGAGAATTCTTCACGTAAATGTGTGCGAATACTCTAAGATGGCCACGGGACTTATTTAACCCTTTCGTATTCCGGTTGGAATAGGGTGGATGTGCAGGTGCACACAAAGGGAAAAAAGTCTGTTTTACCCCTGCAAGACCGTTTCCTGGGCATGACCACGGATGCCACTCACTTGGGTATATAACTCCGGACGTGGGCATCCCTGGTAGTTACGGTTGGATAACACTTTAATTATTTGAACCAAGGAGGGTTTCAAATTAACCGTTTGCCAATGCTTAGTGGTTGGTGAGTTAAATCTCCTTTGGTGAGAATTCCGAGTGTCACCTAAATTTATTAAAATCTATCTGAAACTATTCTAATGTTGTATATTTCGTGTATAATTAATCATTGTTACTCATGTTTCAGAATATTATTATTTGTCTCTTAAAAAGAATGGTAGGTTGGTTACGTTTCTTATGTGTTTGCAAAACTCATGGTCATATATTTTGTGGTACCTGGCGTTTTCATGCCAGATATGTTGAAGACGGACGCTGAGGCTGAAATTGGAGCTGCTGCCAATATCGAAGCCTTGGCTGACTTACGAGTCAATATATTTGTCAGATAAAATCCTGTCTAAATCCCTTGTATTAGGATTAAAACTATGTTGTGACGTGTGTGTGGAACTTGTAGTTTTTCTTCTGTTCGCTTGGACTTTGGCTTGGTAAAGAACTTAAAAGTTCCTAACTAGTAAGTTAAAAATTTATCTAGCAAGTTTTGTTAGTAAAACTATGACGTCTCAATCAAAAAAAAAAAAATTTTTTTTGGGGCGTCAACAGCGTGTATCAGAGCCTAGGTTTGAACCTTTGGCCATGGGTAGTATTATATTTTTACAAATTAAGAAAACTTAAGTTAATTCTGTATTTCTCGTGACCTAACTAAGTTAGTAACTTTTTTATTTGTAGATGCCAATGGGTCATCAGACATTTACTCTAACGAGAATTCAAGTGGAAAACTATGACATAGAATCCGAACCCAGAGTGAAGACCGTCGGAATGCTATAGAAGACTATTGAGGTCTGAGCCTGGAGCTTGACCTGAACCACGATCCCTGAACTTGAGCCTGAACCTGATCTGAGAAGTTGAAGAAAGTTGCCGTACCATATACAACCCTAGAGAGTTATTGTGATTCGTCAGACACTGAGGATGAGTCTAATGGAAGGCAATAACCCGAGGGGAACCCTGGAGATATAGGAAGCCCGGTGAGGGGTTGCGGATGTGCAAACGGCGTTGCAGATTGGATCTTTTGTTATGTCAAGATTCTATCCCCTCCCGAGGTGCTGGCTTGGAAAAAATGAAGTTGGGTGGGGCACGCCTATATCGGACCTACTCCAGATCTCTAACGAAAGCAAGGAGACTCCCTGGGATATCAACTAGGCCACCTTTTCGACGGTTTCACCGAACAGAGTGGCGACCTTTTTTCCGACTTTGCGTCCTTCAAGTTATATCCATGCCCGAACCCAAAGCAAAATTGTAAGGGAGAGATGGGTCAGTGGACTTCAGAGACTGGAGGACCTCTCGAGGAGGCAGCCGGTGCATGCTTGCTAGGGCATCCGTGTGGGCGAAACTGCTATCTTCGTAAGAGGCTAAACTATGGGCGAATTCATGGACTTTTCCTAAGCCACATGGGAGCCGGAAGCCCTCGGTGTGGAGAGACTCTCCTTGGCTATTTTTAAGGGGTCTAAGGGAACTATAATCTAGGCTAACTGATTGTTTTGTAATCTTCACATGTAAAGAGAAAATTGTCTTAGTTTAGAATTGGTGAGTGTAAGGAGTTAACTACGGATTGTAAGGGGCTATCTTGCCCGTGAGTATGTTATTTAAGCTTCTTTCTCCTCTTGTTCTATTTGTATTTTGCTAATTGTACGCTTATCTAATCTAATTAATGAATTTTTTTTTTACTGTCCTTGCACATATAGTAACAAATAATACTGATAAAAATAAGTGAATACAAATCACAAGAAAATCCGGTCATGCAGAATGCTGGACCGATACAAGAAATAATAAACAACGTAATGCGATCGGAGTGCCCTGATGGCGATGCTCGCTCGCAATGTTATACGCGCGATTGCTGGATAGGTGTAGGCAATATACCACCCCG
>NW_021029113.1:0-11326 GCF_004153795.1 Camellia sinensis | reverse complement strand
TGCCCTAAGTCTCCTAAGAGTCCTTTCTAGTTCAAGGTCCAAACTCCACAATTCAAGGTGACAAGAACGGCACCCGTGCATACACTACCCACACACACACAAAAAGTTCGACTCTATGCACTAAGTTACGAAAGCAGAATGCCAAAGGAGAAATACTCACAGCAGTTCAACGAAAACACTTTACTCGTCTTGTGGATGCTTGACATGTAGACGTTGTCTCCAACCTCTATTTGAGCTTTGACTTTCGTTTTAGCACTTTGGTGCTTTGCTTGCGAGTGTTTTCTTCTGTTTACGCACTTTAGTGCTGCGGTTTTTTTTTTAATATTTTAAAGCTCGGCCTCGCTCCACTTGCACTTCGGTGATAGCTCCAATTTCAAACGCTCTGCACACTTAGCAACACAAAAACATAAAATCCTAAACTAAAAATTAAAATAAGAATGTAACTTTAAATTAACTAATTTCGCCAGAAGTCCCCGGCAACGATGCCAAAATTTTATGGATCGTTGAACACACCAAAAATAAATCACTAAACTATACCAAATTCTTTTAGAATAATGGCAAGTCCAGGTATCGATCCACAGGGACAAATGCAAAATTAGATTAATTCAATCGCAAAATTCCTAAATTAATTTTGATTAAAAAGATAAGATTGCTTTTATAACTAAGCAGCAATTAAATACAATTGAAGAATTAAATTGGCAATTAAAATTAGGGCTGGAGATATTAATTTTCAGGAAAAAACCTAGGGTGGAGAATTCACCACTAACCACATGAATGAGACTTAACATCAGCCATTAATTGCAATCTGGTTTGAACTACCCAATATTTCACAACTACAAGTTTGAAATATTAATCAAGAGAGTTGTCGCATTCAACGTACAAGCACGAATCATCTCGAGTAGTACGAGTCGTTTGCTCTAAACTATGTTAGCAAAGTGACCTGTCTCTCATAGCATGACTCATCTCGTACTTTAAATACAAACACAAAGAATACTAATGTATGGAAAACATTAAACAATCACAGAGAGTAAAATACTTGAAGAGATGAACGAAACACTTATTAAAATTTCTAAATCATCCATACATTCATTCAAACCAATTTACAATTAAAGCTCATTAAAAATTCCATTACATGGCTAGGGTTTCATCAAAACCCTAAAAAAGACGACTAGCCACTCATGGAGGAGTGGGAAAAGGAAGAAGATGAGGAAGAAACTCCCATGGAAGTGTCCTTCAAGCTTTGGTAGAATATCCCCTATTTGGAACCCTAGCCTCCCTCTTTTCTGAATTAATTTTTGAACCCTCATTTTGGCTATTTTTTTGTCTTTTATTCAGAGCAAAACAGACCAAAAATTCTGTGCACGTGTCCCGAGGTGGGCTGCTCGAACGCCCATTTGGGCTGCACGAACGGTGGTGGGCCGCACATGCGGTGGTCTGGTTGGCTCGAATTCTTCACTTCTCGCTCGAAGAATTTGCTTTCGCTCGGAGAATCTGCTTCCGCGCCCTTTTTGATTGAATTTTCATATTTCCTGCCAAATCTATACGAGTGCACGAAACACATCATCTCCACCAAATAAATAAAATTAAAAAACTAAAAATGTAACATAAGTGGCCTCAATGTGGTACCTTTCGGCCTACATCAATAGCTATTGCAGAAAATGTGAACATGCGAACTTCTTACTCAATTACTCTATTACTCTTCATACTTTTCTGTTTTTTGCAGAAAATGTGAACATAGCTATTCTAGAAAGGAGAGCCAAAAAGAAATAAAGATAGAGAGAAAGGAAGAGAAAGAGAAATCAAATTACCTGATTAACAGGAGTTAAAAGTTGCGCAATGGTCGAGTTTGAAGAGAGCCGAAATGGTCTACACAAAATTGGAAACCACAATTCTTCGAGAGCAGCGTCGAAATGGTCTACACAAAATTAGAAACCATAACTCTTGGTGTTTAATAAAATGTATTAGATTGATTCATTGATTCAAAAATTCGCCTAACAATAACAGTATGGATTCAAAAATATTAAAACAAAGAACTGAAGAACTAACCCACAAAATAGACGAGAGAGAGAGGATTATACAGCTTTTTTGCGATCAGGGAAAGGTAAGAACAATGGCTTAAAATCGCCGTCGTTCAGTAATTGTAACAACCCTGACCCATGATTAACATTAATCCATGCTTAATTATGCTTAACAAGTAATTAAGAAGAAATCTTGAGTTAATCACATGCGCATTGCATTATTTTGTGTTTATATCTGTTTAACATAGAAAAATATGTTCATGCTTTTATTTCGGTCTGTGAATTGAAGACCTTATCGGCATTCGATTCAGAAATTGACTTGACATATGTGCTACTTGGAATTAATTGCAATTCAATTCGAAACGATTAAATTGGATTAATTTATTACCCATTTGATTAGTTTTAATAAACCAACATTAAAAAAGCCTATGTAAGGCTCCATATAAGCCCCACTCAACTCTTTTTCTTCATTGTCAAACATATTTGAGCTATCACACACACACAAACGTGTGAGAGAGGAAGGGACCAAGAGAGCGAGTTGGATTCAAGAAGGTTTTGGCTTGGAAACTTAAGGAATTTGTGGTGTTGAACAAGACTTCTTAAGAATCAAAAGGATTAAGACTTCTAGGTAAGATTTCAACCTTGCAACCTTGAGATTAAACTACTTAGTCCAAGAAACCAAAGAATTAAGCTATATGATGCTAGAATTGAGTTTGAATGAAAAAAAATTGGTCATACCATGCATGCATGTCTATTTCTTCACAAATTGAGCATGATTTCCAAGAACTCCCTCATGCATGTCTTGAATTCACTTTGATTATGGAAAATTATCAAGCTTCATGTTGTTTTGTAACATTTGATCATGTTTTGAAAAGAATGAGTTCAAAGGAATTCATGCATGTCTTGTTCATGGATCATTCATGAATTTTAAGTTGAATTTTGCACAATTAGCAAGCCATTGGGCCTTGATTTCTTGTAATGATCTTTAATTCTTGATGTTTTAAGAGTTTCCATGTATTTTCTCAAGTTTTGGCCCAGAAAAATCAAGTTTTGGTGCTTAAAGATTAAGTTTTGAACTTGGAGATCAAATATGGAAATTCCAGAATTTGCATCTACGCATGAGCGTAAGAATCCACGCTCGAGCGATCACTCTGAGTGCGTGCACTTCTGCTCGAGCGACCTGAAGTACGCTCGAGCGTGAAATGCAAGCCCTCAGAAGTTCTTGTGTTTTGCAGCGCGCTCGAGCGACAAAAGTCATGCTCAAGCGAGGGTCTGAGTCTTACGCTCGAGCGGGGGATCGAGCATCTGTCGAGCATGAAAAACAAGCAACCAGTACTTTTTTAAAGTTTGCAGACCGCTCAACCGAAGAAAGTTACACTTAAGTGGACCCTCACATTCTGCATGCCCGCTCGAGCGAGGAAAGCCACGCTCGAGTGTGGACCCTATTTTCAGCAAGTTTAGAAAAATGTTTTCAAATACATTTGTGCATCCTCATTTCATCCTAGGCATTCCTATGCCATGATTAAGATACCATAATGAGGATAAAGGGTAGAAACACACTAAGAACAAATGAAATAAGTTCTGTATAATCCGAACATGTATTTTAATGTATGTATAACGACCCCGGTCTTTTCCCATTTTCATTTAATTATTGTACCGGACTGTCCGTAGATTCTGTCATTGGTATAATGGTTTGTTGTTGTTATTCCTTATTTTCTCATTGGAATTATATGAATTGTTTGGGCAGGTTTTGTTCAGGTTGTTGGCGTTTACGAAACCAAGAGTTTGCTGTCCAGGTTTTTGGTTCTTTCGCTCGATGCGAGGAGTTGGTTCGCTCGAAGCGAGAGGTAGTGTTTGATTTGGACCTGTAGGCTGTGCATTCTTGCTGCAGCGAGGCTTTCTTCGCTCGTTAGCGGTTAGTTCATCTTCGCTCGTGCTTAGTTCCTTCGCTTCGAGCGTGTGTTGGGTTTCAGACCTGAGGTTTGGGTTATTCGCTAACCCCTGCCGGCTTTCTTTCGCTCGAGCGAGCTTTTGAGTTGTTGATCGAGCAAGGCTTCCCTTGGGCTCGAAGGCGTAGTTTCTCTGTGTCTGGTCGCTCGAGCGACCAAGTCTCGCTCGTTAGCGAGCCTGTCCTAGTTTAAATACACAGCAGCGGGAATTTGTCAGTCTTTTTCATATTCATTTGATTTCAACCCCAGGGTTCGACCTCTCTCTCCTACTCACCTTCTCTCTTAGGTTTGAGTCTGTTTAGAGAGTGTTTCAACCCTATAAGTTTCTTTTTAAAAGATAGGGGAAGTCGAGGGCTTCCATTTATCTGAACTTGTATGCATATATGGAGACTTTGGTATTGGGTGCAGTTCATCGTCCATCTTCTCATTCGGTTATCTCTCCTCTAGGTAGGGATTCCTACTCATTTTATGGTTTTCTGTTCTAAGTTTTGATTTTTTTAACATGTTTGGGGATACTTTGGTATTTTTGGGAAAACCCTAGTTATATTATGAATTATTTGTATAAGTAATTCATGGAATTGGGAAAAGAAGGGTTAATTCATGGAATTCATTGATAAATGGCGTAATGGATATTGGTATCATTTGTCTATGGAATGTGGCACAATTTATATTTCAGTTTAGAATAACTGTTTTTGGCTATTGCGGTGGAGGATAGTCGTGATTGTTGTAATGATTGGCATGTTGGATTAGGAATAACTGAAACTAATCACATTGGTTAAGTCATTAATTTGACTATGGCATGATACAGTAAAATCGTGTAATGATTGAGCATGCAGTTGCATACATTGTTTTGTGTGTGGGAGGAATAGGTGATTGTACTCCACGGTTTAGGGACGATAGGGATTGGACCTCTAAACCGGATTTGTTTGGAGGAGATAGGGGATGGATCCAAATTAGCATCACTCTTTATGTGTGCTATTTATAGAATGTTCTTATTGAATACAAGCACTAAAATGTGTAACAATCTGGAGTATGAAGTTTTGATTTGAGCTTGAGTCCCATTTGTTTATTAAATGATTGATAGATGTGATATGATATATGTGATTTCACTGTTATATAGGTTTGCGGCACAGTTGCTGAGCCATCGTGAGAAAACTGAAAGTAAACGTATCTTGGCAGTAATGGTCATGAGTCTGTAAAATATGTAATTTAGATTATAGATTTGGTTAACCGATCGTATGTGGAATGCTATTTGCTGTTGGTATTTCATTTGCGCTTATAGGTTGTGTTTAGTATATTCACTGGGCCTTGTGGCTCTGCACCCTTTATGGGAACATTCACTTTTCAGAGTTGCAGGTGATAAACTACCGTCCAGTATTGAGTTGGGAGGCAGTTTGTGGCTTCTGTGATTGAAGAAACTACTTTTTAGTTACACTGTCTAAATTATAAGTTACATGTAAACAGTTCAAGCTAGGGCTTTTATTGTATTGAGTTAGAACTCATATTTTTGGTATCAGTGTTGGCTTGAAAGAGTAAGCCCTGAGGGCATTTTATCGATGATACATGTTATGCTTTATTTTGTAATACTCTGATGAATGAATTAATAGATTATCTCTATTAAATAATGAATGTCAATGATAATATTATAATGGGTTAATTTTTAGGGCGCTACAACTTGTATCAGAGCGTAACGGGTTGAATACTTGGTCAAGTGGGAAGTGATTGTATGCAATTGGGTTCGTCTCGTTTGAATAGAGACTTAGTGTAACTGTTATACTGCCTTATGTGATAACAATGTTATGTGATTATGTGGGTATGGAATGTAGTTTCTAGATGTTGATTGGTACCCTTGAGTTTTGGTAGTCTTGTTGTAAAGGCATGATCACTGCCGCTTCCAACCGAAGCTATAGTAACCTTTGGGACTATCATTATCCGGGAATGAAATTCGTAGTGCTCTTATGTGATTATGTGCTTACGTGGAAGAATTATTGTTGTCCATTGCATTAGACGCGAGTGTTTAGCTCGCACAATTTGATTTAATGTGCTAATTGTCTTGTTTTCCTTATTAGAGTCAAGGACGAGGATCGCGGGTAGGCGTGGTAGGCCGGTGTAGGCAGGAGGTGCCTGTGCCAGAAGAGATTCCGGCAGTTGCAGAGGGAATTGGCAGGCAATGTGGCGAGCAGTAGCGCCAGCCAGGCATGGCGCTCTAGCCGCGAGAGATAGCAGGGGCATTCAGGGAGTCAGTAGGCTTTCTTAGAGCTGAGAATTAAACAACGCTCAGCTGGTATTGCGGATACAGGACTTCTTTCTAAGAGGGAGTTCTTCGCGTCAATCTGGGATGAATTTGTGGTTGATCTAAAGAGCCACTTAAGCAGATGAATGGCATCAGAACAGACAACGAGACGTTTTGAGTGCTTGGATCGAAGACGATGATTGAGACTTTGGCATCTTTCAGTTGAAGGGGATGCGGTCAGTGGGATAGTTTAACTAAAGGGCGTAATAGGAGGTACATGGAGGCTTTTGTGATGCTTTTCAGGAAAGTTTGCTTATCTCCAGCAGCTCAGTAGGAAGCTGCGAGTCATATTTTGTCAGCTTAAAGCAGGCGAGTAAATCAATTCATGGCCGATTTTGAGGCTGCATTTTACTAGTTTTGTTCCATGGTTTGCACCTGAGTTGGTGGCGTCTGAGGTAATTCGCTTGTATTGAGTTTATGGAAGAAGTTGAGGCGTGGCCTCAAGCTGAGAGTTGGGGGAACTAGTGATTCGGAATATGGGCGTATAGTATTGAATGCTGCAGCCCACATGAAAATTAATGATCAGAGGAGGTTAGAAGGGCAGAAGGCTCCAAGAAGGAGTCAGGTGGTCAGAAGTATGGTAGAAGAGAGAGGGTTTTAATCCCAGACAGTCATCAGGTAGACTTTTATCTCGATGACTTTCCTCCTGTACCGAGTGTTAGTTCGGGGAAAGCAGCAGGGAGACATTACCTGTTCAAGTGTGGCCAGCTGGGCCAAAATCTCCAGTTTGTCCTCAGAGGAGGAGGAAGTTCCAGAGAGCAGCATCTTCTTCGCTCGAATCTCAGAGCCAAGAGTTCGGGTAGAGTTCAGCCATTCTCGTGTTTATCAGTGTGGTCAGCGCGGGCATATGAAGAGGTATTTGTCCGCAGTTGGGGTGGCACATCTGCGTGCATCTGGGTTGTGAGGCGATCAGGGTCAGCAGCCAGGCTCAGTCGGGTCAGGCCTCTAAGGCCAATCAGGGGGCTCAATCGTTCTCAGTCGGTGCTAGCAATCTTATGCTCCTAGGTTGAAGCAGTTGAGTGATTCAAGGTCGGTCTGGCGCGTGTATGCTGTTACCGCGCAGGATTTGTGGCCCAATAGTACCATCAGTTGTGAGAGGTACCTTCTTGTGGTTTGGCAACTGGTTGCTATGTTTTGATTGATACGGGTGCCATCTCATTCCTTTGTGTCTGCTGCATTTGCATCTGTTTGGAGTTTGGAGTTAGCACAGCCTAGCATCTCCTATTTGTGTAGTGTCACCTCTGGGGTGAATTGATTTTGAAAACAAGGCCGTTAAGGGTGTGATATAGAGGTTGATTATCATAGAATCCCATTTTTCCTTTGTAGTTATGCTATCAGAGGGGTTTCGATGTTATTTTGGGTATGGACTGGTTATCGTCATAGCACACGTGGCAGTTATTGATTGACTACCTTGCCAGAGGTCACTTGTTGGTAGCGTGAGCGGACAGAGTTTTTCATTTTCTGGGGGACGGTGGTGATGTGTATTGCACTTGGGTAATGTTCGGGCGAGGAAGGAGTGAGCTTAGTGGGCTACTGCTAACCTTCTGATTAATGTAGGATGTTGAGACTGCACAGATTGTGTTGCCTAGGGTTGTGTTGTGTGTCTTGGGAAGGAGGCTTGCCGGGATTGTCTTGTTTCGCGTCGGAGTGGAGATTCTCGCTTTGTGTGTTATGGCGCAGCTATTTGAATTTACTCTGAGTATATTGAGGTGTTGCATTATGTGTTTAGTTGGGTTGGGCCGCGCACTGTGGCGCTCGAATTTCATGGCAGTCCTTTGATGCGTTTGCTGACCGAAGCCGAGTTGTTGCTGTTGTAGTTGGGTGAAGATCGCACGTCTGCAGAGAGCTTGCTTAGGATAGTGGTCTTATAGGTTACGTCCTAGGTGGTTTTCACCGTGGGCCCTCTATTGTAAAAAGAAGGTGTGGTTAGTGTGAGATCTTTGAGTTAGCTGAAATTGGTGATTGTAGGAGAATTGAATCGGGGCTACAGTTAAGAATAAGGTAGTACGCGTGGCTAGTTGGTCGTAGTATTGCAGATTGTAGTGTGGTTGGTTTTGACCCAGTTGAAGGTTCCGCGGTGTTTCTCTAATAGACTCTGAGATTCGGTACCAACAGTTGAGGGTCAGGGAAGAGGATATTCCAAGACGGCATTCGCGCGGTAATGGCATTTATGAGTTTTTTGTGATGCATTTGCGGCTGCGTACATGCAGGGGCGATGTCCGCAGTTTTTATGGTTTGATGAACCGGTTTTTATCTTCCGGGAATTCTAGGATCGTTTGTAGTCGTTTTTTTGTGGGACTGCATCCTTATCTATCGCCTTCTAAGAGGAGCACGGAGGCACATTTGAATGGTGGTGCTTGAGTGTAACTTAGAGCTCATAGGCTGTATGCCAAGTGGAAGTGTGAGTTCTGGCTGAAAGAACGTCAAATTCTAAGGCCTAGTGGTATCCGGTGAAGAGTGATCTGTAGATAAACCATCCAAGGTAGAGGCAGTGCAGCGATTGGCACAGCCTAAGAGTGTATTGAGATCCGTATTTTTCTGGTAGCTGGTATTACCGTCGATTTGTGAAAGATTCTCCAGTGTTAGCATTCAACGTGACTAAACTGACTCGGGAAAGGAGTCAATATTTGTAATGTGAGTGAGACTTGTGAAAGTCGTTCATGGAGTTGAAGTTAGACTGACTAACCGCTCAGTATTGATTATTTTTCCAGAGAGAGGGTTGGGTTTACCGGTCTATTTGTGCCGCTCACGAGGGTCTGGGTTGTGTATTATATGCAAGAAGGGAAAGTAGTTGCCTATGCTCTCGTCAGTTGAAAATTCACGGCAGAATTACCCACACATGATACTAGAGTTAGCAGCATGTGATATTTGCCTTGAAGATTCTGGAGGCATTACCTTAGTGAAATCGAGTGTTCTCGATCATAGAGTTTGAAGTATGGTATTACACAGAAGTAAACTTGAGGCTCAGAGGAGGTGGATGGAGTTCATAGAGGATTATGACTTTGAGTTGGCATTATCATACGGAAAGGCAATTGGGGCCGATGCCCTTTCCACGCACTGCTTTTCAGTTGTGTCTTATAGGTGCTATATTACGTCCATAGCCCTTGGAGAGTGGAGGCGTTGCCACTTGGAGAGTTTTGATTTACTATTATGATCGAATCTGTTGGGCTGCGGCCTTGTTTTCTGTTGTTGTCATCAGCCTACAACTTGTACTCGGTGTTAGAGGCTCAGAGAGGTGACCTTGAGGTAAGAATTTCTCCGATGAAGAAGATTTCCAGTGAAAGGTTGAAGAAGGTTTGATCGGTGTATTCCGACTGAGTGTGAGAATACCGAGACCGTCCGTTTGTGCGGAGTCTTGCCGAGAGGTAGGTCTTTCAGGAGAGTTTCATCATTCAGCCTTGCGGTAGCCATCCGGGTAAGGCATAAGATGTATCGGGATTTGGGTTCGTCACGTTCTGGTGGCGGAGGTAGTGAAGGGAGGGAATGTGGCGATGTGAGGGTGTAGGAGTGTCCTTTACCTTTGTCAGCAAGTGAAGGCGAACATCAGAGGCCAGCGGGTTGTTGCACTCTTTGCTATTGCGGTGTGTTAAGGAGAGCATGTCACTATGGACTTACGTTGTAGGTCTTCACAATAGGACATCCCGCGGGGTAGTGATGCTATTTGGTGGTTGTAGACCGGTTGATCTAAGTCGGCGCACTTTATTTCTATGCGCGTGAGAAATTCGGTAGATCATCTGCCCGACTTGTATATTCGGTGAATATAGTTGATTGCATGGGTCCAGTGACGATCGTCTCAGATAAGAGAGATCCTCGTTTTAACTGCCAAAGGTGTGGCAGAGTTCAGAGTGCTTTAGGCACTAGTTGACTTTAAGCTAACGGCTTATTCATCCTCTAGAACGACGGACAGGTCCGAGCGTACTATTTCAGATACTTGCGATATGCTTCGGGTTGTGGTTCTAGACTTTAGTGCGTCGTGGAGAGGCACTTGCCCGTTGTGAAGTTTTGCCTACACAACAGATTTTTCAGTCTGTATCGGTATGGCACATTTGAGGCCTTGTATGGCCGACCGAGTAGTAGAATCTCCTGTGTGATTTGGGTCCGAGGTGGAGTGATGCACCTCTGTTGGTCCAGAGTTGGTGAGGTGGAAAACGACGGAGAAAGTTGAGCTTATGCCGTAAGAGGCTTGTATTAATAGCAACAGAGTTCGTCAGAAATCGTATGCCGGACCATTAGAGGAGCTTTGGTGTTTTGGGGTGGTGATCATGTCTTTCTAAGAATACTCACTTAACCTGGGGTTTGTATGAGAGTTTGGAAGAGTCGGAAGTCTGTCCCTCGATTCATTGGTCCGTTTGAGAATCTTTGAGAGGTATTGGCGAGGCATGCTTATCGTTAGCTTTGCGCCTGTCAGTTGTCGCGGAGTACATGAACGTGTTTCATGTGTAGTATTGCTTGGAAGTATGAGCGATCCATCACATGTGTTGGATTGGACGATTTGGTAGTTGATGAGGATGTTCATATGAGGAGTAGACCGATTCGAAGTTTGAATAGCGGGATCAAGTTCTTTTCGAGGCAAGACCCATCCCTTTGTCAAAGTTTTTGTGGAACACCACGGAAATGGAGAAGCCACTGGGAACGAATTTGGAAAGTCCAGCGAGAAATATCCGGACATGTTTGTTGATTTGGTAATTAATAATTAGATTTCTGTTATATTGTTGAACTTAAGAGCTTACAGTAATGTCTAAGTTGTAAAACATGAGTATGTTTTGGTAAATGGTGTATCTTGTAACTTGTTTTCATTAATAGAAGATTATGTGTATAATGTATATCTTGTTGTTAGCGTTGTTGGAGTTGTGGTAATAGGTATATCATGCAGTAATTAGGATATGGGAGTTTGTTTAGCACTGGAAGGAAGTATATTCCATAATAATGATACTGTGTGAAATATATTGTGTTATAATATTTTGGTATGAATGCTCTGATAAAGAGATGAAATGACAGATCTTTGGGTCAAGATGTTTAACTAATGAATTGTTATAAAAATCGTTATAAAAAAAAACTTTCCCCCC
>NW_021029111.1:36942-64741 GCF_004153795.1 Camellia sinensis | reverse complement strand
TATGGTGCTTATGTGGAGTGAATTACCGTTGTCCATGCATTAGGACGTGAGTGTTTAGTTTCGCACATTTGTGAATGTGCTAATGTTCTGTGTTACCTTTATTTAGGATTCAGGACGAGGAAGAGGTGCTAGGCGTGGTAGACCTGCGAGGCAGGAAGTACCGTACAGGGTGAGATTCCGGTAGTGCAGGAGGGAGTTGGTCAGGCCAATGTGGCCGAGCCAGTGGGTCAGCAGGCTATGGGTGCCTTGGCCAGAAGAGATAGCAGGAGCTTTGGGTATTCTTAGAGCTGGGAATCAGGCAGCTGAGGCAGGGCCTTCCTTCTTGAAGAGGAGTTTCTTCCGGTGTAATCCGGATGAGTTTATTGGGGATCGAAGGAGCCACTGAAGGTTGATGAGTGGCTAGAGCAAATGAGTAAGACGTTGAGATGCTTGGCATCGAGGACGGAGCACTGAAAGTGACCTTGGCATCCTTCCAACTGAAGGGAGATGCGGGTCAATGGTGGAAGTATGAGAAGGCTCGGGTTGGTGGTACTTGGGAGGCGTTTGTAAATGCTTTCCAGGAGAGGTTTTTATCGGCAGTGGCTAGGGAGAAGCTGAGGGATCAGTTTAGCCGGCTTAATCAGCAGGGCTTGTCAGTGGCCGAGTTTGAGGCTACTTTTACTAGTTTGTCCAGGTTTGCACCTGAACTGGTGGCGTCAGAGGAACGCCGTTGCTATGAGTTTGAGCGGAAGTTGAGGCGGGCCTCAAGTTGAGAGTTGGTGGGTCTTATATCCGAGAGTATAGACACCTGGTGGATGCTGCAGCTCATATGGAGCTCATGATGCAGGAGGAGGATGAGGGGCAGAGAGGCTCCAAAAGGAGTCAGGATGGTCAGGGTGATGGCAGGAAGCAGAGGGGTTCTAACCCTCAGCAGTCGCAGGGCGGTGTTGCTAGATCGACCTTCCCAGTGCCGAGTGCAGGCTCCGGGAGAGGTGGTCAGGGAGAGTTTACTTGTTTCAAGTGTGGCCAGTTGGGTCACAAGGTTTCTGTTTGCCCGCTGAAGGGTGGGGGTCTGAGAGCTGCTTCTTCTTCAGCTAGACCGCAGAGTCAGAGTTCGGGCGGGGCAGCCCTTGTCTTGTTCAGTGTGGACAGCCTGGGCACCTGAAGAGGTTTTGCCCGCAGTTGAGTGCCACTTCAGGGGTGTCTGGTTCTAGGCAGACGCAGGGTTTTCAGCTAGCTCAGTCTGTGCAGGCCTCGAGGGCCAATCCGGGAGCTTCGTCATCCCAGTCAGTGCAGCAGTCTTTTTGCTCCGAGAGGTGAGCAGGTAGACCAGGGGCCTACGGGGGCGCGTGTATGCTGTTACCGCGCAGGATTTAGTACCAGCTCCATCAGTAGTGAGAGGTACTTTTCTGTTTTGCAACTCGGTTGCTAATGTGTTGATAGACACGGGTGCATCTCATTCTTTTGTATCTGCTGCATTTGCATCTGTTTTGGAATTGGAGTTAGCACAGTTAGCATCTCCTATTTGTGTAGTATCGCCTTTGGGTGGTGAGTTGATCCTGAAACAGGGTGTTAGAGAGTGTGATATAGAGGTCGCCGATTATAGGCTTCCTTTTCCGTTTGTTGTCATGCCCATGAGGGGTTTTGATGTTATTTTGGGTATGGACTGGCTACGTCATACCGGGCTGTTATTGATTGCTACCGCCAGAGGGTCACGTTCTGTACCTTGAGCGGGGAGTGGTTCCATTTCTTGGGAGACCGGGTTGGTAGTATTTTGCCACCGGGTATATTCGCGAGGGCGAAGTGAGCTTAGTGATCTACTTGCTAGCTTTGAGAGTAGTGAGTGTGTTGAGACACAGATTGTGTTGCCGGAGGTGGTTTGTGAGTATTCGGATGTCTTTCCCGAAGATCTTGTTAGTTTGCCACCTTACCGTGAGATAGAGTTCTCTATTGATTTAGTGCCCGGCACGGCACCGATTTCTATGGCACCTTACCGTTTTGCTCCAGCAGAGCTGGTTGAGTTGAAAGTTCAGCTCCAGGAATTGCTCGATAAGGGCTTTGTTCGCCCTAGTGTTTCGCCGTGGGGAGCGCCGGCCCTCTTTGTTAAAAAGAAAGATGGTGCCTGAGATTGTGTATTGATTACCGGAAGTTGAATCGGGCTACGGTTAAGAATAAGTATCCTATGCCCCGTATAGATGATTTGTTTGACCAGTTGAAGGGTTCCGTTGTTCTCTAAGATAGACTTGAGATCGGGTTACCACCAGTTGAGGGTCAGGGAGGAGGACATTCCTAAGACGGCATTCCGTACGCGGTATGGCCATTATGAGTTTTTGGTGATGCCATTCGGCTTACCAATGCACCGGCAGTCTTTATGGACTTGATGAACCGATCTTCCGGGAGTTCTTAGACCGATTTTGTGGTCGTCTT
The DNA here is from genome assembly GCF_004153795.1 of Camellia sinensis. Lineage (NCBI taxonomy): Eukaryota > Viridiplantae > Streptophyta > Magnoliopsida > Ericales > Theaceae > Camellia > Camellia sinensis. Next base: position 62,335 of record NW_021029111.1, on the reverse strand, counting down.
TGTGGACGACATCCTTATCTATTCGCCTTCAGAGGAGAAGCACGAGGAAAACTTGAGAGTGGTGCTTGAGTTACTTAGAGCCCATAGGCTGTATGCCAAGTTTGGGAATGTGAGTTTTGGCTGAGGGAAGTCAAATTCTTAGGCCACGTGGTATCCGGGGAAGGGTGTCTGTTATACATCCAAGGTTGAGGCAGTGCAAGATTGGGCACAGCCTAAAGAGTGTGTTTGAGATCCGCAGTTTTCTGGGATTGGCTGGGTATTACCGTCGGTTTTGTGAAAGATTTCTCCAGGTTAGCGTCACCGTTGACTAGACTGACTCGGAAAGGAGTCAAGTTTGTGTGGAGTGAGACTTGTGAAAAGTCGTTCCAAGAGCTGAAAGTTAGTTGACCACCGCTCCGGTGTTGATTATTCCGGAGAGAGGGTTGGGTTATTCGGTTTATTGTGATGCCTCACGAGAGGGTGTGGGTTGTGTGTTGATGCAGGAGGGGAAAGTGGTAGCTTATGGCTCGCGTCAGTTGAAAATTCACGAGAAGAATTACCCCACACACGATCTAGAGTTAGCGGCTGTGATCTTTGCCTTGAAAATCTGGAGGCACTACCTTTATGGTGAGAAGTTCGAGGTGTTCTCGGACCACAAGAGTTTGAAGTATCTGTTTACACAGAGAGACTTAAATTTGAGGCAGAGGAGATGGATGGAGTTCATCGAGGATTATGATTTTGAGTTGCATTATCATCCGGGAAAGGCCAAATGTTGTGGCCGATGCCCTTAGTAGGAAGACCATTAGTGATGTAGCTAGTATAGCCATCCGGGAATGGGAGATGTTGGGAGCACTTGGTGAGTTTGATTTGCTACTGGGCGAATCTGTTGAGGTCGCGGCCTTGTTTTCTGTTGTTGCACAACCTACACTTGTGATTAGAGTGTTAGAGGCACAGAGAGGTGACCTTGATGTAGAGTCCCTCCGAGAGAAGATCTCCAGTGGGAAAGTTGAGAAGGGTTTGACGGTGTATCCCGACCAGAGTGTGAGATACCGAGAACGTTTGTTTGTACCGGAGTCTTGCCGTGAGGAAGTACTCCGAGAGTTTCACCATTCGCGCCTTGCGGTGCATCCGGGAGGTACTAAGATGTATCAGGATTTGGGTCGCCAGTTTTGGTGGCGGGGTATGAAGAGAGATGTGGATAACACATAAGCACTTACGAATTTCATTTCCGGATAATGATAGTCCCGAGGCGTTACTAGAGTTCCGGTTAGAAACAGCATTGATCAAGTGCTTTTCCAACAAGACTCACAGAAACCCAAGGATCCAATCAACATCCTAGAAATTAAATCTATACCCACATAGTCAATATAAGGCATGTTATCAAGTAAGCACATAGCATATGATACTACATCTAGGTCTCTATCAAGCGAGACAAACCCATTTGTGATCCTAATCACTTCCCACGATACCCAAAGTATTCGAACCCGGTACGCTGCTTGATACCAAGTTGTACGCCCTCAAAATAATAACAATAACCCATCATTAAGAGATTCATTAACATATAAGATAACCATAACCTTCCATTTTTCAGAGTCTTATTACATAAGTATTACATGTTAACAACAAAAACAAAACTGCCCTACGGCTTACAGCTCTCCAAGTTAACACTTGGTTACACAAAAGGAGTACTAACTCAAACACTTTTAAGCCCTTGGCTTGTATCTACATGTAATACATCAAAAATAGTACGACAACAGTATGTCCAGTCCTAGCCTCCCAAAGCTATGTCCTTGGAGGCGGCATGCTTCCTGTACCTGAAAATGAAATTCCCATATAGGGTGAGCCACAGCCCAGTAGAAATATACTAAACCAACCATGAACATTGACTAAAACATAGCAATTGATAGCTGGCAACACTGATAATTTCACATAAATTACCATTTATGCCATGCGAACTTATGAGTCCAAATTACTTTCATTTTTCTCTTTTTTCAACAGATAGACATATAAGCACTACCCACATTCTCAGCAGATATGTTATAACAACAATATCCACATTCTCATAAGCAAATAAGCTATATCCGCATTCTACAACAGATATGTATAAACCACAATATCCACAGATAAGCATATTAAGCTATATCCACATTCAACAACAGATATGTATAACAACAATATCCACAGATAAGCATATAAGCTATTCCACATTCAACAACAGATATGTATAACAACAATATCCACAGATAAGCATATAAGCTATATCCACACTTCTCTAGACAAGCATATGAGCTGTATCTACAGGAGTTCATCCCCTATCTTCTCCCAACACTATCCGGTTTAGAGGTACATCCCCTATCTCCCCTAAACCGCGAAGTACATCCCCTTTCTCCTCCTCTACACATAACGTATACAAACACAATGGTTCTATATACAATTCTCAATACATACAAGTAATGTATTCTATCAACCGTCAAATTCCATGACACATTCCATTGATTAGTTTCAGTTTTGCCTAATCATCATGCATTGTCTACAACAATCACGACTATCTCCACGATAGCCCAAAGCAGTTATTTCTAAACAGAAAATAAATGCCACAATGGATATTCAATCAACATTTCATTTTTTCCTCATCTTCTCAATTAATTATCCCAATTAATTAAACAATGTATATCAAGTCAATTCCCATAATTAACATTTCAACCCTTAGGTTCCTATTTTCATCAACATTTATTCCATTTCTCTATGTCAAATAATGCATCTAGGTTTATTATGATAAGACCCAACTTTTGTAAAATTACACAAAAGCCCCAAACTTCCAAGAATTACCCAACTAACCCCAACATCTCAAAATACCAAAAATTTAAAAGACAAAAATCCATAGAGAGGAGTAGGAATATCCCTACCTCAAACCCGGAGCCTCAAAGGAGATGAAGACCAAAACCAAAATGCTCCAAACTCGAAATTTTTAGATTAAAATGTAGCCCTCGACGATCAACAACTTTTTTGTAAAGACCAAAGGTGAGCAAATCACTCCTACTAGACAAAACCTAGAGAGAAGTAGAGTCTAGAGTGAGAGGCTCAACAATGTGTTTTGGAAAAGTAGGAGAGAGAAGAGAAAGCAAAAAGTGATTTGAAAAGCACAACTTCGGAACTTAACCCAGTCTTTCCGCTTGAGCGTAAAACACCCCGCTCGAGCGGCCACTCACAGATTCCCGCTCGAGCGGCTATCCTCCCGCTCGAGCGCAGAATGCACCGCTCAGCACTTTTGCAGAAACCAGACCTCGCCGAGCTCCCAACTCTACCTCGAGCGTAAAACGCTGCACAGGGAAAAATACTGAATGGTTGTATTCCCCGCTCGAGCGCCAACATCTCCGCTCGAGCGGACAGGCCAAAAATCTGGGCGACTAGTTTTTGGTTTCTAAACTCAACCAACCTGAAACAAACCCACCCAACACATCCTATAACTCAAATATGAAGTAAAGAGGATGTAAACAGATAATAAGCAACAACATAACATCCACGGACACATGTCCGTATCACGGTACAACAAGGGTAAACCCGGTCGCTATAATTTACTGGTATGTTTTGAGTAATTTACTGAGAATTCAATGAGTTATTTACAGAGATTTTATTGAGTAATTTACCGTGAAATTATGAAAAATTTACTTCGAATTTTCTAAATATTTATAAGGATTTACAAGGAATTTACTGGTAATTAATTCAGAATTTACGAAAATAATTTACTGAGAATTTCTTGGGAATTTAATTAGAAAATTTATTGATAATTTACTAAGAAATTTCTAAGAATTTACTGGGAATTACTGAGAATTTTCTAAGTAATTTACTTTATAATTTATCGGAATTTTCTGACTAATTTAATGAGATTTACTTTGTAATTTACTCCGAATTTACTGTTTATGTTCTGAGTAATTTACTGAGATTTTATTGAGTAATTTACCATGAAATTATGAAAAATTACTTCGAATTTTTTTAAATAATTTATGAGGATTTACAAGGAATTTACTGAGTAATTAATTGAGAATTTACTGAACAATTTACTGAGAACTACTAAATAATTTACTGAAATTTACTAGATTTATTGAGGATTTTCTAAGAATTTACTTTATAATTTTACTGACAATTTTCTGAGGAATTTAATGAGAATTTACTGAGTAATTTACCGAGTAATTTACTCGAATTTCCAGAGTGATTTACTCGGAATTTACTGAGTAATTTACTTAGCAATTACTGGGTAATGTTCTGAGTAATTTACTGAGAATTCAATGAGTAATTTATTGAGATTTTATTGAGATTTACCGTGAAATTAGAAAAATTTACTTTCGAATTTTCTAAATAATTTATTGAGGATTTACTAGGAATTTATTGAGTAATTAATTGAGAATTTACTGAATAATTTACTGAGAATTTCTTGGGAATTTAATTAGAAATTTACTGATAATTTACTAAGTATATTTCTGAGAATTTACTGGGAATTTATTGAGAATTTTTTAAGTAATTTACTTTATAATTTATCGAGAATTTTATGACTAATTTAATGAGGATTTACTGAGTAATTTACTCCGAATTTACTGGGTAATGTTCTAAGTAATTTACTAAGATTTTATTGAGTAATTTACCATGAAATTATGAAAAATTTACTTCGAATTTTTCTAAATAATTTAATGAGGATTTACAAGGAATTTACTGAGTAATTAATTGAGAATTTACTGAATGATTTACTGAGAATTTCTTTGGAATTTAATTAGTAATTTACTGAGAATTTACTAGGAATTTATTGAGAATTTTCTAAGTAATTTGCTTCATAATTTACTGAGAATTTTCTGAGTAATTTAATGAGAATTTACGAAGTAATTTACCGAGTAATTTACTGGGAATTTACTAAGTGATTTACTCAAAATTTACTGAGTAATATACTTAGCAATTTACTGAGTAATGTTCTGAGTAATTTACTGATATTTTATTGAGTAATTTACCGTGAAATTATGAAAAATTTACTTCGAATTTTCTAAATAATTTATTGAGGATTTACTAGGAATTTATAGAGTAATTAATTGTGAATTTATTTCATAATTTCCTGAGAATTTACTAAGTAATTTATTGAGAATTTACTGGGAATTTATTGAGAACTTTCTAAGCAATTTACATTTTAATTTACTGAGAATTTTCTGAATAATTTAACGAAAATTTACTGAGTAATTTACCGTGTAATTTACTGGGAATTTACTGAGTGATTTACTCAGAATTTACTGAGCAATTTACATAGTAATTTTCTAGGTAATTTTCTGAGTAATTTACTGGGAATTCAATGAGTAATTTACTGAGATTTTATTGAGTAATTTACCGTGAAATTATGAAAAATTTACTCCAAATTTTCTAAATAATTTACTGAGGATTTACTAGGAATTTACTGAGTAATTAATTGAGAATTTACTGAATAAAACTTAGAATTTATTGGGAATTTTATTACTAATTTACTGAGAATTTACTAAGTAATTTACTGAGAATTTACTGAGAATTTATTGAGAATTTTCTAAGTAATTTACTTTATAATTTACTGAGAATTTTCTGAGTAATTTAATGAGAATTTACTGAGTGATTTACCGAGCAATTTACTTAGAATTTACTGAGTGATTTACTCAGAATTTACTGGGTAATTTATTTAACAATTTACTGGGCAATGTTCTGAGTAATTTACTGAGAATTCAATGAGTAATTTATTGAGAATCTTCTGAGTAATTTACTGAGTAATTTACGTAGCAATTTACTGGGTAATGTTCTGAGTAATTTACTGTGAATTCAATGAGTAATTTACTGAGATTTTATTGAGTAATTTACCGTGAAATAATGAAAAATTTACTTCGAATTTTCTAAATAATTTATTGAGGATTTACTAGGAATTTACTGAGTAATCAATTGAGAATTTACTGAATAATTTACTGATAATTTCTTGGGAATTTAATTAGTAATTTACTGATAATTTACTAAGTAAATTTATGAGAATTTATTGGGAATTTATGGAGAATTTTCTAAGTAATTTACTTTATAATTTACTGAGAATTTTCTGAGTAATTTACCGACTAATTTACTGGGTATTTACTGAGTGATTTACTCGGAATTTACTGAGTAATTTACTTAGCAATTTATTGGTAATGTTCTGAGAATTTAATGAGTAATTTACTGAGATTTTATTGAGTAATTGACCGTGAAATTATGAAAAATTTACTTCGAATTTTATAAATAATTTATTGAGGATTTACTAGGAATTTACTGAGTAATTAATTGGGAATTTACTGAATAATTTACTGAGAATTTCTTGGGAATTTAATTAGAAATTTACTGATAATTCACTAAGTAAATTTCTGAGAATTTACTGGGAATTTATTGAGAATTTTTTAAGTAATTTACTTTATAATTTATCCAGAATTTTATGACTAATTTAATGAGGATTTACTGAGTAATTTACTCCGAATTTACTGGGTAATGTTCTGAGTAATTTACTGAGATTTTATTGAGTAATTTACCATGAAATTATGAAAAATTTACTTCGAATTTTCTAAATAATTTAATGAGGATTTACAAGGAATTTGCTGAGTAATTAATTGAGAATTTACTGAATAATTTACTGAGAATTTCTTTGGAATTTAATTAGTAATTTACTGAGAATTTACTAGGAATTTATTGAGAATTTTCTAAGTAATTTGCTTCATAATTTACTGAGAATTTTCTGAGTAATTTAATGAGAATTTACGGAGTAATTTACCGAGTAATTCACTGGGAATTTACTGAATGATTTACTCAAAATTTACTGAGTAATTTACTTAGCAATTTACTAGGTAATGTTCTGAGTAATTTACTGATATTTTATTGAGTAATTTACCGTGAAATTATGAAAAATTTACTTCGAATTTTCTAAATAATTTATTGAGGATTTACTAGGAATTTACTGAGTAATTAATTGGGAATTTATTTCATAATTTCCTGAGAATTTACTAAGTAATTTATTGAGAATTTACTAGAAATTTATTGAGAACTTTCTAAGCAATTTACAATTTAATTTACTGAGAATTTTCTGAATAATTTAACAAAAATTTACTGAGTAATTTACCGTGTAATTTACTGGGAATTTACTGAGTGATTTACTCGGAATTTACTGAGTAATTTACATAGTAATTTTCTAGGTAATTTTCTGAGAATTCAATGAGTAATTTACTGAGATTTTATTGAGTAATTTACCGTGAAATTATGAAAGATTTACTTCAAATTTTCTAGATAATTTACTGAGGATTTACTAGGAATTTACTGAATAATTAATTGAGAATTTACTGAATAATTTACTTAGAATTTATTGGGAATTTTATTACTAATTTACTGAGAATTTACTGGGAATTTATTGAGAATTTTCTAAGTAATTTACTTTATAATTTACAAAGAATTTTTTGAGTAATTTAATGAGAATTTACTGAGTGATTTACCGAGCAATTTACCTTGAATTTACTGAGTGATTTACTCAGAATTTACTGGGTAATTTACTTAACAATTTACTGGGCAATGTTCTGAGTAATTTACTGAGAATTCAATGAGTAATTTATTGAGAATGATCTGAGTAATTTACTTAACAATTTACTGGGTAATGTTCTGAGTAATTTACTGTGAATTCAGTGAGTAATTTACTGAGATTTTATTGAGTAATTTACCGTGAAATTAAGAAAAATTTACTTCGAATTTTCTAAATAATTTATTGAGGATTTACTAGGAATTTACTGAGTAATTAATTGAGAATTTACTGAATAATTTACTGATAATGTCTTGGGAATTTAATTAGTAATTTACTGATAATTTACTAAGTAAATTTCTGAGAATTTATTGGGAATTTATGGAGAATTTTCTAAGTAATTTACTTTGTAATTTACTGAGAATTTTCTGACTAATTTAATGAGAATTTTCTGAGTAATTTACCGACTAATTTACTGGCTAATGTTCTGAGTAATTTACTGAGATTTTATTGAGTAATTTACCGAGTAATTTACTGGTTATTTACTGAGTGATTTACTCAGAATTTATTGAGTAATTTACTTAGCAATTACTGGGTAATGTTCTGAGTAATTTACTGAGAATTCAATGAGTAATTTACTGAGATTTTATTGAGTAATTTACCCTGAAATTATGAAAAATTTACTTCGAATTTTCTAAATAATTTATTGAGGATTTACTAGGAATTTACTGAGTAATTAATTTAGAATTTACTGAATAATTTACTGAGCTTTTCTTGGGAATTTAATTAGAAATTTACTGATAATTTACTAAGTAAATTTCTGAGAATTTACTGGGAATTTATTGAGAATTTTTTAAGTAATTTACTTGATAATTTATCGAGAATTTTATTACTAATTTAATGAGGATTTACTGAGTAATTTACTCCGAATTTACTGGGTAATGTTCTGAGTAATTTACTTAGATTTTATTGAGTAATTTACTTCGAATTTTCTAAATAATTTAATGAGGATTTACATGGAATTTACTGAGTAATTAATTGAGAATTTACTGAATAATTTACTGAGAATTTCTTTGGAATTTAATTAGTAATTTACTGAGAATTTACTAAATAATTTACTGAGAATTTACTAGGATTTTATTGAGAATTTTCCGAGTAATTTACCTTTAATTTACTGAGTAATTTAATGAGAATTTACTGAGTAATTTACAGAGTAATTTACTTCGAATTTACTGAGTGATTTATACAAAATTTTCTGAGTAATTTACTTAGCAATTTACTGGGTAATGTTCTGAGTAATTTACTGAGAATTCAATGAGTAATTTACTGAAATTTTAAATAGTAATTTACCGTGAAATTATGAAAAATTTAATTCAAATTTTCTAATTTATTTACTGAGGATTTACTAGGAATTTACTGAGTAATTAATTGAGAATTTACTGAATAATTTTCTGAGAATTTCTGGGGAATTTAACTAGTAATTTACTGAGAATTTACTGGGAATTTATTGAGAATTTTCTAAGTAATTTACTTTATAATTTTTTGAGAATTTTCTGAGTATTTTAATGAGAATTTACTGAGTAATTTACCGGGTAATTTACTTGGCAATTTACTGGTTAATGTTCTGGGTAATTTACTGAGAATTCAATGAGTTATTTACTGAGATTTTATTGAGTAATTTATCTGAAAGATATATATTTGTCATTAAATTGTTCTGAGCAACTGCATAGTCCTGAGTAATTTACTTAGCAATTTACTGGGTAATGTTCTGAGTAATTTACTGAGAATTCAATGAGTAATTTACTGAGATTTTATTGAGTAATTTACCGTGAAATTATGAAAAATGTACTTCGAATTTTCTAAATAATTTAATGAGGATTTACTAGGAATTTACTAAGTAATTAATTGAGAATTTACTGAATAATTTACTGATAATTTACTAAGTAAATTTCTGAGAATTTACTGGGAATTTATGGAGAATTTTCTAAGTAATTTACATTATAATTTACTGAGAATTTTCTGACTAATTTAATGAGAATTTTCTGAGTAATTTACCGACTAATTTACTGGGAATTTACTGAGTGATTTACTCGGAATTTACTGAGTGATTTACTTAGCAATTTACTGGGTAATGTTCTGAGTAATTTACTGAGAATTCAATGAGTAATTTATTGAGATTTTATTGAGTAATTTACCGCCAAATTATGAAAAAGTTACTTCGAATTTTCTGGATAATTTACTGAGGATTTACTAGGAATTTACTGAGTAATTAATTGAGAATTTATTTCATAATTTCCTGAGAATTTACTAAGTAATTTACTGGGAATTTATTGAGAAATTTCTAAGCAATTTACTTTTTAATTTACTGAGAATTTTATGAATAATTTAACGAAAATTTACTGAGTAATTTACCGTGTAATTTACTAGGAATTTACTGAGTCATTTACTCGGAATTTACTGAGTAATTTACATAGTAATTTTCTAGGTAATTTTCTGAGTAATTTACTGAGAATTCAAAGAGTAATTTACTGAGATTTTATTCAGTAATTTACCGTGAAATTATGAAAAATTTACTTCAATTTTTCTAAATGATTTACTGAGGATTTACTAGGAATTTACTGAGTAATTAATTGAGAATTTATTGAATAATTTACTTAGAATTTCTTGGGAATTTTATTACCAATTTACTGAGAATTTACTAAGTAATTTATTGAGAATTTTCTAAGTAATTTACTTTATAATTTACTGAGAATTTTTTGAGCAATTTAATGAGAATTTACTTAGAATTTACTGAGTGATTTACTCAGAATTTACTGGGTAATTTACTTTGCAATTTACTGGGCAATGTTCTGAGTAATTTACTGAGAATTCAATGAGTAATTTACTGAGATTTTATTGAGTAATTTACCGTGAAATTATGAAAAATTACTTCGAATTTTCTAAATAATTTATTGAGGATTTACTAGGAATTTACTGAGTAATTAATTGAGAATTTACAGATTGATTAATTGAGAATTTCTTGAGAATTTAATTAATAATTTACTGAGTATTTACTTGGAATTTATTGAGAATTTTCTAAGTAATTTACTTTATAATTTGCTGAGATTTTTCTAGGTAATTTAATGAGAATTTACTGAGTAATTTACCAAGCAATTTACTGAGAATTTACTGAGTGATTTGCTCGGAATTTACTGAGTAATTTACTGGGAATTCAATGAGTAATTTACTGAGATTTTATTGAGTAATTTAACCTGAATATATGAAAAATTTACTGAGGATTTACTAGGAATTTACTGAGTAATTAATTGAGAATTTATTGAATAATTTACTGAGAATTTCTTGGGAATTTAATTAGTAATTTACAGAGAATTTACTGTGAATTTATTGAGAATTTTCTGAGTAATTTACTTTATAATATACGGAGAATTTTCTGAGTAATTTAATGAGAATTTATTGAGTAATTTACTTAGCAATTTACTGGGTAATGTTCTAAGTAATTTACTGAGAATTCGATGAGTAATTTACTGAGATTTTATTGAGTAATTTACCGTGAAATTATGGAAAAATTACTTCGAATTTTCTAAATAATTTATTGAGGATTTACTAGGAATTTACTGAGTAATTAATTGAGAATTTACTGAATAATTTTCTGAGAATTTCTTGGGAATTTAATTAGTAATTTACTGATAATTTACTAAGTAAATTTTTGAGAATTTACTGGGAATTTATGGAGAATTTTCTAAGTAATTTACTTTATAATTTACTGAGAATTTTCTTACTAGTTTAATGAGAATTTTCTGAGTAATTTACCGACTAATTTACTGGGAATTTACTGAGTGATTTACTCGGAATTTACTGGGTAATTTACTTATCAATTTACTGGGTAATGTTCACAGTAATTTACTGAGAATTCAATGAGTAATTTACTGATATTTTATTGAGTAATTTACCGTGAAATTATGAAAAATTTAATTCGAATTTTCTAAATAATTTATTGAGGATTTACTAGGAATTTATTGAGTAATTAATTGAGAATTTACAGAATAATTTTCTGAGAATTTCTGGGGAATTAAGCTAGTAATTTACTGAGAATTTACTGGGAATTTATTGAGAATTTTCTAAGTAATTTACTTTATAATTTACTGAGAATTTTCTAAGTAATTTAATGAGAATTTACTGAGTAATTTACCAAGTAATTTACTTGGCAATTTACTGGCTAATGTTCTGGGTAATTTACTGAGAATTCAATGAGTTATTTACTGAGATTTTATTAAGTAATTTACCGAGTAATTTACTCGGTATTTACTGAGTGATTTACTCAGAATTTACTGAGTAGTTTACTTAGGAATTTAATGGGTAATGTTCTGAGTAATTTACTGAGAATTCAATGAGTAATTTACTGAGATTTTATTGAGTAATTTACCGTGAAATTATGAAATATTTAATTCGAATTTTCTAAATAATATACTTAGGATTTACTAGGAATTTACTGAGTAATTAATTGGGAATTTACTGAATAATTTTCTGAGAATTTCTGGGGAACTTAATTAGTAATTTACTGAGAATTTACTGGGAATTTAATGAGAATTTTCTAAGTAATTTACTTTATAATTTACTGAGAATTTTCTAAGTAATTTAATGAGAATTTACTGAGTAATTTACCAAGTAATTTACTTGGCAATTTACTGGTTAATGTTCTGGGTAATTTACTGAGAAGTCAATGAGTTATTTACTGAGATTTTATTGAGTAATTTACCGAGTAATTTACTGGGTATTTACTGAGTGATTTACTCGGAATTTACTGAGTAATTTACTTAGCAATTTACTGGGTAATGTTCTGAGTAATTTACTGAGAATTCAACGAGTACTGAGATTTTATTTAGTAATTTACCGTGAAATTATGAAAAATTTACTACGAATTTTCTAAATAATTTATTTAGGATTTACTAGAAATTTACTGAGTAATTAATTGAGAATTTACTAAATAATTTACTAAGAATTTCTTGGGAATTTAATTAGAAATCTAGTATAATTTACTAAGTAAATTTATGAGAATTTACTGGGAATTTATTGAGAATTTTCGAAGTAATTTACTTTATAATTTATCGAGAATTTTCTGACTAATTTAATGAGGATTTACTGAGTAATTTACTCCGAATTTACTGGGTAATGTTCTGAATAATTTACTGAGATTTTACTGAGTAATTTACCATGAAATTATGAAAAATTTACTCCGAATTTTCTAAATAATTTAATGAGGATTTACAAGGAATTTACTGAGTAATTAATTGAAAATTTACTGAATAATTTACTGATAATTTCTTTGGAATTTAATTAGTAATTTTCTGAGAATTTACTAAATAATTTACTGAGAATTTACTAGGAATTTATTGAGAATTTTCCAAGTAATTTACTTTATAATTTACTGAGAATTTTCTGAGTAATTTAACGAAAATTTTCTGAGTAATTTACCGTGTAATTTACTGGGAATTTACTTAGTGATTTACTCGGAATTTACGGAGTAATTTACATAGTAATTTTCTAGGTAATTTTCTGAGTAATTTACTAAGATTTTATTGAGTAATTTACCCTGAAATTATGAAAAATATAATTCAAATTTTCTAAATAATTTACTACGAATTTACTGAGTAATTAATTGAGAATTTACTGAATAATTTTCTGAGAATTTCTTGGGAATTTTGTTAGTAATTTACTGAAAATTAATTGAGAATTTTCTAAGTAATTTACTTTATAATTTACTGAGTAATTTACTTGGCAATTTACTGGTTAATGTTCTGGGTAATTTACTGAGAATTTAATGAGTTATTTACTGAGATTTTATTGTGTGATTTACCGAGTAATTTACTAGGTATTTACTGAGTGATTTACTCGGAATTTACTGAGTAATTTACTTAGCAATTTACTGGGTAATGTTCTCAGTAATTCACTGAGAATTCAATAAGTAATTTACTGAGATTTTATTGAGTAATTTACCGTCAAATTATGAAAAATTTACTTCAAATTATCTAAATAATTTATTGAGGATTTACTAGGAATTTACTGAGTAATTAATTGAGAATTTACTGAATAATTTACTGAGAATTTCTTGGGAATTTAATTAGTAATTTACTGATAACTTACTAAGTAAATTTCTGAGAATTTACTGGCAATTTATGGAGAATTTTCTAAGTAATTTACTTTATAATTTACTGAGAATTTTCTGACTAATTTAATGAGAATTTTCTAAGTAATTTACCGACTAATTTACTGAGTGATTTACTTGGAATTTACTGAGTAATTTACTTAGCAATTTACTGGGTAATGTTCTGATTAATTTACTGAGAATTCAATGAGTAATTTACTGAGATTTTATTGAGTAATTTACCGTGAAATTGTGAAAAATTTACTTCGAATTTTCTAAATGCTTTATTGAGGATTTACTAGGAATTTACTGAGTAATTAATTGAGAATTTACTGAATAATTTGCTGAGAATTTCTTGGGAATTTAATTAGAAATTTACTGATAATTTACTAAGTAAATTTATGAGAATTTACTGGGAATTTATTGAGAATTTTCGAAGTAATTTACTTTATAATTTATCGAGAATTTTCTGACTAATTTAATGAGGATTTACTGAGCAATTTACTCCGAATTTACTGGGGATTCAATGAGTAATTTACTGAGATTTTATTGAGTAATTTACCATGAAATTAGGAAAAATTTACTTCGAATTTTCTAAATAATTTATTGAGGATTTACTAGGAATTTACTGAGTAATTAATTGAGAATTTATTAAATAATTTACTTAGAATTTCTTTGGAATTTAATTTGTAATTTACTGAGAATTTACTAGGAATTTATTGGGAATTTTCTAAGTAATTTGCTTTATAATTTACTGAGAATTTTCTGAGTAATTTAATGAGAATTTACTGAGTAATTTACCGAGTAATTTACTGGGAATTTACTGAGTGATTTACTCAAAATTTACTGAGTAATTTACTGGGTAATGTTCTAAGAAATTTACTGAGAATTCAATGAGTAATTTACTGAGATTTTATTGAGTAATTTACCGTGAAATTATGAAAAATTTAATTGGAATTTTCTAAATAATTTACTGAGGATTTACTAGGAATTTACTGAGTAATTAATTGAGAATTTACTGAATAATTTTCTGAGAATTTCTAGGGAATTTTATTAGTAACTTACTGAGAATTTACTGGGAATTTATTGAGAATTTTCTAAGTAATTTACTTTATAATTTAATGAGAATTTACTGAGTAATTTACCGAATAATTTACTTGGCAATTTACTGGTTAATGTTCTGGGTAATTTACTGTGAATTCAATAAGTTATTTACTGAGATTTTATTGAGTGATTTACCGAGTAATTTACTGGGTATTTACTGAGTGATTTACTCGGAATTTACTGAGTAATTTACTTAGCAATTTACTGAGTAATGTTCTGAGTAATTCACTGAGAATTCAATGAGTAATTTACTGAGATTTTATTGAGTAATTTACCGTGAAATTATGAAAAATTTACTTCAAATTATCTAAATAATTTATTGAGGATTTACTAGGAATTTACTGAGTAATTAATTGAGAATTTACTGAATAATTTACTGAGAATTTCTTGGGAATTTAATTAGTAATTTACTGATAATTTACTAAGTAAATTTCTGAGAATTTACTGGGAATTTATGGAGAATTTTCTAAGTAATTTACTTTATAATTTTCTGAGAATTTTCTGAGTGATTTACTCGGAATTTACTGAGTAATTTACTGAGTAATTTACTGGTCAATGTTCTAAGTAATTTTCAGAGAATTCAATAAGTAATTTACTGAGATTTAATGGAGTAATTTACTGTGAAATTATGAAAAATTTACTTCGAATTTTCTAAATAATTTATTGAGGATTTACTAGGAATTTACTAAGTAATTAATTGAGAATTTACTGAATAATTTGCTGAGAATTTCTTGGGAATTTTGTTAGTAACTTACTGAGAATTTACTGGGAACTTATGGAGAATTTTCTAAGCAATTTATTTTATAATTTTCTGAGTGATTTACTCGGAATTTACTGAGTAATTTACTTAGCAATTTACTGGTCAATGTTCTGAGTAATTTACAGAGAATTCAATAAGTAATTTACTGAGATTTTATTGAGTAATTTACCGAGAAATTATGAAAAATTTACTTCGAATTTTCTAAATAATTTAATGAGGATTTACAAGGAATTTACTGAGTAATTAATTGAGAATTTACGAAATAATTTACTTCGAATTTCTTGGTAATTTAATTAGTAATTTACTGAGAATTTACTAAATAATTTACTGAGAATTTACTAGGAATTTATTGAGAATTTTCTAAGTAATTTGCTTTATAATTTACTGAGAATTTTCTGAGTAATTTAATGAGAATTTACTGAGTAATTTACCGAGTAATTTACTTGGAATTTACTGAGTGATTTACTCAAAATTTACTGAGTAATTTACTTAGCAATTTACTGGGTAATGTTCTAAGTAATTTACTTAGAATTCAATGAGCAATTTACTGAGATTTTATTGAGTAATTTACCGTGAAATTATGAAAAATTTAATTGGAATTTTCTAAATAATTTACTAGGAATTTACTGAGTAATTAATTGAGAATTTACTGAATAATTTTCTTAGATTTTTTGGGGAATTTTATTAGTAACTTACTGAGAATTTACTGGGAATTTATTGAGAATTTTCTAAGTAATTTACTTTATAATTTAATGAGAATTTACTGAGTAATTTACCGAGTAATTTACTTGGCAATTTACTGGTTAATGTTCTGGGTAATTTACTGTGAATTCAATGAGTTATTTACGGAGATTTTATTGAGTGATTTACCGAGTAATTTACTGGGTATTTACTAAGTGATTTACTCGGAATTTACTAAGTAATTTACTTAGCAATTTACTGGGTAATGTTCTGAGTAATTTACTGAGAATTCAATGAGTAATTTACTGAGATTTTATTGAGTAATTTACCGTGAAATTATGAAAAATTTACTTCGAATTATCTAAATAATTTATTGAGGATTTACTAGGAATTTACTGAATAATTAACTGAGAATTTACTGAATAATTTACTGTGAATTTCTTGGGAATTTAATTAGTAATTTACTGATAACTTACTAAGTAAATTTCTGAGAATTTATGGAGAATTTTCTAAGTAACTTACTTTATAATTTTTTGAGAATTTACTGAGTGATTTACTCGGAATTTACTGAGTAATTTACTAAGCAATTTACTGGTCAATGTTCTGAGTAATTTACAGAGAATTCAATAAGTAATTTACTGAGATTTTATTGAGTAATTTACCGTGAAATTATGAAAAATTTACTTCGAATTTTCTAAATAATTTATTGAGGATTTACTAGGATTTTACTGAATAATTAATTAAGAATTTACTGAATAATTTACTGAGAATTTCTTGGGAATTTAATTAGTAATTTACTGATAATTTACTAAGTAAATTTCTGAGAATTTACTGGGAATTTATGGAGAAATTTCTAGGTAATTTACTTTATAATTTTCTAAGAATTTACTGAGTGATTTACTCGGAATTTACTGAGTAATTTACTTAGCAATTTACTGGTCAATGTTCTGAGTAATTTACAAAGAATTCAATACGTAATTTATTGAGATTTTATTGAGTAATTTACCGTGAAATTTTGAAAAATTTACTTCGAATTTTCTAAATAATTTATTGGGGATTTACTAGGAATTTACTGAGTAATTAATTGAGAATTTACTGAATAATTTGCTGAGAATTTCTTGGGAATTTAATTAGAAATTTACTGATAATTTACTAAGTAAATTTATGAGAATTTACTGGGAATTTATTGAGAATTTTCTAAGTAATTTACTTTATAATTTATCGAGAATTTTCTGACTAATTTAATGAGAATTTATTGAGTTATTTACCGAGTAATTTACTGGGAATTTACTGAGTGATTTACTCAAAATTTACTGAGTAATTTACTGGGTAATGTTCTGAGTAATTTACCGAGAATTCAATGAGTAATTTACTGATATTTTACCGAGTAAGTTACAGTGAAATTATGAAAAATTTAATTCGAATTTTCTAAATAATTTACTGAGGATTTACTAGGAATTTACTGAGTAATTAATTGAGAATTTACTGAATAATTTTCTGAGAATTTCTGGGGAATTTTATTAGTAATTTACTGAGAATTTACTGGGAATTTACTGACAATTTTCTAAGTAATTTACTTTATAATTTACTGAGAATTTTCTGAGTAATTTAATGAGAATTTACTGAGTAATTTACCGAGTAATTTACTTGGCAATTTACTTGTTAATGTTCTGGGTAATTTACTGAGAATTCAATGAGTTATTTACTGAGATTTTATTGAGTAATTTACCGAGTAATTTACTGGGTATTTACTGAGTGATTTACTCGGAATTTACTGAGTAATTTACTTAGCAATTTACTGGATAATGTTCTGTGCAAATTTACTGAGAATTCAATGAGTAATTTACTGAGATTTTATTGAGTAATTTACCGTGAAATTATGAAAAATTTACTTCGAATTAGCTAAATAATTTATTGAGGATTTACTAGGAATTTACTGAGTAATTAATCGAGAATTTACTGGATAATTTACTGAGAATTTCTGGAGAATTTAATTAGTAATTTAGTGATAATTTACTATGTAAATTTCTTAGAATTTACTGGGAATTTATGGAGAATTTTCTAAGTAATTTACTTTATAATTTACTGAGAATTTTCTAACTAATTTAATTAGAATTTTCTGAGTAATTTACCGACTAATTTACTGGGAATTTACTGAGTGATTTACTCGGAATTTACTGAGTAATTTACTTAGCAATTTACAGGGTAATGTTCTGAGTAATTTACTGAGAATTCAATGTGTAATTTACCGTGAAATTATGAAAAATTTACTTCGAATTTTCTAAATAATTTATTAGGGATTTACTAGGAATTTACTGAGTAATTAATTGAGAATTTATTTCATAATTTCCTGAGAATTTACTAAGTAATTTACTGAGAATTTACTCAGAATTTATTGAGAACTTTCTAAGCAATTTACATTCTAATTCACTGAGAATTTTCTGAATAATTTAACGAAAATTTACTGAGTAATTTACCGTGTAATTTACTGGGAATTTACTGAGTGATTTACGAGAATATTCAAAGTAATTTACTTTATAATTTACTGAGAATTTTCTAAGTAATTTACCTGGAATTTATTGAGAATATTCAAAGTAATTTACTTTATAATTTACTGAGAATTTTCTAAGTAATTTACCTGGAATTTATTGAGAATATTCAAAGTAATTTACTTTATAATTTACTGAGAATTTTCTAAGTAATTTACCTGGAATTTATTGAGAATATTCAAAGTAATTTACTTTATAATTTACTGAGAATTTTCTAAGTAATTTACCTGGAATTTATTGAGAATTTTCTAAGTAATTTACTTTATAATTTACTGAGAATTTTTTGACTAATTTAATGAGAATTTTCTGAGTAATTTACCGAGTAATTTATTGGGTATTTACTAAATGATTTACTCAGAATTTACTGAGTAATTTACTTAGCAATTTACTGGGTAATGTCCTGAGTAATTTACTGAGAATTCAATGAGTAATTTACTGAGATTTTATTGAGTAATTTACCGTGAAATTATGAAAAATTTACTTCGAATTTTCTAAATAATTTATTGACGATTTACTTGGAATTTATTGAGTAATTAATTGAGAATTTACTGAGAATTTCTTGGGAATTTATTTAGAAATTTACTGATAATTTACTAAGTAAATTTCTGAGAATTTACTGGGAATTTATTGAGAATTTTTTAAGTAATTTACTTTATAATTTATCGAGAATTTTCTGACTAATTTAATGAGGATTTACTGAGTAATTTACTCCGAATTTACTGGGTAATGTTCTGAGTAATTTACTGAGATTTTATTGAGTAATTTACCGTGAAATTATGAAAAATTTACTTCGAATTTTCTAAATAATTTACTGAGGATTTACTAGGAATTTACTGAGTAATTAATTGAGAATTTATTTCATAATTTCCTAAGAATTTACTAAGTAATTTACTGAGAATTTACTCGGAATTTATTGAGAACTTTCTAAGCAATTTACATTTCAATTTACTTGGAATTTTCTGAATAATTTAACGAAAATTTACTGAGTAATTTACCGTGTAATTTACTGGGAATTTACTGAGTGATTTACTCGAAATTTACTAAGTAATTTACATAGTAATTTTCTAGGTAATTTTCTGAGTAATTTACTGAGAATTCAATGAGCAATTTACTGAGATTTTATTGAGTAATTTACCGTGAAATTATAAAAAATTTATTTCAAATTTTCTAAATAATTTACTAAAGATTTACTAGGAATTTACTGAGTAATTAATTGAGAATTTTCTGAATAATTTACTTAGAATTTCTTGGGAATTTTATTGCTAATTTAATGAGAATTTACTAAGTAATTTATTGAAAATTTACTGGGAATTTATTGAGAATTTTCTAAGTAATTTACTTTATAATTTACTGAGAATTTTCTGTGTAATTTAATGAGAATTTACTGAGTAATTTACCGAGTAATTTACTGGGTATTTACTAAGTGATTTACTCAGAATTTACTGAGTAATTTACTTAGCAATTTACTGGGTAATGTTCTGAGTAATTTACTGAGAATTCAATGAGTAATTTATTGAGATTTTATTGAGTAATTTACCGTGAAATTATGAAAAATTTACTTCGAATTTTCTAAAGAATTTATTGAGGATTTACTCGGAATTTACTGAGTAATTAATTGAGAAACTACTGAATAATTTACTGAGAATTTCTTGGGAATTTAATTAGTAATTTACTGATAATTTACTAAGTAAATTTCTGAGAATTTACTGGGAATTTATGGAGAATTTTCTAAGTAATTTACTTTATAATTTACTGAGAATTTTCTGACTAATTTAATGAGAATTTTCTGAGTAATTTACCGAGTAATTTACTGGGTATTTACTAAGTGATTTACTCGGAATTTACTGAGTAATTTACTTAGCAATTTACTAGGTAATGTTCTGAGCAAATTTACTGAGAATTCAATGAGTAATTTACTGAGATTTTATTGAGTAATTTACCGTGAAATTATGAAAAATTTTCTTCGAATTTGCTAAATAATTTATTGAGGATTTACTAGGAATTTACTGAGTAATTAATTGAGAATTTACTGAATAATTTACTGAGAATTTCTGGGGAATTTAATTAGTAATTTAGTGATAATTTACTATGTAAATTTCTTAGAATTTACTGGGAATTTATGGAGAATTTTCTATGTAATTTACTTTATAATTTACTGAGAATTTTCTGACTAATTTAATTAGAATTTTCTGAGTAATTTACCGACTAATTTACTGGGTAATGTTCTGAGTAATTTACTGAGATTTTATTGAGTAATTTACCGTAAAATTATGAAAAATTTACTTCGAATTTTCTAAATAATTTACTGAGGATTTACTAGGAATTTACTGAGTAATTAATTAAGAATTTATTTCATAATTTCCTAAGAATTTACTAAGTAATTGGCTGAGAATTTACTCGGAATTTATTGAGAACTTTCTAAGCAATTTACATTTTAATTTATTGAGAATTTTCTGAATAATTTAGCGAAAATTTACTGAGTAATTTATCGTGTAATTACTAGGAATTTACTGAGTGATTTACTCGGAATTTACTAAGTAATTTACATAGTAATTTTCTAGGTAATTTTCTAAGTAATTTACTGAGAATTCAATGAGTAATTTACTGAGATTTTATTGAGTAATTTACCGTGAAATTATGGAAAATTTACTTCAAATTTTCTAAATAATTTACTGAGGATTTACTAGGAATTTACTGAGTAATTAATTGAGAATTTACTGAATAATTTACTTAGAATTTCTTGGGAATTTTATTACCTATTTACGGAAAATTTACTATGTAATTTATTGAGAATTTTCTAAGTAATTTACTTTATAATTTACTGAGAATTTTCTGTGTAATTTAATGAGAATTTACTGAGTGATTTACCGAGCAAATTACTTAGAATTTACTGAGTGATTTACTAAGAATTTACTGGGTAATTTACTTAGCAATTTACTGGGCAATGTTCTGAGTAATTTACTTAGCAATTTACTGGGTAATGTTCTGAGTAATTTACTGAGAATTCAATTAGTAATTTACTGAGATTTTTTTGAGTAATTTACCGTGAAATTATGAAAAATTTACTTCGAATTTTCTAAAGAATTTATTGAGGATTTACTAGGAATTTACTAAGTAATTAATTGATAATTTACTGAGAATTTCTTTGGAATTTAATTAGTAATTTACTGATAATTTACTAAGTAAACTTCTGAGAATTTACTGGGAATTTATGGAGAATTTTCTAAGTAATTTACTTTATAATTTACTGAGTATTTTCTGACTAATTTAATGAGAATTTTCTGAGTAATTTACCGACTAATTTACTGGGTATTTACTGAGTGATTTACTCAGAATTTACTGAGTAATTTACTTAGCAATTTACTGGGTAATGTTCTGAGTAATTTACTGAGAATTCAATGAGTAATTTACTGAGATTTTATTGAGTAAGTTACCGTGAAATTATGAGAAATTTACTTCGAATTTTCTAAATAATTTATTGAGGATTTACAAGGAATTTACTGAGTAATTAATTGAGAATTTACTGCATAATTTACTGAGAATTTCTTGGGAATTTAATTAGAAATTTACTGATAATTTACTAAGTAAATTTCTGAGAAATTACTGGGAATTTATTGAGAATTTTTTAAGTAATTTAGTTTATAATTTATCGAGAATTTTCTGACTAATTTAATGAGGATTTACTGAGTAATTTACTCCGAATTTGCTGGGTAATGTTCTGAGTAATTTATTGAGATTTTATTGAGTAATTTACCTTGAAATTATGAAAAAATTATTTCAAATTTTCTAAATAATTTAATGAGGATTTACAAGGAATTTACTGAGTAATTAATTGAGAATTTCTTTGGAATTTAATTAGTAATTTACTGAGAATTTACTAAATAATTTACTGAGAATTTACTAGGAATTCATTGAGAATTTTCTAAGTAATTTACTTTTAATTTACTA
Organism: Camellia sinensis; assembly: GCF_004153795.1. Classification (NCBI taxonomy): domain Eukaryota; kingdom Viridiplantae; phylum Streptophyta; class Magnoliopsida; order Ericales; family Theaceae; genus Camellia; species Camellia sinensis. The sequence continues at coordinate 39,656 of NW_021029111.1, read as the reverse complement.
AGTAATTTAATGAGAATTTACTGAGTAATTTACCGAGTAATTTACTGCGAATTTACTAAGTGATTTACTCAAAATTTACTGAGTAATTTACTTAGCAATTTACTGGGTAATGTTTTGAGTAATTTACTGAGAATTCAATGAGTAATTTACTGAGATTTTATATAGTAATTTACCGTGAAATTATGAAAAATTTAATTCGAATTTTCTAATTAATTTACTGAGGATTTACTAGGAATTTACTGAGTAATTAATTGAGAATTTACTGAATAATTTTCTGAGAATTTCTGGGGAATTTAACTAGTAATTTACTGAGAATTTACTGGGAATTTAATGAGAATTTTCTAAGTAATTTAATTAGAATTTACTGAGTAATTTACCGAGTAATTTACTTGGCAATTTGCTGGTTAATGTTCTGGGTAATTTACTGAGAATTCAATGAGTTATTTACTGAGATTTTATTGAGTAATTTATCGAGTAATTTACTGGGTATTTACTAGGTGATTTACTCAGAATTTACTTAGTAATTTACTTAGCAATTTACTGGGTAATTTTCTGAGTAATTTACAGAGAATTTAATGAGTAATTTACTGAGATTTTCTTGAGTAATTTACCATGAAATTATGAAAAATTTACAACGAATTTTCTAAATAATTTATTGAGGATTTACAAGGAATTTACTGAGTAATTAATTGAGAATTTACTGCATAATTTACTGAGAATTTCTTGGGAATTTAATTAGTAATTTACTGATAATTTACTAAGTAAATTTCTGAGAATTTACTGGCAATTTATTGAGAATTTTCTAAGTAATTTACTTTATAATTTACTGAGAATTTTCTGGGTAATTTAATGAGAATTTACTGAGTAATTTACCAAGCAATTTACTGAGAATTTACTGAGTGATTTACTCGGAATTTACTGAGTAATTTACTTAGCAATTTACTCGGTAATGCTCTGAGTAATTTACTGGAATTTAATGACTAATTTACTGAGATTTTATTGAGTAATTTACCGTGAATATATGTAAAATTTACTGAGAATTTACTAGGAATTTACTGAATAATTAATTGAGAATTTATTGAATAATTTACTGAGAATTTCTTGGGAATTTAATTAGTAATTAACTGAGAATTTACTGCTAGTTTATTGAGAATTTTCTAAGTAATTTACTTCATAATTTTCTGAGTAATTTAATGAGAATTTACTGAGTAATTTACCGAGTAATTTACTGGGTATTTACTGAGTGATTTACTCAGAATTTACTGAGTAATTTACTTAGCAATTTACTGGGTAATGTTTTGAGTAATTTATTGAGAATTCAATGAGTAATTTACTATGATTTTATTGAGTAATTCACTGTGAAATTATGAAAAAATTACTTCGAATTTTCTAAATAATTTATTGAGGATTTACGAGGAATTTACTGAGTAATTAATTGAGAATTTACTGAATAATTTACAGAGAATTTCTTGGGAATTTAATTAGTAATTTACTGATAATTTACTAAGTAAATTTCTGAGAATTTACTGGCAATTTATGGAGAATTTTGTAAGTAATTTACTTTATAATTTTGTCACGACCCCAAACCGCCTCTAGTAGTTTGGTGCCGTGATGGCCAGTAATCCATGATTACCGAAGGCCATCTTCTAAAATTTTAATACAATCAGAGTATAACAAACGGGGCTCACAAATGCGGAAGCAATGAATCAAAATACAAGTGGTCCATAAGAGCAGTGCATAAGTCCAATGAAATGGCATACATCTTTACAACTTGAATACAACAAAGCAAAATACGTATTACATCTTGATCAAAAGGTTTCTCGAGCCGACATATACAAAATGACAGTGAATACAAGCCAAGAAGCATGATTTTCAAGATTCGCCGACATAAAAGAAATGACATCGCCGACGTGAATACAAACAAAGCCAACAAAATCATGGATCCAAAACAAGCTTTCAAAAACACATTCTAAGCGTCTCCGACGTCCTGCTCATCACCTACATATATATAGAGAGGGTGAGCTTGGATACTCAGTGAATGGTACTAGTAATAAAGGTTTTGCATGAATATAGCCGAAGTCTTTCAAAACAAAACATGCCTAAACCATACGAATATTAGCCGAGATCTTTTCAAAGCAAAACACATCAAAACTTTATCAAAACAAGAGATGAACCGTATTCATATATCAAGTCTTACAAGTCTCAAGGGATGCTCACTGGCATCGGCAAAACACAAATCAAGCTTTCCGAACAAACAAGCCCACGCGGTAAACCGTCAGTGGCAAAACAAGGACTGCACGATCCGTAATCGATTAGTCAAAGGTACTGCGAAAGTTTATAGTCCTCCAGCACAAGGGACTTTCAAAACAAGAGCCCGTAGCATTGAAACCCCCTATAATTGTTGAACATGAAAAATTGACATCCTTTTAAATTTATGCATATCAACTATTATAGTGACCACTATTGATCAAAACACAAGATGCATAGAAAGAGAATACAAATTTTATTACTATTATTTGACATATGTACAAGTAAAGAATAATTATATAGCGATCCCGGTTGTCCCTTTACTGTTCTGTTGTGTTCCGGACTCGGTTCTGTGAAGTTGGTAGTGGTATCTATCTTGTTGTCGTCCTTTAATTCCACTTGATTGAGTTTTAGGATATTTTGGGCAGGGTTGTTACAGGTTGGTTAGGCCTTGGTTTCAAATCCTT
>NW_021029111.1:0-34303 GCF_004153795.1 Camellia sinensis | reverse complement strand
GAAAATTACCTAGAAAAATTACTATGTAAATTACTCAGTAAATTCTGAGTAAATCACTAAGTAAATCTCGCCAGTAATGGTTAAATTTCTCAAGTAAAATTTTCTAAATTATTCAGAAAATTCCTCAGTAAATTAAAAATGTAAAATTTTCTAGAAAGTTCTCAATAAATTCCCCAAGTAAATTCTCAGTAATTTACTTAGTAAATTCTATGGAAATTATGAAATAAATTCTCGATTAATTACTTAGTAACATTCCTAGTAAATCCTCCGTATTATTTAGAAAAAATTTGAATACTTTTTCATATTTCGTGGTAAATTACTCCAATAAAATCTCAGTAAATTACTCCTTGAAATCTCATTAAATTACTCAGGAACTATTACCCAGTAAATTGCAAAGTAAATCACTCAGTAAATTCCGAGTGAAATCACTCAGTAAATTTCCCAGTAAATTAGTCGATAAAATTACTCAGAAAATTCAAATTAAATTAGTCAGAAAATTCTCAGTAAATTATAAAGTAAATTATTAGAAAATTTTCCACAAATTCCCAGTAATCTTTCAAGAAAATTCTCAGTAAATTATTCAGTAAATTCTCAATTAATTACTTAGAACATTCCAAGTAAATCGTCAATAAATTATTTAGGAAATTTGAAGTATATTTTTTCATAATTTCACGGTAAATTACTCAATAAAATCTCAGTAAATTACTCAGAACCATCACCCAGTAAATTGCTAAGTAAATTAATAAGTAATTCCTGAGTAATCACTCAGTAAATACCCTGTAAATTCTCAATAAATCTCAGTAAATAACTCATTGAATTCTCAGTAATTACCACAGAACCTTAACCATTAAAATTGGCCAAGTAAGTTACTCGGTAAATTACTCAGTAAATTCTCATTAAATTACTTAGAAAATTCTCAAAATAAATTCCAAGTAAATTTTTAGTAATTACTAGTTAAATTCCCCAGAAATTCTCAGAAAATTATTCAAAAAATTTTCAATTAATTACTCAATATATTCCTAGTAATCTCAGTAAATTATTTAGAAAATTCAAAGTAAATTTTTTCATAATTTCACGGTAAATTTTTCAATAAAAATATCAGTAAATTACATAAAGAATTTACCCAGTAAATTGCTAAGTAATATTACCCAGTAAATTCCGAGTAAAATTACACAGTAAATTAGTCGGTAAATTACTCAGAAAATTCTCATTAAATTAGTTAGAAAATTCTCAGTAAATTATAAAGTAAATTACTTAGAAAAATCTCCATAAATTCCCAGTAAATTCTCAGAAATTTACTTAGTTAATTATCAGTAAATTACTAATAAAATCCCAAGAAATTCTCAAGTATTATTCAGTAAATTCTCAATTAAATTACTCCGTAAATTCCTAGTAAATCTTAAATAAATTAATTAAAAAATTCTGAAGTAATTTTCAAAATTTCATGGTAAATTACTCAATAAAATCTCAGTAAATTACTCATTGAATTCTCAGTAAATTACTCAGAACATTACCCAGTAAATTGCTAAGTAAATTACTCAGTAAATTCCCGAGTAAGTCACTCAGTAAATACCCAGTAAATTATCGGTAAATTACTCAGTAAATTCTCATTTAATTACTCAGAAATTTCTCAGTAAATTATAAAGTAAATTACTTAGAAATTCTCAATAAATTCGCAGTAAATTCTCAGTTAAATTTTACTAATTAAATTCCCAAGAAATTCTCAGTAAATTATTAAATAAATTCTCAATTAATTACTTAGTAAATTCCTAGTAAATCCTAGTAAATTTTTCATATATTCACGGTAAATTACTCAATAAAATCTCAGTAAATTAGTCATTGAATTCCCAGTAAATTACTCAGAACATTACCCAGTAAATTGCTAAGTAAATTACTCAGTAAAATTCCGAGTTAAATCACTCAGTAATTCTCATTAACTTACCTAGAAAATTCTCAAGTAATTATAAAGTAAATTACTTAGAAAATTCTCAATAATTCCCAGTAAATACTCAGTAAATTACTAATTAAAGTCCCAAGAAATTCTCAATTAATCAATCAGAAAATTCTCAATTAATTACACAGAAAATTCCTAGTAAATCCTCAATAAATTATTTAGAAAATTCGAAGTAATTTTTCATAATTTCACGGTAACAATTACTCAATAAAATCTCAGTAAATTACTCAGAACTTTGCCCAGTAAATTGCTAAGTAAATTACTTAATTAAAATTCCCAAGAAATTTCTCAATTAATCAATCAGTAAAATTCTTCAATTAATTACTCAGTAAATTCCTAGTAAATCCACAATAAATTATTTAGAAAATTCGAAGTAATTTTTCATAATTTCATGGTAAATTACTCAGTAAATCTCAGTAAATACTCATTGAATTCTCAGTATAATTACTCAGAACATTACCAGTAAATTGCTAGTAAATTACTCAGTAAATTCTGAGTAAATCACTCAGTAAATAACACAGTAAATTACTCGGTAATTAGTCAGTAAGTTTCTCATTAAATTACTCAGAAAATTCTCAGTTAATTATTTAGAAAAATTCTCAATGAATTCGCAAATAATTCTCAATAAATTACTAATTAAAATCCCAAAAAATTCTCCGTGAATTATTCAATAAATTCTCAATTAATTACTCAGTAAATTCCTAGTAAATCCTCAGTAAATTTTCATATATTCACGGTAAATTACTCAAAAAAATTTTAGTAAAATTACTCATTGAATTGCCCAGTAAATTACTCAGAACATTACCAGTATATTGGCTAAGTAAATTACTCAGTAAATTCCTGAGTAAATCACTCTGTAAATTCTCAGTAATTGTTTGGTAAATTACTCCTGTAAATTATCATTAAATTACCCCAGATAATTTCTCAGTAAATTATAAAGTAAATGACTTTAAAAAATTCCTCCATAAATTCCCAGTAAATACTCCAGTAATAATTATAATTAAATTCCAAGAAATTCTCAATTAATCAATCAGTAAATTCTCAATTAATTACTCAGTAAATTCCTATAAATCCTTAATAAATTATTTAGAAAATTTGAAGTAATTTTTTCATAATTTCTCGTAAATTACTCATTAAAAATCTCAGTAAATTACTCATTGAATTCTCAGTAAATTACTCAGAACATTGCCCAGTAAATTACTAAGTAAATTACCCAGTAAATTCTGAGTAAATCACTCAGTAAATTCTAAGTAAATTGCTCAGTAAATCACTCAGTAATTCTCATTAAATTACTCAGAAAATTCTCAGTAATTATAAAGTAAATTACTTAGAAAACTCTTAATAAATTCCAAGTAAATTCTCAATAAATTATTTTAGTAAATTCTCAGTAAATTAGTAACAAAATTCCCAAGAAATTCTAAGTAAATTGTTCCAGTAAATTCTCATTAATTACTCAATAAATTCCTAGTATTTGAAGTAAATTTTTTGATAATTTCCACGGAAATTACTCAATAAAATCTCAGTAATTACTCATTGAATTCTAAAGTAAATCAAGAAATATTACCTAGAAAATTACTATATAAATTACTCAGTAAATTTTCGTTAAATTATTCAGAAAATTCTCAGTAAAATTAAAATGTAAATTGCTTAGAAAGTTCTCAATAAATTCCCAGTAAATTCTCAAGTAAATTACTCGGTAAATTCTCAGGAAATTATGAAATAAATTCTCAATTATTACTCTGTAAATTCCTAGTAAATCCTCAGTAAATTATTTAGGAAATTCAAAGTAAATTTTTCATAATTTCACGGTTAAATACTCAATAATCTCAAAAATTACTCATTGAATTCTCAGTAAATTACTCAGAACATTACCCAGTAAAATACTCAGTAAATACCCAGTAAATTATACTCAGTAATTACTCAATAAAATCTCAGTAAATAAACTCATTGAATTCTCAGTAAATTACCCAGAACATTAACCAGTAAATTGCCAAGTTAAATTACTGGTAAATTACTCAGTAATTCTCAATTAAATTACTTAGAAAATTCTCAGTAAATTATAAAGTAAATTAACATACAAAATTCTCAATAAATTCCCCAGAAAATTACTCAGAAAAATTATTCAGTAAATTCTCAGTTAATTACTCAGTAAATCCTAGTAAATCCTTTAGTAAATTATTTAGAAAATTTGAATTAAATTTTTCATAATTTTGACGGTAAATTACTATAATAAAATCTCAGTAAATTACTCATTGAATTCTCAGTAAATTACTCAGAACATTACCCAGTAAATTGCTAAGTAAATTACTCAATAATTTTGAAGTATCACTCAGTAAATTCGCAGTAAATTACTCGGTAAAATTACTCAGTAAATTCTCATTAAATACTCAGTAAATTATAAAGTAAACTACTTAGAAAATTTCTAAATAAATTCATAGTAAATTCTCAGTAAATTATTTAGTAAATTTCTCAGTAAATTACTAATTAATTCCAAAGAAATTCTCAGTAAATTATTCAGTAAATTCTCAATTAATTACTCAGTAAATTCCTTGTAAATCCTCATTAAATTATTTCAAAAATTCGAAGTAAATTTTTCATAAATTTCATGGTAAATACTCAATAAAATCTCAGTAAATTACTCGAACATTACCTAGTAACTTCGGAGTAAATTGCTCAGTAAATCCTCATTAAATTAGTCAAAAATTTCTCGGTAAATTATAAAGTAAATTACTTAGAAAATTCTCAATAAATTCCCAGTAAATTCTCAGAAATTTACTTAGTAAATTATTAGTAAATTTCAAATTAAATTCCTAAAGAAATTTCTCAGTAAATTATTCAGTAAAATTCTCAATTAATTACTCAGTAAATTCCTAATAATCCTCAATAAGTTATTTTGAAAATCGTAAATTCTAAGTAAATTGCTGGTAAATCACTCAGTAAATTCTCATTAAATTACTCAGAAAATTCTCAGTAAATTACAAAGTAACATTACTTAGAAAATTCTCATAATTCCCAGTAAATTCTCAATAAATTACTTAGTAAATTCTCAGTAAATTAGTAATAAAATTCCCAAGAAATTCTAAGTAAATTATTCAATAAATTCTCAATTAATTACTTAGTAAATTCCTAGTAAATCTTCAGAAAATAATTTAGAAAATTTGAAGTAAATTTTTCATAATTTCACGGTAAAATTCCTCAATAAAATCTCAGTAAACTACTCATTGAATTCTTAGTAAATTACACGGAACATTACCCAGTAAATTGTTAAGTAAATTACTCAGTATCAGTAAATTACTCGTAATTCTCGTAAATTCTCATTAAATTACTCAGAAAATTCTCAGTAAATTATAAAGTAAATTACTTAGAAAATTCTCAATAAATTCCCAGTAAATTCTCAGTGAAATTACTTACTAAATTATCAGTAAATTACTAATTAAATTCCAAAAGAATTCTCAGTAAATTATTCAGTAAATTCTCATTAATTACTCAGTAAAATTCCTTGTAATCCTCATTAAATTATTTAGAAAATTCGAAGTAAATTTTTCATAATTTCACGGTAAATTACTCAATAAAATCACAGTAAATTACTCTGACATTACCCAGTAAATTCCGAGTAAATTACTCTGTAAATCCTCATTAAATTAGTCAGAAAATCCTCAGTAAAATTATTGAGTAATTACTTAGAAAATTCCCAGTAAATTCTCAGAAATTTACTTAGTAATTATCAGTAAATTACTAATTAAATTCCCAAGAAATTTTCAGTAATTATTTAGTAAATTCTAAATTAATTACTCAGTAAATTCCTAGGAAATCCTCCAGTAAATTATTTAGAAAACTTCGAAATTTAATTTTTTTCATAATTTCACGGTAAATTACTCAATAAAATCACAGTAAATTACTCGGAACATTACCCAGTAAATTCCGAGTAAATTACTCTGTAAATCCTCATTAAATGTAGTCAGGAAAATTCTCAAATAAATTCCGATTAAATTCTCAAAAAATTTACTTAGTAAATTATAAGTCAATACTAATTAAATTGCCAAGGAAATTTTCATAATTATTCAATAAATTCTCAATTAATTACTCAGTAAATTCCTAGTAAATCCTCAATAAATTATTAGAAAATTCGAAGTAAATTTTTAATAATTTCACGGTAAATTCCTCAATAAAATCTCAGTAAACTACTCATTGAATTCTTAATAAATCACACAGAACATTACCCAGTAAATTGTTAGGTAAATTACTCAGTAAATACCCAGTAAATTACTCGGTAAATTACTCCGTAAATTCTCATTAAATTTCTCAGAAAATTCTCAGTAAATTATGAAGTAAATTACTTAGAAATCTCAATAAATTCCTAGTAAATTCTTAGTGAATTACTTACTAAATTCAAGTAAATTACTAAATTAAATTTCAAAAGAAATTCCCAGCAAATTATTCAGTAAATTCTCAATTAATTACTCAGTAAATTCCTTGTAAATCCTCTTTAAATTATTTAGAAAATTCGAAGTAATTTTTTCATAATTTCACGGTAAATTACTCAATAAAATCTCAGTAAATTACTCATTGAATTCTCAGTAAATTACTCAGAACATTGCCCAGTAAATTGCTAGTAAATCACTCAGTAACGAGTAAATCTCAACCAATAAATTAGTCCGGTAAATTACTTAGAAAATTCTCATTAAATTAGTCAGGAAAATTCTAAGTAAATTATAAAGTAAATTACTTAGAAAATTCTCCATAAATTCCCAGTAAATTCTCAGAAATTTACTTAGTAAATTATCACTAAATTTCTAATTAAATTCCAAAGAAATTCTCAGTAAATTATTCAGTAAAATTCTCAATTAATTACTCAGTAAATTCCTAGTAATCCTCATAAATTATTTAGATAATTGGAGTAATATTTTTCATAATTTCACGGTAAATTACTCAACAAAATGTCAGTAAATTACTCATTGAATTCTCAGTAAATTACTCAGAACATGCTTACCCAGTAAATTGCTAAGTAAATTACTCAGTAAATTCCGAGTAAATCATCCAGTAAATACCCAAGTAAATTAACTCGTAAAAATTACTCAAATAAAATCTCAGTAAATAACTCAATTGAGTTCTCGAGTAAATTTACCCAGAAACATTAACAGTGAATTGCCAAGTAAATTAACTCGGTAATTACTCAGTAAATTCTCATTAAATTACTTAGAAAATTCTCAGTAAATTATAAAGTAAATTACTTAAGAAATTCTCATAAATTTCCCAGTTAAATTCTAGTAAAAATACTAGTTAATTCCTCAGAAATTCCTTAGAAAATTATACAGTAAGATTCTCAAAATTAATTACTCAGTATAATTCCTAGTAATCCTCAAGTAAATTATTTAGAAATTCGAAGTAATTTTTTCTAATTTCACGGTAATTACTCAAATAAAATCTCAGTTAAATTACTCATTGAATTCTCAGTAAATTTACTCAGAACAATACCCAGTAAATTGCTTAAAAGTAAATTACTCAGTAAAATTCTGAGTAAATCACTCAGTAAATACCCAGTAAATTCTCGGTGAATTACTCCGTAAAATTCTCCAATTATTACTCAGAAAATTCCAGTAAATTTAAAGTAATTCTTAGGAAAAATTCTCAATAAATTCGCAAGTAAAATTCTCAGTTAATTACTAAATTAATTCCCAAGAATTCTCAGTAAATTATTCAATAAATTCCTCCATTAATTAACTCAGTAAATTTCCTAGTTAAATCTCAGTAAATTTTCAATATATTCACGGTAAATTAATCAATAAAATCTTAGTAAATTAGTCATTGAAATTCCCAGTAAATTACTCAGAACATTACCCGAGTAAATTGCTTAAAAGTAAATTACTCAGTAAATTTCTGAGTAAATCACTCAGTAAATTCTCAGTAAATTGCTTGGTAAATTACTCAGTAAATTCTCATTAATTACCCAGAAATTCTCAGTAAATTATAAAGTAAATTACTTAGAAATTCTCAAATAAATTCCCAGTAAATACTCAGTAAATTACTAATTAATTCCAAAGAAATTCTCAATTAATCAATCAGTAAATCTCATTAATTTACTCAGTAAACTTCCTAGTAAATTCCTCAATAAATTATTTAGAAAAATTCGAAAGTAGTTTTCAATAATTTCAACGAATAATTACCTCACTAAAATCTCAAGTAATTACTCATTGATTCTCAGTAAATTATCAGAACATTGCCTAGTAGTTGCTAAGTAACTTAACTAATTAAATTCCAAGAAAATTCTCAATTAATCAAATCAGTAAATCCAATAATTATCAAGTAAAATTCCTAGTAAAATCTCAAATAAATTATTTTTAGAAATTCGAAGTAATTTTTCATAATTTCACGGGTAACTTACTCAATAAATCTCAGTAATTATCAGAACATTACCAGTAAAATTGCTTAAGTAAATCACTCAGTAAATTCTGGAGTAAATCACTCAGTAAATCTAAGATAAATTGCTCGGGTAATTCACCGTTGTTCCTCATTAAATTACTCCGAAAATTCTCAGTAATTATTAAAGTAATTACCTAGAAAATTCTCAATAAATTACCAGTAAAATTACTTAGAAAATTCCAAGTAAATTCCCAGTATTAGTCGGTAAATTACCCAGAAATTCTCATTAAATTAGTCAAAAAATTCTCAGTAAATTTGTAGCAACCTCACCTTAACCTTGTCATACTTGCATACATTCATGCGTGATCTTTGTCTTGTTATGGCTGTTTGCAAAGTTTTGCCTTGTCCTTGCCTTGTTTAAGTATGCTTGCATGATTTTTGTTCCTTGCTTGGAGTTGTAGCCGAGGTCATCTTTGAGCTTAGTTCAATTCAATGAGTAATTTACTGATATTTTATTGAGTAATTTACCGTGAAATTATGAAAAATATACTCCGAATTATCTAAATAATTTATTGAGGATTTACTAGGAATTTACTGAGTAATTAATTGAGAATTTACTGAATAATTTACTGAGAATTTCTTTGGAATTTAATTAGAAATTTAGTGATAATTTACTAAGTAAATTTCTGAGAATTTACTGGGAATTTATGGAGAATTTTCTAAGTAATTTACTTTATAATTTACTTAGAATTTTCTGACTAATTTAATGAGAATTTTCTAAGTAATTTACCGACTAATTTATTGGGAATTTACTGAGTGATTTACTTAGCAATTTACTGGGCAATGTTCTGAGTAATTTACTGAGAATTCAATGAGTAATTTACTGAGATTTTATTGAGTAATTTACCGTGAAATTATGAAAAATTACTTCGAATTTTCTAAATAATTTAAAGAGGATTTACAAGGAATTTACTGAGTAATTAATTGAGAATTTACTGAATAATTTGCTGGGAATTTCTTTGAAATTTAATTAGTAATTTACTGATAATTTAGTAAGTAATTCACTAAGAATTTACTAGGAATTTATTGAGAATTTTCTAAGTAATTTACTTCATAATTTACTGAGAATTTTCTGAGTAATTTAATGAGAATTTACGGAGTAATTTACCGAGTAATTTACTGGGTATTTACTGAGTAATTTACCTAACAATTTACTGGGTAATGTTCTGTGTGATTTATTAAGAATTCAATGAGTAGTTTACTGAGATTTTATTGAGGAATTTACCGTGAAATTATTAAAAATTTACTTCGAATTTTCTAAATAATTTATTGAGGATTTACTAGGAATTTACTGAGTAATTAATTGAGAATTTATTGAATAATTTACTGAAAATTTCTTGGCAATTTAATTAGTAATTGACTTATAATTTACTAAGTAAATTTTTGAGAATTTAATCGGAATTTATTGAGAATTTTCTGACTAATTTAATGAGGATTTACAGAGTAATTTACTCGGAATTTACTGGGTAATGTTCTGAGTAATTTACTGTGATTTTATTGAGTAATTTACCGTGAAATTATGAAAAATTAAATTCGAATTTTCTAAATAATTTACTGAGGATTTCCTAGGAATTTACTGAGTAATTAATTTAGAATTTACTAAATAATTTACTGAAAATTTCTTGGGAATTTAATTAGTAATTTACTGATAATTTACTAAGTAAATTTCTGAGAATTTACTGGGAATTTTCTAAGTAATTTACTCAATAATTTACTGAGGATTTTCTGACTAATTTAATGAGGATTTACAGAGTAATTTACTCGGAATTTACTGGGTAATGTTCAGAGTAATTTACTGTGATTTTATTGAGTAATTTACCGTGAAATTATGAAAAATTTACTTCGAATTTTCTAAATAATTTAATGAGGATTTACAAGGAATTTACTGAGTAATTAATTGAGAATTTACTGAATAATTTACTGAGAATTTCTTTGGAATTTAATTAGTAATTTACTGATAATTTAGTAAGTAATTCACTGAGAATTTACTGGGAATTTATTGAGAATTTTCTAAGTAATTTACTTTATAATTTACTGAGAATTTTCTGAGTAATTTAATGAGAATTTACGGAGTAATTTACTGAGTAATTTACTTAACAATTTACTGGGTAATGTTCCGTGTAATTTACTAAGAATTCAATGAGCAGTTTACTGAGATTTTATTGAGGAATTTACCGTGAAATTATGAAAAATTTACTTCAAATTTTCCAAACAATTTACTGAGGATTTACTAGGAATTTACTGAGTAATTAATTGAGAATTTACTGAATAATTTACTGAGAATTTCTTTGGAATTTAATTAGTAATTTACTGAGAATTTACTAAATAATTTACTGAGAATTTACTATGAATTTATTTAGAATTTTCTAAGTAGTTTACTTTATAATTTACTGAGTAATTTAATGAGAATTTACTGAGTAATTTACCGAGTAATTTACTGCGAATTTACTGAGTGATTTACTCAAAATTTACTGAGTAATTTACTTAGCAATTTACTGGGTAATGTTCTGAGTAATTTACTGAGAATTCAATGAGTAATTTACTGAGATTTTATATAGTAATTTACCGTCAAAATTATGAAAAATTTAATTCAAATTTTCTAAATAATTTACTAAGGATTTACTAGGAATTTACTGAGTAATTAACTGAGAATTTACTGAATAATTTTCTGATAATTTCTGGGGAATTTAACTAGTAATTTACTGAGAATTTACTGGGAATTTATTGAGAATTTTGTATGTAATTTACTTTATAATTTACTGAGAATTTTCTAAGTAATTTAATGAGAATTTACTGAGTAATTTACCAAGTAATTTACTTGGCAATTTACTGGTTAATGTTCTGGGTAATTTACTGAGAATTCAATGAGTTATTTACTGAGATTTTATTGAGTAATTTACTGAGTAATTTACTGGGTATTTACTGAGTATTTTACTGGGTAATGTTCTGAGTAATTTACTGAGAATTCAATGAGTAATTTATTGAGATTTTATTGAGTAATTTACCGTGAAATTATGAAAAATTTACTTTGAATTTCCTAAATAATTTACTGAGGATTTACTAGGAATTTACAGAGTAATTAATTGAGAATTTATTTCATAATTTCCTGAGAATTTACCGAGTAATTTACTGAGAATTTACTGGGAATTTATTGAGAACTTTCTAAGCAATTTACATTTTAATTTACTGAGAATTTTCTGAATAATTTAACGAAAATTTACTGAGTAATTTATATAGTAATTTTCTAGGTAATTTTCTATGTAATTTACTTAGAATTCAATGAGTAATTTACTGAGATTTTATTGAGTAATTTTCCGTGAAATTATCAAAAATTTACTTCAAATTTACTAGGAATTTATTGAGTAATTAATTGAGAATTTACTGAACAATTTACTTAGAATTTCTTGGGAATTTTGTTACTAATTTACTGAGAATTTACTAAGTAATTTATTGAGAATTTACTTGGAATTTATTAAGAGTTTTCTAAGTAATTTACTTTATAATTTACTGAGAATTTTCTGAGTAATTTAATGAGAATTTACTGAGTGATTTACTGAGCAATTTACTTAGAATTTACTGAGTGATTTACTCAGAATTTACTGGGTAATTTACTTAGTAATTTACTGGGCAATGTTCTGAGTAATTTACTGAGAATTCAATGAGTAATTTACTGAGATTTTAATGAGTAATTTACCGAGAAATTATGAAAAATTACTTCAAATTTTCTAAATAATTTATTAAGGATTTACTAGGAATTTACTGAGTAATTAATTGAGAATTTACTGATTGATTAATTGAGAATTTCTTGGGAATTTAATTAGTAATTTACTGAGTATTTACTGGGAATTTATGGAGAATTTTTTAAGTCATTTACTTTATAATTTACTGAGAATTATCTGGGTAATTTAATGATAATTTACAGAGTAATTTACCAAACAATTTACTGAGAATTTACAGAGTGATTTACTCAGAATTTACTGAGTAATTTACTTAGCAATATACTGGGTAATGTTCTGAGTAATTTACTGGGAATTCAATGAGTAATTTACTAAAATTTTTTTGAGTAATTTACCGTGAATATATGAAAAATTTACTGAGGATTTACTAGGAATTTACTGAGTAATTAATTGAGAATTTATTGAATAATTCACGGAGAATTTTTTGGGATTTTAATTAGTAATTTACTGAGAATTTACTGCGAATTCATTGAGAATTTTCTAAATAATTAACTGAGAATTTTCTGAGTAATTTAATGAGAACTTACTGACTAATTTACCGAGTAATTTACTGGGTATTTACTGAGTGATTTACTCAGAATTTACTGAGTAATTTACTTAGCAATTTACTGGTAATGTTCTGAGTAATTTACTGAGAATTCAATGAGTATTTACTGTGATTTACTGAGTAATTTACCATGAAATTATGAAAAATTACTTCGAATTTTCTAAATAATATTGAGGATTTACTAGGAATTTACTGAGTTAAAAAAAAAAAATAAATAATTTAATTGAGAAATTAACTATGATTGATTAATTGAAGAATTTCTTGGGGATTTTAATTAAGTAATTTACTTAACAATTTACTGGGTAATGTTCTGTGTGATTTACTATGAATTCAATGAGTAGTTTACTGAGATTTTATTGAGGAATTTACCGTGAAATTACGAAAAATTTACTTCGAATTTTCTAAATAATTTATTGAGGATTTACTAGGAATTTTCTGTGTAATTAATTGAGAATTTTCTGATTGATTAATTGAGAATTTCTTGGGACTTTAATTAGTAATTTACTGAGTATTTACTGGGAATTTATTGAGAATTTTCTAAGTAATTTACTTTATAATTTACTGAGAATTTTCTAGGTAAGTTAATGAGAATTTACTGAGTGATTTACTCGGAATTTACTGAGTAATTTACTTAGCAATTTACTGGGTAATGTTCTGAGTAATTTACTGGGAATTCAATGACTAATTTACTGAGATTTTATTGAGTAATTTACCGTGAATATATGAAAAATTTACTAAGGATTTACTAGGAATTTACTAAGTAATTAATTGAGAATTTATTAAATAATTTACTGAGAATTTCTTGGGAATTTAATTAGTAATTAACTGAGAATTTACTGCGAATTTATTGAGATTTTTCTAAGTAATTTACTTTATAATTTACTGAGAATTTTCTAACTAATTTAATGAGAATTTTCTGAGTAATTTACCGACTAATTTACTGTGAATTTACTCGGAATTTACTGGGTAATTTACTTAGCAATTTACTGGGTAATATTCTATGTAATTTACTGATATTTTATTGAGAAATTTACCGTGAAATTATGAAAAATTTACTTTGAATTTTCTAAATAATTTACTGAGGATTTACTAGGAATATATTGAGTAATTAATTGAAAATTTTTTGAATAATTTTCTGAGAATTTCTGGGGAATTTAACTAGTAATTTACTAAAAATTTACTTGGAATTTATTGAGAATTTTCTAAGTAATTTAATGAGAATTTACTGAGTAATTTACCGAGTAACTTACTTGGCAATTTAATGGTTAAGGTTCTGGGTAATTTACTGAGAATTCAATGAGTTATTTACTGAGATTTTATTGAGTAATTTACAGGGTATTTACTGAGTGATTTACTCAGAATTTACTTAGTAATTTACTTAGCAATTTACTGGGTGATGTTCTGAGTAATTTACTGAGATTTTATTGAGTAATTTACCGTGAAATTATGAAAAATATACTTCAAATTTCCTAAATAATTTATTGACGATTTACTTGGAATGTTCTAAGTAATTAATTGAGAATTTACTGAATAATTTACTGAGAATTTCTTGAGAATTTACTGGGAATTTGTGGAAAATTTTCTAAGTAATTTACTTTATAATTTACTGAGAATTTTCTGACTAATTTAATTTGAATTTTCTGAGTAATTTATCGACTAATTTACTGGGAATTTACTGAGTGATTTACTCGGAATTTACTGAGTGATTTACTTTGCAATTTACTGGGTAATGTTCTGAGTAATTTACTGAGAATTCAATGAGTAATTTACTGAGATTTTATTGAGTAATTTACCACGAAATTATGAAAAAGTTACTTCAAATTTTCTAAATAATTTACTGAGGATTTACTAGGAATTTACTAAGTAATTAATCGAGAATTTATTTCATAATTTCCATAGAATTTACTAAGTAATTTACTGAGAATTTACTGGGAATTTATTGAGAACTTTCTAAGAAATTTACATTTTAATTTACTGAGAATTTTCTGAATAATTTAACGAAAATTTACTGAGTAATTTACCAATTTACTGGGAATTTACTTAGTGATTTACTCAGAATTTACTGAGTAATTTACATAGTAATTTTCTAGGTAATTTTCTGAGTAATTTACGGAGAATTCAATGAGTAATTTACTGAGATTTTATTGAGTAATTTACCGTGAAATTATGAAAAATTTACTTCAAATTTTCTAAATAATTTACTGAGTAATTAATTGAGAATTTACTGAATAATTTACTTAGAATTTCTTGGGAATTTTATTACTAATTTACTGAGAATTTACTAGGTAATTTATTGAGAATTTACTGGGAATTTATTGAGAATTTTCTAAGTAATTTACTTTATAATTTACTCAGAATTTTCGGACTAATTTAACGAGAATTTTCTGAGTAATTTTCCGACTAATTTACTAGGAATTTACTGAGTGATTTACTCGGAATTTACTGAGTAATTTACATAGTAATTTTCTAGGTAATTTTCTGAGTAATTTATTGAGAATTCAATGAGTATTTACTGAGATTTTATTGAGTAATTTACCGTGAAATTATGAAAAATTTACCTTAAATTTTCTAAATAATTTACTGAGGATTTACTAGGAATTTACTGAGTAATTAATTGAGAATTTACTAAATAATTTACTGAGAATTTCTTTGGAATTTAATTAGTAATTTACTGATAATTTACTAAGTAGTTCACTATGAATTTACTGGGAATTTATTGAGAATTTTCTAAGTAATTTACTTCATAATTTACTGAGAATTTTCTGACTAATTTAATCAGAAATTACGGAGTAATTTACCGAGTAATTTACTGGATATTTACTTAACAATTTACTGGGTAATGTTCTGTGTGATTTACTATGAATTCAATGAGTAGTTTACTGAGATTTTATTGAGGAATTTACCGTGAAATTATGAAAAATTTACTTCGAATTTTCTAAATAATTTATTGAGGATTTACTAGGAATTTACTGAGTAATTAATTGAGAATTTACTGAATAATTTACTGAGAATTTCTTGGGAATTTAATTAGTAATTGACTTATAATTTACTAAGTAAATTTCTGAGAATTTACTGGGAATTTATTGAGAATTTTCTGACTAATTTAATGAGGATATACAGAGGAATTTACTCGGAATTTTCTGGGTAATGTTCTGAGTAATTTACTGTGATTTTATTGAGTAATTTACTGTGAAATTACGAAAAATTAACTTCAAATTTTCTAAACAATTTACTGAGGATTTACTAAGAATTTACTGAGTAATTAATTTAGAATTTACTGAATAATTTACTGAGAATTTCTTGTGAATTTAATTAGTAATTTACTGATAATTTACTAAGTAAATTTCTAAGAATTTACTGGGAATTTATTGAGAATTTTCTAAGTAATTTACTCAATAATTTACTGAGAATTTTCTGACTAATTTAATGAGGATTTACAGAGTAATTTACTCAGAATTTACTGCGTAATGTTCAGAGTAATTTACTGGGATTTTATTGAGTAATTTACCGTGAAATTTTGAAAAATTTACTTCGAATTTTCTAAATAATTTAATGAGGATTTACAAGGAATTTACTGAGTAATTAATTGATAATTTACTGAATAATTTACTGAGAATTTCTTTAGAATTTAATTAGTAATTTACTGATAATTTACTAAGTAATTCACTGAGAATTTACAGGGAATTTACTGAGAATTTTCTAAGTAATTTACTTTATAATTTACTGAGAATTTTTTGAGTAATTTAATTAGAATTTACAGAGTAATTTACCGAGTAATTTACGGGGTATTTACTGAGTGATTTACTTAACAATTTACTGGGTAATGTTCTGTGTAATTTACTAAGAATTCAATGAGTAGTTTACTGAGATTTTATTGAGGAATTTATCGTGAAATTATGAAAAATTTACTTCAAATTTTCTAAATAATTTACTGGGGATTTACTAGGAATTTACTGAATAATTTACTTAGAATTTCTTGGGAATTTTATTACTAATTTATTGAGAATTTACTAAGTAATTTATTGAGAATTTACTGGGAATTTATTGAGAATTTTCTAAGTAATTTACTTTATAATTTACTGAGAATTTTCTAAGTAATTTAATAAGAATTTACTGAGTGATTTACTCAGAATTTACTGGGTAATTTACTTAGCAATTTACTGGGTAATGTTCTGAGTAATATACTGAGAATTCAATAAATAATTTACTGAGATTTTATTGAGTAATTTACCATGAAATTATGAAAAATTTACTTCGAATTTTCAAAATAATTTATTGAGGATTTACTAGGAATTTACTGAGTAATTAACTGAGAATTTCTTGGGAATTTAATTAGTAATTTTCTGAGAATTTACTGCGAATTTATTGAGAATTTTCTAAGTAATTTATTTTACAAATTACTGAGAATTTTTTGAGTAATTTAATGAGAAGATGGGGGTCGGCCAAGTGGTTCCAAAACAGTTCTAAGCACAAAGGTTCAGAGGTGAACTAAGCTTAAGATGACCTCGGCTACACTCCAAGCAAGGAACAAAAATCATGCAAGCAATACTTAAACAAGGCAAAACTTGCAAAATAACATAACAAGACAAGATCACGCATGAATGTATGCAAGTATGACAAGGGTAAGGTGAGGTTGCTACAAATTTACTGAGAATTTTCTGACTAATTTAATGAGAATTTTCTGACTAATTTACCGACTAATTTACTCGGAATTTACTGAGAATTTTCTAAGTAATTTACTGGGAATTTATTGAGAATTTTCTGAGTAATTTAATGAGAATTTACTAAGTGATTTACCGAGCAATTTACTTAGAATTTACTGAGTGATTTACTCAGAATTTACTGAGTGATTTACTTAGCAATTTACTGGTAATGTTCTGAGTAATTTACTGAGATTTTATTGAGTAATTTACCGTGAAATTATGAAAAATTACTTCGAATTTTCTAAATAATTTATTGAGGATTTACTAGGAATTTACTGAGTAATTAATTGAGAATTTACTGATTGATTAATTAAGAATTTCTTGGGAAGTTAATTACTAATTTACTTAGCAATTTACTGGGCAATGTTCTGAGTAATTTACTGAGAATTCAATGAGTAATTTACTGAGATTTTATTGAGTAATTTATCGTGAAATTATGAAAAACTACTTCGAATTTTCTAAATAATTTATTGAGGATTTACTACGAATTTACTGAGTAATTAATTGAGAATTTCCTGATTGATTAATTGAGAATTTCTTGGGAATTTAATTAGTAATTTACTGAGTATTTACTGGGAATTTATTGAGAATTTTGTAAGTAATTTACTTTATAATTTATTGAGAATTTTCTGGGTAATTTAATGAGAATTTACTGAGTAATGTACCGAGTAATTTAGTGGGAATTTACTAAGTGATTCATTCGTAATTTACTTAGCAATTTACTGGGTAATGTTCTGAGTAATTTACTGAGAATTCAATAAGTAATTTACTGAGATTTTATTGAGTAATTTATCGTGAAATTATGAAAAAATTACTTCGAATTTTCTAAATAATTTACTGAGTATTTACTAGGAATATACTGAGTAATTAATTGAGAATTTACTGTATAATTTTCTAAGAATTTTTGAGGAATTTGACTAGTAATTTACTGAGAATTTACTGGGAATTTATTGAGAATTTTCTAAGTAATTTAATGAGAATTTACTGAGTAATTTACCGAGTAATTTTCTGGGAATTTACTGAGAGATTTATTCAGAATTTACTGAGTAATTTACTTAGCAATTTACTGGGTAATGTTTTGAGAAATTTAATTTACTGAGAATTTTCTAAGTAATTTACTGAGTAATTTACTTTGCAATTTACTGGGTAATTTTCTGAGTAATTTACAGAGAATTCAATGGGTAATTTACAAAGATTTTATTGTGTAATTTACCGTGAAATTAAGAAAAATTTACTTCGAATTTTTTAAATAATTTAATGAGGATTTACAAGGAATTTACTGAGTAATTAATTGAGAATTTACTGAATAATTTACTGAGAATTTCTTGAGAATTTAATTAGAAATTTAGTGATAATTTACTAAGTAAATTTCTGAGAATTTTCTGGGAATTTATGGAGAATTTTCTAAGTGATTTACTTTATAATTTACTGAGAATTTTCTGACTAATTTAATGAGAATTTTCTAAGTAATTTACCGTCTAATTTACTGGGAATTTACTGAGTGATTTACTCGGAATTTACTGAGTGATTTACTTAGCAATTTACTGGGTAATGTTCTGAGTAATTTACTGAGAATTCAATGAGTAATTTATTGAGATTTTATTGAGTAATTTACCGTGAAATTATGAAAAATTTACTTTGAATTTTCTAAATAATTTACTGAGTAATTAATTGAGAATTTTTTCATAATTTCCTGAGAATTTACCGAGTAATTTACTGAGAATTTTCTGGGAATTTATTGAGAACTTTCTAAGCAATTTACATTTTAATTTACTGAGAATTTTCTGAATAATTTATCGAAAATTTATTGAGTAATTTACCGTGTAATTTACTAGGAATTTACTGAGTGATTTACTCGAAATTTACTGAGTAATTTACATAGTAATTTTCTAGGTAATTTTCTATGTAATTTACTTAGAATTAAATGAGTAATTTACTGAGATTTTATTGAGTAATTTACCGTGAAATTATGAAAAATTTACTTCAAATTTACTAGGAATTTACTGAGTAATTAATTGAGAATTTACTGAATAATTTACTTAGAATTTCTTGGGAATTTTGTTACTAATTTACTGAGAATTTACTAAGTAATTTATTGAGAATTTACTTGGAATTTATTGAGAATTTTCTAAGTAATTTACTTTATAATTTACTGAGAATTTTCTGAGCAATTTAATTAGAATTTACTGAGTGATTTACCGAGCAATTTACTTAGAATTTACTGAGAATTCAATGAGTAATTTACTGAGATTTCAATGAGTAATTTGCCGGGAAATTATGAAAAATTACTTCGAATTTTCTAAATAATTTATTGAGGATTTACTAGGAATTTACTGAGTAATTAATTGAGAATTTACTGATTGATTAATTGAGAATTTCTTGGGAATTTAATTAGTAATTTACTGAGTATTTACTGGGAATTTATGGAGAATTTTCTAAGTAATTTACTTTATAATTTACTGAGAATTTTCTGGGTAATTTAATGAGAATTTACTGAGTAATTTACCAAATAATTTACTGAGAATTTACTGTGTGATTTACTCGGAATTTACTGAGTAATCTACTTAGCAATATACTGGGTAATGTTCTGAGTAATTTACTGGGAATTCAATGAGTAATTTACTAAAATTTTATTGAGTAATTTACCGTGAATATTTGAAAAATTTACTGAGGATTTACTAGGAATTTACTGAGTAATTAATTGAGAATTTATTGACTAATTCACTGAGAATTTTTTAGGATTTTAATTAGTAATTTACTGAGAATTTACTGCGAAATTTGTAACAACCCTCACCTTACTCTTGTCATACTTGCATACATTCTTGCATGGTCTTGCTTGTTATGATAATTTGAAAGTTTTGTCTTGCCTTGATTTGCTTAAAGTTGCTTGCATGAGTTTGTTCAATTTACTTAGCAATTTACTGGTAATGTTCTGAGTAATTTACTGAGAATTCAATGAGTACTTTACTGAGATTTTATTGAGTAATTTACCGTGAAATTATGAAAAATTACTTCAAATTTTCTAAATAATTTATTGAGAATTTACTAGGAATTTACTGAGTAATTAATTGAGAATTTACTGATTGATTAATTGAGAATTTCTTGGGAATTTAATTAGTAATTTAGTTAGCAATTTACTGGGCAATGTTCTGAGTAATTTACTGAGAATTCAATGAGTAATTTACTGAGATTTTATTGAGTAATTTACCGTGAAATTATGAAAAATTACATCGAATTTTCTAAATAATTTATTGAGGATTTACTAGGAATTTACTGAGTAATTAATTTAGAATTTACTGATTGATTAATTTAGAATTTCTTGGGAATTTAATTAGTAATTTACTGAGTATTTACTGGGAATTTATTGAGAATTTTCTAAGTAATTTACTTTATAATTTACAGAGAATTTTCTGGGTAATTTAATGAGAATTTACTGAGTGATTTACTCGGAATTTACTGAGTAATTTACTGGGTAACGTTCTAAGTAATTTACTGGGAATTCAATGACTAATTTACTGAGATTTTAATGAGTAATTTACCGTGAATATATGAAAAATTTACTGAGGATTTACTAGGAATTTACTGAGTAATTAATGGAGAATTTATTGAATAATTTACTGAGAATTTACTGCGAATTTATTGTGAATTTTCTAAGTAATTTACTTTATAATTTAGTGAGAATTTTCTGAGTAATTTAATGAGAATTTACTGAGTAATTTACCGAGTAATTTACAGGGTATTTACTGAGTGATTTACTCAGAATTTACTGAGTAATTTACTTAGCAATTTACTGGGTAATGTTTTGAGTAATTTACTGAGAATTCAATGAGTAATTTACTGAGATTTTATTGAGTAATTTTCCGTGAAATTATGAAAAAATTACTTCGAATTTTCTAATTAATTTATTGAAGATTTACTAGGAATTTACTGAGTAATTAATTGAGAATTTACTGAATAATTTACTGAGAATTTCTTGGGAATTTTATTAGTAATTTACTGATAATTAACTAAGTAAATTTCTGGGAATTTACTGGGAATTTATGGAGATTTTTCTAAGTAATTTACTTTATAATTTACTGAGAATTTTTTGACTAATTTAATGAGAATTTTCTGTGTAATTTACCGACTAATTTACTGAGCGATTTACTCGGAATTTACTGGGTAATTTACTTAGCAATTTACTGGGTAATGCTCTATGTAATTTACTGAGAATTCAATGAGTAATTTACTGATATTTTATTGTGAAATTTACCTTGAAATTATGAAAAATTTACTTCGAATTTTCTAAATAATTTACTGAGGATTTACTAGGAATATACTGAGTAATTAATTGAAAATTTTTTGAATAATTTTCTGAGAATTTCTGGGGAATTTAACTAGTAATTTACTGAGAATTTACTTGGAATTCATTGAGAATTTTCTAACTAATTTACTTTATAATTTACTGAGAATTTTCTAAGTAATTTAATGAGAATTTACTAAGTAATTTACCGACTAATTTACTTGGCAATTTAATGGTTAATGTTCTGGGTAATTTACTGAGAATTGAATGAGTTATTTACTGAGATTTTATTGAGTAATTTACCGTGAAATTATGAAAAAATTACCTTAAATTTTCTAAATAATTTACTGAGGATTTACTAGGAATTTACTGAGTAATTAATTGAGAATTTACTAAATAATTTACTGAGGATTTCTTTGGAATTTAATTAGTAATTTACGGATAATTTACTAAGAAATTCACTATGAATTTACTGGGAATTTATTGAGAATTTTCTAAGTAATTTACGGAGAATTTTCTGACTAATTTAATCAGAAATTACGGAGCAATTTACCGAGTAATTTACTGGATATTTACTGAGTAATTTACTTAACAATTTACTGGGTAATGTTCTGTGTGATTTATATGAATTCAATGAGTAGTTTACTGAGATTTTATTGAGGAATTTACCGTGAAATTACGAAAAATTTACTTCGAATTTTCTAAATAATTTATTGAGGATTTACTAGGAGTTTACTGAGTAATTAATTGAGAATTTACTGAATAATTTACTGAGAATTTCTTGCTAATTTAATTTGTAATTGACTTATAATTTACTAAGTAAATTTCTGAGAATTTACTGGGAATTTATTGAGAATTTTCTAAGTAATTTACTTTATAATTTACTGAGAATTTTCTGACTAATTTAATGAGGATATACAGAGTAATTTACCCGGAATTTTCTGGGTAATGTTCTGTGTAATTTATTGTGATTTTATTGAGTAATTTACCGTAAAATTACGAAAAATTAACTTCGAATTTTCTAAACAATTTACTGAGGATTTACTAGGAATTTACTGAGTAATTAATTTAGAATTTACTGAATAATTTACTAAGTAAATTTCTGAGAATTTACTGGGAATTTATTGAGAATTTTCTATGTAATTTACTCAATAATTTACTGAGAATTTTCTGACTAATTTATTGAGGATTTACTAGGAATTTACTGAGTAATTAATTGAGAATTTACTGAATAATTTACTGAGAATTTCTTGGGAATTTTATTAGTAATTTACTGATAATTAACTAAGTAAATTTCTGAGAATTTACTGGGAATTTATGGAGATTTTTCTAAGTAATTTACTTTATAATTTACTGAGAATTTTCTGACTAATTTAATGAGAATTTTCTGAGTAATTTATCGACTAATTTACTGGGAATTTACTGAGGGATTTACTCAGAATTTACTGGGTAATTTACTTAGCAATTTACTGGGTAATGTTCTATGTAATTTACTGAGAATTCAATGTGTAATTTACTGATATTTTATTGAGAAATTTACCGTGAAGTTATGAAATATTTACTTCGAATTTTCTAAATAATTTACTGAGGATTTACTTGGAATATACTGAGTAATTAATTGAAAATTTTTTGAATAATTTTCTGAGAATTTCTGAGGAATTTAACTAGTAATTTACTGAGAATTTACTTGGAATTTATTGAGAATTTTCTAAGTAATTTACTGTGTAATTTACCGAGTAATTTACTTGGCAATTTAATGGTTAATGTTCCGGGTAATTTACTGAGAATTCAATGAGTTATTTACTGAGATTTTATTGAGTAATTTACCGAGTAATTTACTGCGTATTTACTGTGTGATTTACTCAGAATTTACTTAGTAATTTACTTAGCAATTTACTGGGTGATGTTCTGAGTAATTTACTGAGAATTCAATGAGTAATTTACTGAGATTTTATTGAGTAATTTACCATGGAATTATGAAAAATATACTTCAAATTTTCTGAATAATTTATTGACGATTTACTAGGAATTTACTAAGTAATTAATTGAGAATTTACAGAATAATTTACTGAGAATTTCTTGGTAATTTAATTAGTAATTTACTGATAATTTACTAAGTAAATTTATGAGAATTTACTGGGAATTTGTGGAGAATTTTCTAAGTAATTTACTTTATAATTTACTGAGAATTTTCTAACTAATTTAAATTGAATTTTCTGAGTAATTTATCGACTAATTTACTCGGAATTTACTGAGTGATTTACTTAGCAATTTACTGGGTAATGTTCTGAGTAATTTACTGAGAATTCAATGAGTAATTTACTGAGATTTTATTGAGTAATTTACCGCGAAATCATGAAAAAGTTACTTCGAATTTTCTAAATAATTTACTGAGGATTTTCTAGGAATTTACTGAGTAATTAATTGAGAATTTAGTTCATAATTTCCTGAGAATTTACTAAGTAATTTACTGAGAATTTACTGGGAATTTATTGAGAACTTTCTAAGCAATTTACATTTTAATTTACTAAGAATTTTCTGAATAATTTAACGAAAATTTACTGAGTAATTTACCATGTAATTTACTGGGAATTTACTTAGTGATTTACTCGGAATTTACTGAGTAATTTACATAGTCATTTTCTAGGTGATTTTATGAGTAATTTACTGAGAATTCAATGAGTAATTTACTGAGATTTTATTGAGTAATTTACCGTGAAATTATGAAAAATTTACTTCAAATTTTCTAAATGATTTACTGAGTAATTAATTGAGAATTTACTGAATAATTTACTTAGAATTTCTTGGGAATTTTATTACTAATTTACTGAGAATTTACTAAGTAATTTATTGAGAATTTACTGGAAATTTATTGAGAATTTTCTAAGTAATTTACTTTATAATTTACTCAGAATTTTCGGACTAATTTAATGAGAATTTTCTGAGTAATTTTCCGACTAATTTACTAGGAATTTACTGAGTAATTTACTAGGAATTTACTGAGTAATTTACTCGGAATTTACTGAGTAATTTACATAGTAATTTTCTTGGTAATTTTCTGAGTAATTTACTGAGAATTCAATGAGTAATTTACTGAGATTTTATTGAGTAATTTACCGTGAAATTATGAAAAATTTACCTTAAATTTTCTAAATAATTTACTGAGGATTTACTAGGAATTTACTGAGTAATTAATTGAGAATTTACTAAATAATTTACAGAGAATTTCTTTGGAATTTAATTAGTAATTTACTGATAATTTTCTAAGTAATTCACTATGAATTTACAGGGAATATATTGAGAATTTTCTAAGCAATTTACTTCATAATTTACTGAGAATTTTCTGACTAATTTAATCAGAATTTACGGAGTAATATACCGAGTAATTTACTGGATATTTACTGAGTAATTGACTTAACAATTTACTGGGTAATGTTCTGTGTGTTTTACTATGAATTCAATGAGTAGTTTACTGAGATTTTATTGAGGAATTTACCGTGAAATTATGAAAAATTTACTTCGAATTTTCTAAATAATTACTTCAAATTTTCTAAATAATTTACTGGGGATTTACTAGGAATTTACTGAATAATTTACTTAGAATTTCTTGGGAATTTTATTACTAATTTATTGAGAATTTACTAAGTAATTTATTGAGAATTTACTGGGAATTTATTGAGAATTTTCTAAGTAATTTACTTTATAATTTACTGAGAATTTTCTGACTAATTTAATGAGGATATACAGAGTAATTTACTCGGAATTTTCGGGGTAATGTTCTGAGTAGTTTTCTGTGATTTTATTGAGTAATTTATCGTGAAATTACGAAAAATTAACTTCGAATTTTCTAAACAATTTACTGAGGATTTACTAAGAATTTACTGAGTAATTAATTTAGAATTTACTGAATAATTTACTGAGAATTTCTTGTGAATTTAATTAGTAATTTACTGATAATTTACTAAGTAAATTTCTGAGAATTTACTGGGAATTTATTGAGAATTTTCTAAGTAATTTACTCAATAATTTACTGAGAATTTTCTGACTAATTTAATGAGGATTTACAGAGTAATTTACTTAGAATTTACTGCGTAATGTTCAGAGTAATTTACTGTGATTTTATTGAGTAATATACCGTGAAATTTTGAAAAATTTACTTCGAATTTTCTAAATAATTTAATGAGGATTTACAAGGAATTTACTGAGTAATTAATTGAGAATTTACTGATAATTTACTGAGAATTTCTTTGGAATTTAATTAGTAATTTACTGATAATTTACTAAGTAATTTACTTTATAATTTACTGAGAATTTTCTGAGTAATTTAATGAGAATTTACGGAGTAATTTACCGAGTAATTTATGGGGTATTTACTGAGTGATTTACTTAACAATTTACTGGGTAATGTTCTGTGTAATTTACTAAGAATTCAATGAGTAGTTTACTGAGATTTTATTGAGTAATTTACCGTGAAATTATGAAAAACTTACTTCAAATTTTCTAAATAATTTACTGAGGATTTACTAGGAATTTACTGAATAATTTATTTAGAATTTCTTGGGAATTTTATTACTAATTTATTGAGAATTTACTAAGTAATTTATTGAGAATTTACTGGGAATTTATAGAGAATTTTCCAAGTAATTTACTTTATAATTTACTGAGAATTTTCTGAGTAATTTAATGAGAATTTACTGTGTAATTTACTTAGCAATTTACTGGGTAATGTTCTGAGTAATTTACTGAGAATTCAATGAGTAATTTACTGAGATTTTATTGAGTAATTTACCGTGAAATTATGAAAAATTTACTTCGAATTTCCTAAATAATTTATTGGGGATTTACTTGGAATTTACTGAGTAATTAATTGAGAATTTACTGAATACTTAACTGAGAATTTCTTGGGAATTTTATTACTAATTTATTGAGAATTTACTAAGTAAATTTCTGAGAATTTACTGGGAATTTATTGAGAATTTTCTAAGTAATTTACTTTATAATTTACTTAGAATTTTCTGACTACTTTAATGAGAATTTTCTCAGTAATTTACCGACTAATTTACTGGATATTTACTGAGTAATTTACTTAGCAATTTGCTGGGTAATGTTCTGAGTAATTTACTGAGAATTCAATGAGTAATTTGCTGAGATTTTATTGAGTAATTTACCGTGAAATTATGAAAAATTTACTTCGAATTTTCTAAATAATTTGTTGAGGATTTACTAGGAATTTACAGAGTAATTAATTGAGAATTTACTGAATAATTTACTGAGAATTTCTTGGGAATTTAATTAGAATTTTACTGATAATTTACTAAGTAAATTTCTGAGAATTTACTGGGAATTTATGGAGAATTTTCTAAGTAATTTAATTTATAATTTACCGAGAATTTTCTTACTAATTTAATGAGGATTTACTAAGTAATTTACTCCAAATTTACTGGGTAATGTTCTGAGTAATTTACTGAGATTTTATTGAGTAATTTACCATGAAATTATGAAAAATTTACTTCAAATTTTCTAAATAATTTACTTAGCATTTACAAGGAATCTACTAAGTAATTAATTGAGAATTTACTAAATAATTTACTGAGAATTTACTAGGAATTTATTGAGAATTTTCTAAGTAATTTACTTTATAATTTACTGAGAATTTTTTGAGTAATTTAATGAGAATTTACTGAGTAATTTACCGAGTAATTTACTACGAATTTATTGAGTGATTTACTCAAAATTTACTGAGTAATTTACTTAGCAATTTACTGGGTAATGTTCAGAGTAATTTACTGAGAATTCAATGAGTAATTTACTGAGATTTTTTTTGAGTAATTTACTATGAAGTTATGAAAAATTTAATTCGAATTTTCTAAATAATTTACTGAGGATTTACTAGGAATTTACTGAGTAATTAATTGAGAATTTACTGAATAATTTTCTGAGAATTTCTGGGGAATTTAAATAGTAATTTACTGAGAATTTATTGAGAATTTTCTAAGTAATTTACTTTATAATTTACTGAATAATTTACCGAGTAATTTACTTGGCAATTTACTGGTTAATGTTCTGGGTAATTTACTGAGAATTCAATGAGTTATTTACTGAGATTTTATTGAGTAATTTACGGAATAATTTACTGGGTATTTGCTGAGTGATTTACTCAGAATTTACTGAGTAATTTACTTAGCAATTTACTAGGTAATGTTCTGAGTAATTTACTAAGAATTCAATGAGTAATTTACTGAGATTTTATAGAGTAATTTACCGTGAAATTATGTAAATTTTACTTCGAATTTGTAAATAATTTATTGAGAATTTACTAGGAATTTACTAAGTAATTAATTGAGAATTTATTGAGATTTTATTGAGTAATTTACCATGAAATTATGAAAAATTTATTTCGAATTTTCTAAATAATTTAGTGAGGATTTACAAGGAATTTACTGAGTAATTAATTGAGAATTTACTGAATAATTTACTGAGAATTTCTTTGGAATTTAATTAGTAATTTTTTGAGAATTTACTAAATAATTTACTGAGAATTTACTAGGAATTTGATGAGAATTTTCTAAATAATTTACTTTATAATTTACTGAGTAATTTAATGAGAATTTACTGAGTAATTTACCATGTAATTTACTGGGAATTTACTGAGTGATTTACTCAAAATTTACTAAGTAATTTACTTAGCAATTTTCTAGGTAATGTTCTGAGTAATTTACTGAGAATTCAATGAGTAATTTACTGATATTTTCTTGAGTAATTTACCGTGAAATTATGAAAAATTTAATTTGAATTTTCTAAATAATTTGCTGAGGATTTACTAGGAATTTACTGAGTAATTAATTGAGAATTTACTGAATAATTTTCTCAGAATTTCTAGGGAATTTAACTAGTAATTTACTGAGAATTTACTGGAAATTTATTGAGAATTTTGTAAGTAATTTACTTTATAATTTACTGAAAATTTTCTAAGTAATTTAATGAGAATTTACTGAGTAATTTATCGAGTAATTTACTTGGCAATTTACTGGTTAATGTTCTGGGTAATTTACTGAGAATTCAATGAGTTATTTACTGAGATTTTATTGAGTAATTTTCCGAGTAATTTACTGGGTATTTACTGAGTGATTTCCTCGGAATTTACTGAGTAATTTATTTAGCAATTTACTGGGTAATGTTCTGGGTAATTTACTGAGAATTCAATGAGTAATTTACTGAGATTTTATTGAGTAATTTACCGTGAAATTATGAAAAATTTACTTCGAATTATCTAAATAATTTATTGAGGATTTACTAGGAATTTACTGAGTAATTAATTGAGAATTTACTAAATAATTTACTGAGAATTTCTTGGGAATTTAATTAGTAATTTACTGATAATTTACTAAGTAAATTTCTGAGAATTTACTGGGAATTTATGGAGAATTTTCTAAGTGATTTACTTTATAATTTACTGAGAATTTTCTGTGTAATTTAATGAGAATTTTCTGAGTAATTTACCGACTAATTTACTTAGAATTTACTGAGTAATTTACTTAGCAATTTACTGGGTAATGTTCTGAGTAATTTACTGAGAATTCAATGAGTAATTTACTGAGATTTTATTGAGTAATTTATCGGGAAATTATGAAAAATTTATTTTGAATTTTCTAAATAATTTACTGAGGATTTACTAGGAATTTACTGAGTAATTAATTGAGAATTTATTTCACAATTTCCTGAGAATTTACTAAGTAATTTACTGAGAATTTACTAGGAATTTATTAAGAACTTTCTAAGCAATTTACATTTTAATTTACTGAGAATTTTCTGAATAATTTAACGAAAATTATTGTGTAATTTACCGTGTAATTTACTAGGAATTTTCTGAGCGATTTACTCAGAATTTACTGAGTAATTTACATAGTAATTTTCTGGGTAATTTTCTGAGTAATTTACTGAGAATTCAATGAGTAATTTACTGAGATTTTATTGAGTAATTTACCATGAAATTATGAAAAATTTACTTTAAATTTTCTAAATAATTTACTGAGGATTTACAAGGAATTTACTGAGTAATTAATTGAGAATTTACTGAATAATTTACTAAGTAATTTATTGAGAATTTACTGGGAATTTATTGAGAATTTTCTGAGTAATTTACTTTATAATTTACTGAGAATTTTCTGAGTAATTTAATGAGAATTTACTGAGTGATTTACCGAGCAATTTACTTAGACTTTACCGAGTGATTTACTCAGAATTTACTGGGTAATTTACTTAACAATTTACTGGGCAATGTTCTGAGTAATTTACTGAGAATTCAATGAGTAATTTATGGAGATTTTATTGAGTAATTTACCGTGAAATTATGAAAAATTTACTTCGAATTTTCTAAATAATTTAATGAGGATTTACTAGGAATTTACTGAGTAATTAATTGAGAATTTACTGATTGATTAATTGAGAATTTTTTGAGAATTTAATTAGTAATTTACTGAGTATTTACTGGGAATTTATTGAGAATTTTCTAAGTAATTTACTTTATAATTTACTGAGAATTTTCTGGGTAATTTAATGAGAATTTACTGTGTAATTTACCAATCAATTTACTGAGAATTTACTGAGTGATTTACTCGGAATTTACTGAGTAATTTACTTAGCAATTTACTAGGTAATGTTCTGAGTAATTTACTGGGAATTGAATGAGTTATTTACTGAGATTTTATTGTGTAATTTACCGTGAATATATGAAAAATTTACTGAGGATTTACTAGGAATTTACTGAGTAATTAATTGAAAATTTATTAAATAATTTACTGAGAATTTCTTGGGAATTTAATTAGTAATTTACTGCGAATTTATTGAGAATTTTCTAAGTAATTTACTTTATAATTTACTGAGAATTTTCTGAGTAATTTAATGAGAATTTACTGAGTAATTTACCGAGTAATTTACTGGGTATTTACTGAGTGATTTACTCAGAATTTACTGAGTAATTTACTGGGTAATGTTCTGAGTAATTTACTGAGAATTCAATGAGTAATTTACTGAGATTTTATTGAGTAATTTACCGTGAAATTATGAAAAATTTACTTCGAATTTTCTAAATAATTTATTGAGGATTTACTAGGAATTTACTGAGTAATTAATTGAGAATTTACTGAATAATTTACTGAGAATTTCTTGGGAATTTAATTAGTAATTTACTGATAATTTACTAAGTAAATTTCTGAGAATTTACTGGGAATTTATGAAGAATTTTCTAAGTAATTTACTTTATAATTTACTGAGAATTTTCTGACTAATTTAATGAGAATTTTCTAAGTAATTTACCGACTAATTTTGTCATAACCCCAAACCGCCCCTAGTAGTTTGGTGCCGTGATGGCCAGTAATCCGAGATTACTGAAGGCCAACTTACAAAATTCACACAGAATCAGAGTACAATTATATGGGGCTAACAAATACGGAAGCGATTTATACAAACATATTAGTCCATAAGAGCTGTGCATAAGTCAAATGAGATAGCAATCATCTGCAGATGGGTTACAACTCAATTACAAATGAAACAAAGTACAAATTACATCTTTCATATTAACAAAAGGGCTTCACAAGCCGACATGAACAAAATACATGAAATACAGCTAGAAGCAAAATCTTCAGAATTGCCGACATCCTCACTGCCGACACAACATGTATACAAAACACGCATCTTGATCAAAAGGCTTCTCAAGCTGACGTATGCAACATACAAGTATTACAAATCGATAAGCATAGTTTTCAAGACTGCCAACGTAATTACAGGTTAGGCCGACATAATCAAAAACCAAAATAAGCTCCAGAATCACATCTAGGCGTCACCGCCTTCTTGCTCATCATCTACATATATATAGAGAAGGTGAGCTTGGATACTCAGTGAATGGTACAAATAATAAAGGGGTTCGTATGAATAATAGCCGAAGTCCTTTCAAAACAATACAAGACAAAACTTTATATATAACAAGGAATGGACCTCGTCCATCTAACAGATCTTCAAAGCTTCAAGGGACACTTACTTTTTTGGTTTGAAAAAAAATGAAAAAAAAAAAAAAAAGGGTCGGAGATTTTTTAGGGTCAGGAAAACCTGATCCCTATTAAGGGTAAAGGGCGGGGGCGAGGGGATTGATGGGTTCCCCGTCGGGGATCGGGGACGGGGAGTGCGATCCCCGGCCCCGCCCCGCCCCGTTGCCATTCCTATCTCCAGCGAGTTCCTCGTTTGTTTCCAGTCATTCACATTATCTGACTCCGGCGATTTTCATCCCGGCATTCGTTTCCTCGGTTTCAACTAGTAAGTTACTAATTTCTTCTTCCTTTATCAGTTCTTTATTGTTTTCTCAATATGCTTCTTCGCCACATGCCTTCACTGTATCTGTAATCACTCATAATTGTACTCTGTTTTTTTGCCATTTTTCATGCTCTATGTTTGTTGATTTCGCGAATAAACTTTTTGTTCTTGAATCTATTTACTGTGCTACTAGTGGTTTTTGTACACAGTTTTGCACACACCTACTTCACAAGTTTTGTTGTTCGATGTGGGCATATCTATTTTCTTGTTCTCTGCCTCATTCTTGATTTCTGAATTATGTTTCTTTTCTGGTCTTCTTGTTTGGTTTCGAGATTCTTGCATTTGATTCTGAAACACAGTTTCCTATCTTTGGAAAAACACGCTGGGCAACTACCAGGTCTAGGCCGAGGTTCCACACCTCCTTGCCGAGGTGTAGCCTCGATGGCCACATTCAAAAGCGAAGTCGGGAAAATTTGGGTTTCCCTATAGATAAACATGAAGAACATGAGTATGAAGAAGATGAACGCAAAGATCAAAACTTGCTATACAAAAGCTGAGATTTCATGCTATAATTTCAAAACATGGACCTGGGTACCCAAACTCAAGGATCTTATCAAAACAAACACAAAAACATGAGCCTTAATGCAAACTTTCGGATCAAACGAGGCTTTTCTTCAAAAACACATGAAAACCGTTTTCTCTTTCTAAAACCAACTTTAAATCGCTGAACGGCGTGTAGAACAGGTTTGATCGTGCAATGCAGCTAGATGATGAATAAGAACAACAAGAATAGGTTAAGATTTTAACCTCAAATCTCGAATCTAACGGTTTAATCTCTAGGAAATCAAGCTCGAAAGCCCACTCTCTCACTCTAAAACTTCTTCTTCTTCCTAGAGCTTCTCTCTCTACAAGGCAAGGATATAATACAAAAATGTATATTTTCTGGGTCTGTCGGCTGACTTAACCCTCTGTAGGGGTACGTGGCAACGGCTAGTTGGTTCTACTCAAAAAGGTGACTGAGTTGACAAGACAAGACCAAAACAAAGCGTACTCAACAAGCTAAACAACAAGAGTACTCCGGCAAGTGATGACCTCGGCTAAGGGCAAAGCGTCGGCAAGCAGGGTAACAATGACATCGGCTTGGAAGGACAACACTGACTAAGCTGTGCCACACCTTGGCCTAGATGTGCCACACCTCGTCTAGGTCATACCATTCCAGGAACAAAATCACTCATGCAAGGATCAAGGATCTAGAACGCCTAGATATTAACATCTCGGCTCAGATGATGCACATCTCGGCCTAGGCGACGCGAACCTCGGCCCAGATGGTGACATCTCGGCCAATATGCCAGGGTGAAAGTGGAGGTCAACCAAAGGGTTCCAAGATAGTTCTAAGTGATAAAAATCTCGAAGGTGCCTAGGCTTAAGATGACCTCGGCGATACACCAGTCAAGAACAAAGCATGCAAGCAATCATTCAAGCAAAACAAGACAAGATTTGCAAATGCACATAATAATACAAGATCATCGAAAAATGCATGCAAGTACGACTAAATCAAAATGAGGGTTGTTACAAATTACTGGGAATTTACTAGGTGATTTACTCGGAATTTACTGAGTAATTTACTTAGCAATTTACTAGGTAATGTTCTCAGTAATTTACTGAGAATTCAATGAGTAATTTACTGAGATTATTTGAGTAATTACAGTGAAATTATGAAAATTTACTTCGAATTTTCTAAATAATTTATTGAGGATTTACTAGGATTTACTGAGTATTAAATGAGAATTTACTGAGAATTTCTTGGGAATTTAATTAGAAATTTATTGATAATTTACTAAGTAAATTTCTGAGAATTTACTGGAATTTATTGAGAATTTTCTAAGTAATTTACTTTATAATTTACTGAGAATTTTCGGACTAATTTAATGAGGATTTACTGAGTAATTTACTTCGAATTTACTGGTAATGTTCTGAGTAATTTACTGAGATTTTATGAGTAATTTACCATGAAATTATGAAAAATTTACTTCGAATTTTCTAAATAATTTAAGGAGGATTTACAAGGAATTTACTGAGTAATTAACGAGAATTTATTGAATAATTTACTGAGAATTTACTAAACAATTACTGAGAATTTACTAGGAATTTATTGAGAATTTTCTAAGTAATTTACTTATAATTTACTGAGTAATTTATCGAGTAATTTACTGGGAATTACTGAGTGATTTACTCGGAATTTACTGAGTAATTTACTTAGCAATTTACTGAAATGTTATAAATAATTTACTTGAGAATTCAATGAGTAAATTTACTGTGAAATTATGAAAAATTTACTTCGAATTTTCTAAATAA
>NW_021029110.1:7500-10533 GCF_004153795.1 Camellia sinensis | reverse complement strand
AGAGAGTGCATAAAAAACAGATTCCAAGTTAAAGGGTATAAAGAAAAACTGATAATGCTGCCTTGATCTTTCTTTGGTCTCGAACCGCCATTACCTATAATACATGGTAGAGTAAGGGGTGGCCCCAAAGCGAATTGACCGGTGGTGGTTGGTCCGAAAGCTCCAGTAAGGTAGCCACTCCTTCTCAGGAAACCGTACGTGAGACTCCGCACATACGGCTCCGTCCGAGCTTCCCTCGTCGGCCTTGTCATTAGACCAACTATCTATGCATGTATTTTCAAGCCTGGACTCTCGAATCTTTTGCTTCTCGGTGGGGCTGAACAATGCTGCTTGCGGTGCGGGAGATGCCCGCCCGTAAGGGCCCGGCCTGCTTCCCGCCCGAAATAACCGCTCACTAAGCTAACGCGGACTAGTGGGGGCCCTATCTGGAGAATACTGAAAAGCATGCCTTTCGAACCGAACGCGAGCGCCCGTCTCTAAATCAAAAGAAAAAGGCTCGTTGGGAAGAGGAGTGGCGGCTGTAGAGCAACATGTAACGCACAAGTCGGGTTGCTCACGCAGCGGATCTCTCTCCTCTCTATCTATCTATGATAGAGAGAGAGAGGTGTGTAAGAATAGCGCTTATGTATGGCCGCCCCCGACTTACGGCCATTTTTTTTTTTTTTTTTTTTACGCTACTTACTACTGTGAATGTGAGCGTTCAATTGCTCTTGATCTTTCCCAATCATCCTGGCCGGAACTTGTACGCCAGCACTTGTACGGAGGTGGCTGCAATAAAGGTTTGGAAACTCTTTTCTTTATCCTGAATCTTAAGGACAGGACCCTACCCTATTTCTCGAAAGCCCTCTGCCGAGCTCTACCCTGCCCGCAATTTCCTTTTTTTTTGAAGGGGGCCAAAGAAATGTCTCCACCTGCTGCCCAAACAGTCCTTTCTTGCGGAATTATACTGAACGGGTCGATCCTCCCTCCCGTTTGTTTTAGCAACTTATCCTAAGGTCTCCTCGCCAAGAGCTCCCCGGCGACGACAGAGGAAGCAAGCCCGCCTGCTGTTGCGGGGCGGCTTCTTTTCTTCACAATAAGACCTGGGACGATTATCCCTAAACCCTCGGTAGCTTACGAGTTTACGTCATCCTGGTCGGGTACAGTTTCCCTTTCGATTTCTCCCTTGTAGCCGTTACCCGAATTCGCCGCCAAGTGTGTTCCCACAACCCGCAACTGACTTGACGAGGAATCCATTCTCGCGAACAAACCAACCCCGTACACACACCTAGGGAGCAAACCCCTTCCTGCATACCATACAAGACCCGAGTAAAGGCGGGTCGAGGTCCTACGAGTACCCATACTCGGAGTACCTCCCAAAGGAAAAAGATGTGTCTGTCAGGTTCGGTTCTTCTTAGTTGGGTTGCGGCGGGTTCGACCGAAATGCTTGCTTACACACAAGACTACCCGCTCTTTTCCCGCAAAGCTTCGCGGGGACTACTTTCGACGACGGACGACCGCCCGTAGGGGGTTTACTGCAAAGGCCCCTGCAAGAGGAAAAGCTTCCTCCCAGCGAAATAGAAGATGCTCAGCTCCGCACAACAATAGGGATTGGCCTACGCTTTCGGGAAAATACTTAAGAATAGTAAGAGGATCCAGCAATGCGGAACACCCGGCGATCATTAGAATTCACGAATTAGAGAATGCCTGTTAATATACCTTTCCCATAACTTCTCATACCAGACCCAACCCACTAAAAATGCAAATAGGGATCAGAAATGTGGTCAATATCACGAAAAGATAAAGAGATACCGTCCTATACCCAAAATAAAAATGGATGTTTTCATAAGGAAGCCATCGAAGGCTTTTCCACAAATTGAGATTTGGCCGTAGAAGGATCGAAAATTGTATCCCGAAGAACATTGGGGGATACAAAAAAGTAATAAGAGAGGCGCAAGACCAATCAATCGTATCGGTCCGTCATTCCTTGAATTTGGAATGAAAAGAGGAGTAATGCTTCCTAGCAACGGGACACAGAATAAGACCGACTTAGATCGGAATAGCATTCACAGAAATGTTTCTAAACATAGAGTAATAAATCGAACATGAAGAGATTAAGTTTGACAACAGTAAAGAAAGGGCGCCTAATTTCCAATACAATAGGGGTCTATCAAGTGCAAGTCAGCTGAACACCGTGAATTGATGAGTGGGTAAGGTGGGTTAGGTGCACCTCTCGCCCAGTGGGAAGTAATGAGCTAGTCTCCCCCTCCCACCCTGAATGAAGAAGAGTGGGGCCCCCTTTCCGCGGCGTAATGCGCCTTTTATATTAGATTCTTACTAATTTTTTAATTACCAATGGAGAAAATCTTTCTAAAAAAAATATCTCTGGCAAAACGCAAATTCGTCGATTTCAATCAGGTGCACCTTGCTTTTTCAGTGTGCTTTTCTTACGCCTATTCCAGCTAGTGGGGCATTGGGTCATAGCCCGAAATTCGTCGAAGGGATAAAAAAGAAAGAAGAGAAAGAAGAAAGGGAGTTTTGGTCTTTCTTTGCATCCAAATAAGAATAACAAAGAAACCACTAAAAAATAAAAGTTAGATAAAGAAGTTTCAGTAGAAACTAGCACTAGACTTCTTCCGCCCTTTCTACTTTTTCCTCTCTCCTTTTGTTTGTACGCTTTCTCACCCGGGCTTTTCATTCTGTTTTATAGAGACCCCGAGGAAATTTTTTATAAAATGAAATGTAGAAACGGTGAGGCCACTTTCCCCGGCATACCGGAAATAAAATCCAGGATGACGGCTTTCAAAAGGACGGAGTAAAGGGGACGGGGGAGAGGGGGCTCTCCGAAACCAAACCGAGACTAGAAAGAACATGGGAATTAGCAACCATTCTTATGAGTGCCTTTTGTCTCGAAGAAGGCCGGGGCCAGCCCTCCTCTCTTCTATCTCGGTCTCGGTTTAAGCATCCAATATATCGCATCTGGAGAAAATTTGATTGGTTTGTAGTGGCGGATTAAGGAGCAGCTCCCTCCATGCTGTGGAGGTGGGGGCTTGC
>NW_021029110.1:0-2500 GCF_004153795.1 Camellia sinensis | reverse complement strand
TAATGATGAAAAGAGCTTTTATGTTATGTGAAATTTATGAAAACCCGATATTTAAAGGTCGGTAATGTTAGAAGACGACTGTCGGTATCTGATGGTCAGATACCTACGGTCGGTATATCTTTGAAAGCTCAGACGGAGAGAATAAACGGACTCCTCGAGGGCTACTTAAGGCACTTTAGTGCAAACCAGAAGGACTGGAGCTTTTGGATGTTGCTCAGTGCTGCTATAACTTAACAACCAAAAAGCTCTGCGTCGAACTTCAGCCTCTTCGAGTTGGCCACGGGGCAACAGCCTCTGACGCCCCACACCATTGCGACAGGAGGGGGCTTTCCCATCACTTTGCCATGAGAGGAGCGCAACGACCTAGCCCAAACCTACTTAGATGAAGCAGCAAGGCGTATGAAGGGAGCGACGACCCTTCT
Source organism: Camellia sinensis (assembly GCF_004153795.1). Lineage (NCBI taxonomy): Eukaryota > Viridiplantae > Streptophyta > Magnoliopsida > Ericales > Theaceae > Camellia > Camellia sinensis. The sequence goes on along the minus strand of NW_021029110.1, from coordinate 2,078 downwards.
TGGAGATAACTCCAAAAGATTAACCAAACCTAGCCCAACCTACTTAAACAACCTAAAGGCTTGGCCCGGTCTGAAGGAAGAAAAAAGTAAACCTTGTAGAAAAGCGGATAGGAGAGGTAGCCTATAGACTCCAGCGACCAGCTCGGTGAAAACTTACCCGGTATTCCATGTGAGTCAGTTGACTTCGATTAGACCAGACCGACCCAGAGAGGAACGTGCCCACGAGGGCACCACCAGATGTTGTAGATGAACCTACTGAAGAAAAAGTGGAGTATATCATAGCTGACCGCACCATGGGCTAGCCCATACACCCACTGCACGAGTGGAATACTTACTTAGTCAAGTAGAAAGGCCAACCTGAGAGCGAGGCAAGCTGGGAACGGGCTGAGACTTACGATTCGAAGACCAAGTCAGAGACTACTGGACGTCTCGCAGAGCGACTCTCAACGAGGACGTTGAGACTGTTTGAAAAATAACGTCAAGTAGAAACGAACAAGGTCTTACAGCACGATCACTATATCTTTTCTTTTTCTTTATCTCTCCTCTATGGAAAAAGGGGATGATAGGTGGCGTGGTATACCTGATCTTTAGTCAACGAGACGTACGTAAGTCGACATAGCTCCATGTATATGCTCTTTGGAGCTAAAACCCATCAATAGAATGAAATTAAATAATGGTAAGCCTAGGGCGCATGGCTCAAGAGTGTCTATACAAAGCCCTTCTCTTCTTCACTCAAAGAGGCAATGCACTTTTTGAATGGTACTTGATTCATAAAGAATGAATCTTTTGGTTAGAAGTTATACGGACTTTCTAAAAGGAAACTCGCGTGTCACGAGATATGGGGCGTTCTAATTGAAGGGGCATACCTCTCGGCCCCATTACAGTAAGGCCAATGCACCAGCCAGCCAGTGGCGAACACGCTGTGCTGTAAGCTAAGCTGTTCACCTTGTAGACGGAGGAGATATAGAAAGTGTGCCGTGCGTGATTCATAAGATTCTATAATGGCACCAGTATATTATTTCACTTAGCCTGCCTCTCCCATGACTTTCCGGACCAACCAACCCGGATCTGCCCTCGCAAGTCTCTCTGCATTTTGGGAGTAGAGCATGCAGCAAAATTGAGCAATGGATCTTAGAAGAATTCCACTTTGAACGGCACGACTCTTTCTATTTCTGCGCTGGCATTTGAGTTGTCTCCCCTCCTCTTTCAATCGACACACTCGACGTAGATAGCTCCGGTGGCCCCCGCTTCTACCTCTATCAGGCGGCGACAGCCCCTACCCTCCCCTACCACGCTTCCCCAATAACCTCTTTTTCAGGATTCGGCGGGCCCGTAAAAATAAAATGGGGATCCTTCCCAAACAAAACCAAGGGAGGCGGCAGCCTCCACCTCCACAGCCACAGCATGGAGGAGCTGCTCCTTAATCCGCACTACAACTAATCAAAATTTTCTCCAGATCGATATATGATGCTAAACCGAGACCGAGATAGAGAGAGAGGGCTGCCCCGGCTCTTCGAGACAAAAGCACTCATAAGAATGGTGCTAATTCCCATGTTCTTTCTAGTCTCGTTTGGTTTCGAGAGCCCCCTCTCCCCGTCCCTTACTCGTCCTTTGAAAGCCGTCATCCTGGATTTTTTTTCCGTATGCCAGGGAAAGTGCCTCACCTTTCTACATTCATTTTTATAAAAATTTCCTCGGGTCTCTAAGAATGAAAAGCCCGGGTGGAAGCACAAACAAAAGGAGAGAGGAAAAGTAGAAAGGGGGAAGAAGTCTAGTGCTAGTTCTTACTGAAACTTCTTTATCTAACTTTTATTTTTTAGTGGTTTCTTTGTTATCTTATTTGGATTGAAAGAAAGACAAAACCTCCCTTTCTTCTTTCTCTTCTTTCTTTTTTATCCCTTCGACGAATTTCGGCTATGACCAATGCCCCACTAGCTGAATAGGCGTAAGAAAGCTACCTGAAAAAGGCAAGGTGCACCTTGGATTGAAATCGACGAATTGCGTTTTGCCAGAGATATTTTGAAGAAAATTTCCATTGGTAATTAAAAAATAGAAAGAATCTAAATAAAGGCGCATAC